>JAOQGM010051254.1:0-10007 GCA_027564225.1 Gallinago stenura | reverse complement strand
TGTCAGGGTCAAACCCTTCCCCCTCCTCCTGGGGCTCCCCTCCCTCATCCAGAGTCCCTCCCCATCTCTCCTGGAGCCCCTTGAGGGACTGGAAGTGGCTCTGAGGTCTCCCTGGAGCCTTCTCTTCTCCAGGCTGAACCCCCCCAACTCTCTCATCCTCCTCCAAGCATCTTGGTGGCCCCACTCCAACAGCTCCATGTCCTTCTGATGTTAGGACTTTCATCCACCTTCACCTGCCCCAGGGCTGCCTGTGGAGATGGGACCAGTTGGAGGAAAGACCAGCTCAGGATGGTTGACCAAGGCCAAGGTCGCCCACGTTGGGTTGTGTCGGAGGCGCCCGGCGCTGGGACCAGGCGTCACAGCCACCGTCACGGCACCACGTGGCTGAGATGTGGCTACTGGCACGGTCACCTTGTCCCATGCCAGGAGGGAAAACAAAACCAGACCCAGCCCGCCCAACTGGTTTTCCTCCCTCTCTCCCAGTTTCACCCCAGAATCATAAAAGAATTGAGGAAAGATGCTAAATTGCACCAGGGGGGATTAAATGATCACGGGTAGGATCCGATGGGTGATGATGGGGAGAAAAGGAGGAAAAACCTCAGCAAAAAATAAAAGAAGGGATGAAGGAGAAGGAGGAGGGAGACCCGGGGAGGGCAAAACCTCTTCCCTGCTCCACAGGGACACCTGGGCACCTGCAGAAATGAGGGTCAGCTGCTGCAAATCCCGTTGGTATTTAAGGGTGATTCCAAACTGGAGGTTGCTGGTTTGTCTGGTTCTTGGTTGCCCTGTGCTGGGAGCCCTTTAAGAGCTTCCCTGCACCTTGGGGCTGGTGGAAGACCAGCTTGTTGTTGGCTGTGCTCATGGTGGGGTGGTTTGGAGAGATATCAAAGCTCCCACCTGTTCGTCCTCCAAGGGCTGAAGCTCAGGAGTTCCTCCAGGATGCTGCTTGGTTTCTCCTGGGATGGACACCCGTTCCATGCTGGGGCAAGATAATGCCATAGGAGGTCCACAGGAGATGGTGTGGGCTGCAGTGGGTGGTGGCCAGAGCTCCATAGGGCTGCTAGCCATGGACATGTGTTGGTGTGGCCAACTCCTTGTGGAGAGCAAGAGAGAGGAGGAAATGGTCCTTGGGCCAGGAGGTGGGGGCAGGCGAGGAGCAATGTGGTGGGACAGCAGGGTGGTAGGTGTCCCCTCCCAAGGGGCAAGGATGAAGGTCCTGGTGATGCCAGGGTGGATTTTCCCTGATTTGTAGGAAAGTGACTTGCTGGGACACTTGTGGAGCAGATTGTCCTCTTTCCTGGGGCAGAGATGGAGGTCCTGGTGATGCCAGGGTGAACTTTCTTTCCTCAATTCATGGGAATGGTGTTTGTTGGAACACTCCTTGAGCAGATTGTCCCCTCTCCCGGGGTGGGGATGGAGGTTCCAGTGGACTTTCTTCCCTCAAATTGTGGGAAAGGCGTTTGCCAGGACACTGGTGGAGCAGAACATCTCTGCTCAGGGTGGGATGATGAAGAACTGAGCTGCCTCCAAGGTGGCCTCCAGCTTATCCTGCATTGATTTTGGTAACGAGCAGAAGACACCTGAGAAAGGGAGAGCTGAAGAGCAGCAACATTTCAAGTTCGGCCTCATCTGAACACCCAAACTTCATCCCAAATTTGGGAATTGTGTTCACCTCATGAAGACACCAAGCCAATTTTTCACTCTTCTGCTGCAGTCCCCTTCCTGCACGCAATTTCTGCTGAAACGGGGCTCCATGTGCAAAGTTGTCACGACTAAGGATCAGAATTTCACTATTTTATTTTTTATTTTCAATGGAAAGAAGTAATTTGTCAAATTAGGAGCAGTTCTGGGCCGAGCACATTCTTCTGTCAATAGATCCCATCGCTCGGAGCCAATGAAAAACTCTGTCTATTCAGACAGGCACCGATTTTTCGGATGTGTCATTACCCACAGCGTGAAGAAGTCGTGGAATTCGGCCCCAGAAAAACCTCAGACCAAATTAAAGAGCAAAAGAAAGGGCAGAGGATGGAAAATAATCACTTTTGGGGTGTGAAATGATTTTTCCCATAGGGCTACGGCTCTCAACAGGGACTTGGCATCGCCGTTCCCTTCCATCTGTGGAAGGATGGAATCCAGGGTGAAGGATTTTGCTGGAAAAACACATGAGCTTGGTTCTTTTTTTGGGCTGGAAGTGGTGGTGGCTCGTGCTGGTGGCTCTGGAGATGAGGTTCCTCTCCCTCCCAAGGTGGCTGAAGGCAACAGCCTGGCTGGAGGAATGGATTTCAGCCCTCTCCTGCTGCGATGAGCTTCCCTGTCCCGGTGACTCCGTGGCTGCTCCCTCTTTCCCAAGCTCTTTCCACCCCAGGCACCCTTCAGTCTTAATTAATGAAGGTTTTCAGAGCCCTCTGGGGAAGCTCAGCCCCTTGGAGCCCGGAGGCAGACGTAGTGTGACCCATCATCCTTGTTTGAGCGACGCAGGATTCATTTCTCCTTCAGTAATTTTAATTTTCAGGAAGGTCTCTTCGAATGCCTGGAAAAACTGCACTTTTAGAAGATTCTAATGTTCCGAATTGGTGAAAATGTTTATTTTACAGCCAGCTCTGGGGTGAGGGGTTCAAAGTCTCGATGATTTCGAGGTGTGGGGAT
Organism: Gallinago stenura; assembly: GCA_027564225.1. Taxonomy (NCBI): domain Eukaryota; kingdom Metazoa; phylum Chordata; class Aves; order Charadriiformes; family Scolopacidae; genus Gallinago; species Gallinago stenura. Next base: position 7,361 of record JAOQGM010051254.1, on the reverse strand, counting down.
GAGGAGGGAGCGAGACCCGGGCACTCGAGCCAAGCTGCCAACAGGGTTATTTCATACCACAAACGTTAAATTCAACATAAATTAGGAAGTTTTCTGAGGAGTTCTCTCTCTCTCCTGGTGGCTGGGATCCTGAGAACTCCTTGCCCCGGTGCTGGAGCCCTGAGTCCTTCCCTTTCTCCCAAAATTGCAGCATTTGCAGGGTCCCACATGGGCTGTCCCTGCTGGGAGGGACCAGCTTCCTGGGATGGAACGGGCTGGGAATAGTCCTGGTGTATTTTATATCGATATCGGGATCGATATTGGGTCTTTAGTGTTATTAATGTCAATTATTTAGTCTCATTCTATTAAATCCGTTTATATTTCAACCCTCAGGTTCTCCTGTTTTTTTTTCCTGATTCTCCATCCCAGGTGGGGAGGGGGTCATTGGGTGAGAGAATAATTGTCCAAACTTTTGTCAAAATAAATCAGGGGGGGGGAAATCAGCAGCACAAAGCACCTGGTGGGTTCGTGGTGTTGTCCAAGGTGGGGATGGCTCTGGCTTGTGGTGCCATCGAGGGGGGTTGTGCAGCACAAAAAGGAGCCAGGCTCAGGCCAACGGGACATTTCCAACCTTGGGAGAGAAATGGAAGGAATGAGACACGCTGGATTCTGGAAAAATCTACCCTTTGGCCACCAAAGGGTAGATTTGAAACCCTGAAGAAACTCCAAAACCAAGCTGCGAAGGGTTCAAAACACAACTCTGCCCTGTCCCCGCTGGGGCAGAGTGGGGGGCAGGAGGCAGGCAGTTTTGGGGGGGGCACTGGGCTCCCAGTTTGGGTACCCAGTTTTGGGTGGCCGCTGTGTTGTAGCTCAGCTTGGCGGCAGAGGGCACCAAACCATGAGGAGATCCCCAAAGCCCAGCTGGAGGGATGGATCCAGAGGCTTTTTGTTGTGTTTTCCCTGTTCCCGACACAGCTGTGGCCGGGGTCAGATTCCTGTTTGATAAAATCCTCCAAGATTTACGTTTATATCCAGAAAAAAGTAAAGTTTTGATGTCTGAGAGAGGCTGCATTGGATTCCCTGTGTGTGGAGGAGCTCACAAGGATCTCATGAAGAGCTTGAGCTCCACAGAATTAAATCACTCATAAAAAGGACTAAAATAAAGCCCCCGGTGGCCACAGATGGGCTGGGAGAACTCCAGCTGGTGGCTGGAGAGGTGGTGGTTGACCTCAAAGGTGGAAAAATTGGGTGGTGACTACAACGTCCCCCCCCCTCGAGAGGGGACATGGTGGCACAGGTGTGGTGACAGGAACATTTTACACTTCCAGCCATTGGCAGCAGATCGTGGGCAAAGAGATTGTCCTTAAAAAAAGATCACACAAGACACGGTGGATGTAATTCCTAAGGTTCCACGAGCAATTTACATCACCACCAAGAGGAGCCGGGCACCTCCAAAAGCTACTTTGGCTCCAAGATGGGCCCTCGAGCGGCAAATTCCCGTCAGGAATGCCAAGGTCCGTTGTGAATTATGCCATCAATCCCCATGGCCAGGTGCCTGAAAGTCTCCGTGGGGGAGACACACAAGATTAGGGAACGCCGCTGCTGCGGATTTCCAGACTTTGCTGACTAAGCTCAGGGACAGCTTTATCCAACTTCCCCGCTCAGGCTTGAAAAGCTCTGCCTGGAAAATGGAAAGAAAAAAAATAATAAATCAGCTTCTTGAGATACAGCTTATCTTGGTAAGTGCAAATGAAGGAAGTAAACTTGTTTTCCAGTCCCTTGTTCCTGGTTTTTCCTGTTCTTCCCTTAACTGTGTTATCACACATCACAGAAGTGCTTTATCGCAGCTGTCAGATGAAAGGCACGAGGGCTGGTTTGAGGCTCCTCGGGTGTCAAATTCCTCTGATTAAGGTAAAAATAGTTGATTAATTTACCCAGGAAGCCCCTAGAGGTCCTTGCTAAGCTGGGGTGGGACCCTGTGGGTAGCCAGGCCACCACTCTGCCTGCTGCGGGTGACGCCAGAGGGTGACAAACACCTTGGGTGACCTCGGTCTGCGGTTTGTTAAATCAGTGAACGTTAGATTCTCTGACCAGATCACCGAGATAGCGGCTGGACCACGGGGACCACGAAGCTTCCTGGTTGTCCAAGGGCGAGGAACTGGTTAGACCGTGGCTTTCACAAGCAGACAGACAGGCAGACAGACAGACAGACAGACAGCTGTCCTGGACGTGGAGCTGAGAAAAGAGAAGCAGGGCTTTCTGATCAGCTCCCCGTGAAAAAAGAAGGGTGGGATCCTGAGAAAGGCTCTTCCACCGTGTGAATCCTTTCCCTGTTGAGGAACACAGGTAACATCCTCTTGAAAACAAACAGGTTAAAAGAAGAAAGGACAAGGCTATCGATTTTTTGGGTTTTTTTTTTTTTTTTTTTTTTTTTTTCCCCTTTAATTGGGAAGGGCTCCAAATTCCCCTTGATTCCCAGGCTCAGAAGGAACATTCAATCAAAACCACAAGTGAGCTTGGCCCCGATAATCAGTAAAAGGTGAAATGCCACAAAGGATGAGATCAAGCCCTTCGCACGCGAGGGGTGGTGGGGTTGTTTTTTAACCTTTGGTTAATTGCATGTTAATTTGCTCTTTACTCTTACCCAACCCCCCAGCCCCTTCCACTCAGGAGCCCCAAACAGCATCAGCTGTGCTAATGAGGTCCTGCAAAGTTTCCATTTTACTCCAAAACACTTCTGAAATCAGGGTTTCACTTCCTCGGGGGGAGCGAGACCTCAAACTGACCTCAGCTGCCCTGTGCTACTTGGTGAAACTTTGAATTTTAACTGTTTCGGGTCATTTTTGGCTCACGGCGTGTGCTGGGTATCCTTCTCTGAGTCTTTCACCTGATAAAACAACTGTGATGTATCAAAAGGACCAGCTGAAACCACTTCTTATACAACTTAAGTAAATAATTTGGGCACATCCTTCAGCATTAACCAGAAAAATAGCAATTTGTCACATTTTTTTGATTGCTGGGTAACACTTTACTATTTAAACTGGATAATTCTCCCTTCCTTCATTGCCAAGAACAAAATTTGAACCCAACTTCACTCATCACCTGCTCGTGCTTAATGTTTTAATATAAAATGTGAACTAAATTCCACAATTGTTAAGGGCTCCAGCCCTTCCGCGTCCGTGAAAACAGCGCCTCAAAGTAGCCTTGTGAAAAATATCCATCTCCCTTTGGAAAGTCAAGCTCCTTTTCTTGCACCACCACCGGGGTTTGACCCGGTTATCGGCCCCGCCGTGAACAAACTGCCCTTGATTAAACCGTGAGGGGACCCACTGGGGTTCCCGTGACTCGTTATTTATTACACACGAGGGGGGGACTCTAAGTGGCACGTGGCTCCCGTGGGGACGAGGTGCCTTTTCCCTGAGATACTGGGGAAATTGCAGCCCTTTTCCGACACCTGAGTGACCTTGCCTCCTGCCACCTCCTTCACATTCCTCTCTCTCTCTCTTTCTCCCCACCTCGGCACCTCCAGCCTGTCCCATCCCACAACACGGAGCTTTTCCCCATCCTTATCCCCACTCATGTCTGCAGGATGCGGAATTACGGGTGGAAAAGTGAAGGCTGGCTCGCCATCGAGGATAATGGGGTGTCAGAGGTTCCTCTGTCTCCTCTCTCTCCTCCTCCTCCTCCTCTCTCTCCACATGAGGAAGACCTGAGGCAGGTCTTCAGTGGGGATTTGCTTTTCTGTCTTGGTTCAAGCTACACCACCTGGAGAGACAAAAAAAAAAAAAAAGGCCATAATTTGAATTTTTGGCACGTTGCTGAGCTCTGTATGTTCTGCCTCGGGGCTCTGTATCCATTCTTTCACCTCCTCTGCTTCTCTGTCCTCTCTTCTTTTGCCCTTCCACCAATCTTTACCCCCCATCTCCACCTCTGCTGCACCTTTACTGCCGCCCACTTCACGTTCCCTCCATCCCTTTACCCACCACTGAAGTTTTAATTTCGTTTTCATTTCTCACAGGGATGGACGTACCCAGATTACAGCCAAGAGAATTCCAAGTCACACCAAACAACAGGCATTTGAGTGCCTGTAGGACCAGCATGGGATCATAGAACCATAGAAGGGTTTGGGTTGAAAAGGGACCTTCAAGATCATCCAGTTCCACGATGGGGGGACACCTCCCACCACACCAGGTTGCTCCAAGCCCCCTCCAACCTGCTTTTCAACCCCTCCAGGGATGGGGCAGCCACAGCTTCTCGGGACAACCTGGACCAGGCTCTCACCACCCTCACAGCAGAAAGTTCTTCCCCACATCTCAGCTCCCTCTCCCCTCTTTCAGAGTCAAACTCTTCCTCCTCCTCCTCCTAGGGCTCCCTTTCTTAATCAAGAGTCCCTCCCCAGCTTTTCTGGAGTTCCTTGAGGGACTGGAAGGGGCTCTGAGGTCCCCCTGGAGCCTTCTCTTCTCCAGGCTGAACCCCCCCAACTCTCTCAGCCCCCTCTCCCAGCAGAGGGGCCCCAGCCCTCCCAGCATTGATGGTCTGTGGAGAACAATGTCCCTCCTTGCTCTTAGACCTCCATGAAACCGAGTGGGTGTGGTTTTCAGTATTATAATTAAAGTAGTTGAGCTTAGGACACTGAGAATTTTCACTTTCCTTTAGCCAAATTGGCTAAACTTCTCAAAATGTGTAAATCAGTACCATCCTCAGGGTATTTATGCTCAATGGGTGTCTTAGAGAGTAATACAATACACACCTCCCTTGATTAGGAGTTCTTTTTATTAGCATGCTTGATAAATTCAAAGATGGAAGCCTCATTATTCATGAGGATACACATAAGGTCTTCCAACATAAGGCCTAATAACATTATAAAGGATATCCTCTCTGGAGAAGTTGGCAAACCTGTTATTTGCAGTGCTCAAGCTCAGGCTGTACCCAGCTATTTACTGTAAGGAGTAAAGACGTACCGATACCGCCAAATAATTTAGCAGGCTGACGTAAAATACCAGGAAAGCACAAAATTAGACTAAATTAATTAGGGTCGGCAGCAGGGGTAAGGCACTGGGGACGGTAACAGAGCATCAGCGCAGGCCCTGACACATGATACAGGTAGGATGTAGAGGCTCAAGCAGGCCACAGCTCGAGGAGAGCCACACTGGCAGATAAAGACACGTAATTTGTTTTTTAAAAAGGGCACAATATTTATAATATTTATAAAATACCGCGGATCTCCACGGGCACAACAGCCCTAAAGCCCAGGCCGCAGCGCCCGCCTCACCCCTACAAGATGGCGGCGGCGGCGGGATGTACCACCCGCCTCCTCACCCCCCCCCGCTGGTGAGGGGAGCCGCTCCCCCCCCGCCCTTGCCTCGGGTTGGTACTTCCCACTTCCGCTGCCGCGCCGGAAGCCGGAAGTACGCGGCGAAAGGAGGGCCCCGGTTGCGCGACGGTGAGTCCCGGGCGGGCGCGGTGGAGCCGGTAACGGGGTTACACCCGGTGTCTTGCAAAGGGAAGGCGAGCCCGGCTCGTTCTGGTCCTTCCCCCGGTGTTCACGGCCGCTCCGGTGTGCGGTCGCAGCCGTTACCTGCCCGGACCTCCGGGCGGAAGGTGGTGGGGGGGTGTTCGGCCGGGCCTGGTACCGGGAGCTGCGGGGGAAGCTCGGTTCCGCCCGCTCCCTCCTGGTTGCCGTCGTCCCTCCCCCACCTCCCCCCCGGTTGCCGTTCCCCTACCCATCTCCCGGGACGGGTCAGGTGTTGGTGGAGCAGCCCTCGGCCGTGTCCCGGTAGGAGAGTGACCCCGGGCAGCTCCGCTCCCCCGGGGTGGCGGGAGGGGGAGCATTGGCACCCCTAGGGTTGCGGGGAGGGTTTCCCTAACCGGGCACAGAGCACCGAGGGGGTGACCAGCGTGCGACAGTCCTGCGGGCATCCTCACCCCCCCCCGCAGCCATTCCGAGCTGCGGGGACCCACGCGTTGCCCCTCAGAGAGGCCAAGTGTCACCTCGTTGGCTGCCTTTTACCGGAACCCTGCTAAAAACCGGTGAGATCTGTGAGCTGAGAGCCCCAGCCCCGTGCAGGTGCCTGGCCAGAGCCAGGACAGTGCCCAACTCTTTGTGTCCCCTCTCCCATGGGACACTTCCACAGACCATCCCTAATCTCTGCACCCCGAGATCGAGCTTCCCATTTGCCATTATCCCTATTTTTTCCCTCTTAAGCCTCATTAATGACCAAAAAAATCCCCCCATGAGTTTATTTCTGTTCACAGAGTGATGAAATTCCCTACGTATATACGTAGCAAAGGGGCTAACCTCCCAGTTTTTAGGTGGTTGTTACTGGGAGGGGGTTTGGCTGGATGCTGGGGGAAGAGGGTTTGGTAACCCTCAGCCTCACCGTGTCCTTCTGTGTTACGTGCAGAGGCTGATGCAACATTCCCAGAGTGATATCGTTGGGATGTCTCACCCGGGTGAGAGGTAGAAGAGCCGGGAGCAATTTAGGACTCCGCTGAAATTCCCATCGCCTGTTTGGTACGGCCCTTTCCCAGTGTGGAAATTACTCTGCTCCCACATTTCTTGCCTGGTTTTTAGTGTATTCCCACATTCCTGCATCCCACCTGGGACAAGAACAGCTGATAATTACTAAATATTGTCGGACAGCCCAGATTATTTGGAATAAGTCATGGATGTAGTGCAGAAAATCCATTATTTCCCCAATTTTAGACAGATTTCACTGATTTTTGAAGTTTGGTGATGATCTTTCGGATCATTGAGTGCAACCAATGACCTGAAACTGCCAAAGCCACCACCAAATCGTGTCCCTCAGCACCACGTCCACCCATCTTTTAAATACCTCCAGGGATGGGGATTCTACCACCTCAGCACACGTGAATAATTCCATCACTTCACGTTTCCTAAGGGAAAACACAGTGAGGGAAGTGGTTGGTTGAGAAAATGCTTATAAAACGTGTCAAATGAGAGAAGAGGTGAGGAACTGGAGGGGTGGGGAGGTAGAGGAGGGCACGGGTGGCAACGGTGGCCCCACTGGTGACCCTCGTGACAGTCAGAGGTGAGCAGAACCATGAGGTTTGCTTGGGAGAGTGGGAATCTGGAATGGGATGGTGCAGTGAGAGTCAGGGTGATGACACCCTGCTGTGAGTGGGTGTTTCCCTGACCAAACTGTCTGACACACACAATCTCAGAACGCTATGGGGTTGGAAGGAACCTCTGGAGATCATCTCCTCCAACCCCCTGCCAGAGAGGGGCCACCCAGAGCAGGTCCCACAGGAACGTGTCCAGGTGGGGTTGGAATGTCTCTAGAAAAGGAGACTCCACCACCTCTCTGGGCAGCCTCTGCCAGGGCTCTGCCACCCTCACAGGAAAGAAGTTCCTCCTCATG
>JAOQGM010051253.1:0-10010 GCA_027564225.1 Gallinago stenura | reverse complement strand
ACTTTTAGCGCTTAGCCAATGGTTATAAGACAAGTAGGCATAATTATCAGCAACAGTATAAAGGTGTGAGTATATTGTAATAAAGTTGAAGCTTTCTTTATCACTCTCATTGAGTCGACCGCTTGTCTTCCCTCGCTCGTCGCAGGAATCAGTCCACACTGACTTCAAATTACATTAATTTAACTTTTGAGACACACTCCTGGCCAAGAACTCAAACCCTTTCTTACATTGTTGCAAGTTTTGGCCTTTACAACCATATGAGAGGATAGTAACACTTCAGCAGTTGAGAGCTAATTAACTAGACTGAGAGCTGACTACTCTCATTTTTCTATCAGCCATCTGTTAACGTTTTTTACACTTGTCAAGTTATTTAACTTGATATAATAGAAGAAAGGATATCAGAGCACATCAGTACTCAATATATACCCTATAGCCAAAGCCATGCAAACGTAGAAAAGCAAGGAAAAAACTAGATTAATTACAAACTCCTATCTCATGTTCTAAGCAAGACAAAGCATCATTTATTTATATTGCCTTTTATTTATTTTCCAACTATTGCTCATCATACAACACACACAAAAATAGATCCCAGCAGAATGAGATACTATGGTTATTTCCCTCCGAAACCACTGTATTACCAACTAAACTATGTAGATACTGTATACAATTAGTCTCCTCTTCCATATACACCATAGTCAGCAATATATCTGAGAACTGATAATCAGTCAGAATTACCAAAATGACAGTTTGCTCCATTCTCAGATCTCCAGGTACTCTGCAAAGAATGAAACGGATATGCCACTCTCACTAACCTGAACCACACTCTGAAGGGTTGGGGTTTTGGGGGATTTTTTTTCTCCCTTCTTTTATATTTCAACACACAAAGCAGCAGAATCCAGCACCATGGCCTTAATTGCTAATATTCCTCTGAAATCCTGTATTATGCCTATTTTACTGCTGGGGAGGACAGGGTTAAAGGAATGTAAAAAATTAAGAGCAAGATTTCCAGAGGTGACCACTACTTTTTCAGTCGCTTCAGTAGTTGGTCAGAGACCCTTAAAACCCAATAACAAAGTGAGTCACATGACCACAATTCCAGCTAAATCTGAAAGGACCTGAAGAATTCAAATTTAAGTTTAAAAAAATATTGAGAGGTCACTTTAAGTTCTGGACAGAAGCAATTTGCCCAATACAACACAAGACATAGATAGAGATAGCGTCCATATCTTATTTACAGCACAGACCACAAGGTCATCACTCTAAGCAGTCTCGCAAGTCTAGCCTGGACTGGAACATCCACTTTGTTCAAATAAAGGAGGAAGAAAATGTTAGCCAACAACCATGTGAGTTAATCAACTTTACCAGTCACTCTAGAACTTAAGCCTAATCTGAGTTAAAAAATATGGAATTAAATTAACAAGAGGAAAAAGGCAGAAAAGAAAAAAATACTTGTTTTTTCTTTAGCTTCATCGCCAGACAACTGAAATAGAGAAGTAACCCCATGCATCAGTACAGGTTACAGGTTGACCTGCTGGAAAGCAGCTATGTAGAGAGGAAACTGGGAACCCTGGTGGACAAGTTGACCATAAACCAGCAATGTACCCTTGTGGTCAAGGCGGCCAATGGCTTCCTGAGGTACATTAAAAACAGCGTGGCCAGCAGGTTGAGGAAGGTCATCCTCCCTCTCTACTCTGCCCTGGTGAAGCCACATCTGGAGTGCCACGTCCAGTTCTGAGCCCCCTGGTCAAGAAAGACCAGGAGAGAGTCCAGCAGAGGACTACAAAGATTATCAAGTGACTGGAGCCTCTTATGAGGAAAGGCTGGGAGACCTGAGTCTGTTTAGCCTGGAGAAGAGAAGGCTGAGAGGGGACCTCATCAATGCTTATAAACATCTAAAGGGTGGGTGTCAAGAGAATGGGGCCAAACTCTTTTCGGTGGTGCCCAGCAACAGGACAAGGGGGCAATGGGCACAAACTGGAACACAGGAAGTTCCATCTCAACATGAGGAAAGACTTCTTTCCTTTGAGGGTGCCAGAGCATTGGAACAGGCTGCCTGGGGAGGTTGTGGAGTCTCCTTCTCTGAAGATATTCAAAACCCACCTGGATGCATTCCTGTCCAGCCTGCTCTAGGTGACCCTGCTTTGGCAGGGAGGTTGGACTAGATGATCTCTGAGGGTCCCTTCCAACCCCTACCATTCTCTGATTCTGTGAAATGGCATCCAGACTGCTGTGAGCCTGTTATTAATAATTCCTTTCCCAGTTTGACATTAAATGAATATCTTTGGCAAACCAACCATCTTTCAAGTAATAAAAAAGGTAAATACACCACCCTGCATATCAAAAAGCACTCACTCTTGACCTGAATCTACAAGCATGTACAGCCTTCCCCTAGCATTTTCATGTATTTAATAAATAAGCTACAGAAAACACATGTACTTGCTACTGTAATATACATTTTCACTATCTCCTTCCTCCATCCTCCTTTTTCCCTTGACATCAGTTAGAGATCAGTTAACAATTTGCAGAAGAAATACAGTCATTACTTCTCACAGGAGGCCCAAAGACACATTTTTAATCACGGCAACTGATTTATTGTGTGATTTATTATCTTCCAGCAGTATGACCCATCTACTTCCCAGCAAGCACTACTACCCTATGATACTTTTTTCCCATAATTACTGGTATCATCCCAAAACTACTCTAACCCTAAGAACTATTATCAGTAAAGACCCTGCTCATGGAACCAGTGCAATGAAGCCCCTATTGTCCACAAGACCATGGAAACAATTAACACCAGATTCCATTTTCAGTATCTTTCAATACAAAAATCTTCTGTTTCATATTAACAGGGACACATCAAATTCTGTCTCTCTCGATCATTCTTTGCAATATCTGCTTTGTTTTCTCTTGTAAAATCATTCTCCTGCCTCTCTATTCCATGCAATTACTCTGTTAACAGCAAGTTTCCACTACATGTAATTACAGCATACCTTATCCTAGTTGTCCTTTTGCTGAATGGTTTGGTCTACTTTCTATTTCTACTAATAATGACCCAAACTGCTTGCCTTTCTTGATGGACCTTTCCCTCCTCTTCACAGAATAAACTTTTAGCCCCAGTCAATCACTTAATACATTTTCTTCTAGAAACCAACTGTCCATGATTACATTATGAAGGCTACTCAAAAATCAAGAGGTTTCTAGATCAAACGGAGAGAAGTCATAGCTTTTAGTGCTGTATCTGGGACTGATGTTCAGTTAATCATCACATCTCAAAAATTACCACAGAACAAATACAACCTTCCATAGTGGGAGGAATTTTTTTTTTTTTTTCAAAATATTACTCAAAAGTTCCAATAAGTGATTAGTGAATCAGGCAAGAATATTTTAAAGGATACTGCAATAATTAGACACTAACATCTCAAGTTGAACAAACTACTGTATAAATAATAAAACATTCTTGCTAAAGATAACACAGAAAAATAATAAAATCACATATAAGCCTGAGTGTTTAAATAGATTAAACTGGAAACAAAGACTGTCCTTTTTCCATCTTAAAACCCCTTTTTCAACCCCCTTCAGATTTTAGTTTGTACTGCAGCATCTGGGGTAGCTTCATAAAATTTAAGACACGAGTAGCAGAACTGGAGTCTTTGCTACCACTTCTAAAGTTAAAAAAAAACAAAACAGTACCAAATCCAAAATAATCTCAGTTCATTCTTTATTTACTCATGTATCCAGCTTCTCAAACACAAGCTTAACAGGCAGAATAATACTTCCAAAGGTCAGGGCATAAATGAAGACTGAATTATTTTTATAAATCAAGTCCCCTCATTCAAAAACTTCTATTAAAGCCTTTTCACTACAATTAACAAGATAGCTCAATTTACAATAATCACTTCTTCCCCCTTTTCTTCTTTCAAGTATTAGCATACAAGCCGTGCTTTTTCATCTCTTTTCCTGTTCTACTAGGTCTTCTGGAACACTTTATTTTTAACAGTCAACAAGCTAAGAGAAATACTGTGCTGACATTCAACTGTTTATAATGTTAACTGCATCTGCCAACAGCATCACATCACTTTCTCTGCCTCCTTCATTAAGGAATTTATAGCACCTGTGTAAGAAGAAGTAGGAGTCATCTCCATAGCACTACAGCAGATACTCGCTGCAGCCTGTGGATAGATACTTTGTGAAGGAAATGTGGCCTGTAGAGAAACTGTACTGGAGCGAACTTTTTTTTTCCCTGAAGGGCTGCAGCATGCAGGATAGCCCACACCAGAGCAGGAGAAAAGTGAAAAACGGAAAGAAGAGTAGAGAGAAAATGTTATATTCTAACTATACTGCCCCTTGCGCTGCTTCTGCGGAGTAGAGGAGTCTGGAGTGAAAGAGCAAAACTAGGCATGGGGGGGGAGGAAAGGTGTTGTTTTAATATATGTCTTTTTGTTTCTCACTACCCAGATCTATTTTAATTGGCAATAACTTAAATTAATTATCCCCAAGTGGATTCTGTTTTGCCCATAAGGGTAACCAGTAAGCAATCTCCTTGTCTTTATCTTGACCCACAAGCCTTGTCATCCTATTCTCCCCCTGTCCCACTGAGGAGGGGGAGTGAGTGAACGGCTGTGTGGGTGCTTGGCCTTCAGCCAAGGCTAACCCACAACCAAGCATTACACAAACCATTCAGTTCTGTCACTAGCAGAATAGTTCTTATCTGGAAGAAGGTTACAAAATGGACTATTTCAGTCCAATAGAATCTTCCATTAAAATGTTTATATGACTTCCTACTATGATGCACTGTAAGTACAAAGCAACACCTAGAACAAAAAAATAGCTAACACAAAAAAAACATTTTACAGTTAGTGTTCTTTGTAAACTGTTCCTGATCTGTCAAAAGAGGATCTCCTTCCTCTACAATATTTCAAAAGATTCTTTTCAGTATTTCAGTGGGTTGCATTTTTAAAAATTATACATCCATAATTTTTGTCTGCACTTTTGGTTAGTGATGGTTTCATAATAGCACAAATCTAGCGAATGAATATTACATAGCTATTCACCAATTTCACATATTTTCCCCTACAGTTTCATAGTACAAAGAAGTGTTTTGCTTATTTGAGAAGTTATCTGCCAGAACACGCAGAAAAAATATTGCTGCAAATTAGAACAATCTCAAATAATATTGTAATCCTACAGGTTTTATTTGTAAACCAAAAACCATCAGAGGAATAGAGTATTTACACTTGTGATAAGTAACAAAGAAGGAATTTGACAATCAAATACCAGTAAGCAAAGAAGAACAAGAACTAAAAGTACTGCGATGATAACCCTGTAATGAATAACTGAAGAAGATTTGTTGCTGATCAAATCTTAGGATTATCCATTTCTGTTGTACATAGTGTAAGAAAGTCCTGACTTACACAAACTGCAATGCTATCAAAATGTGTCTATGTAAGTGAATGTTTATCTTTGTACTAACCGAATGCACGTAAGAGATGGCACAAGCTGATTATGCCACCACCACTCGTAAAACTCACCTGAAGAATGTCCTGTTTTGACAAGATAAGCTTAACCCCCAATGTTATCTCTGTTTTAACTCTGTACTAATTAATCATGCAGAAGGGGGAGGGTATGAACTAATTTACAACCGACATTGTCTTGAAACCTCTTTGAAGCAAGACAGACCAGAGGGAGTAAAGATAACGGAAGAAGCAGAGGGGCGTACTGAAGATGTCGAACCCGACCTCCGTGAGGATAAAAAGAGCTATTCAGCTTGCTTCAATTTGCGAGCCCTTGGTGGAGCTGCGACTCCCCAGCCACCCAGCGCTGTTTTTGCTTTCCTACCTTAATAAATATTTAATAAATCCATTTTGGACTTGATTGGATTTAATTCAACTATAACATCACCTTTGTCAGGAGGTGGAATAAGGGGGCAGAGCTGATATTGACCACCTCCCTCTTCCTGCTCTATCCTCCCAACTCCTGCTAGTCTGGCAAAGTCATATTCCCCCCTGCCAGGGACACAGTTTTCTTTTGCCGTGGGGAACACCATCACCTCCTCGAGCACTCAGCCCAAAATCCCAGTAACCTATTTGCTAGGTTTGAACTTGGGCTGCTACCCTGTGCTGTCCCTCCCTGGCCACTACGCTCTCTGAGGACACTGCTGACTCTTTTAAACCTGTCCTCTCTACTGCTTTGGAGAGGAGCAGGAAGCATTTGCACCCACAAGAACAACCTTTCTTGAGTATGGTTTGTGTGGGCACCACAGGTGGTAATAATCAGCACCAGCGCCTGGCAGAGCCTGTGACAGAGGCCACAGACCCCACATGCAGCACGAGCACACGTGTCCAGGTGAAGGTATGCCCTTATTCTCTCTCCCATATTCCCACGTGGGACACCTCACTGCCTAGCACAAAGTGGGATCCCAGCCCCATATCTCCACCTACTGAACACCGGGGAGCACCAAGGGCAGCTGCTCTGCAAGGAGTGGAGCATCACACAGTGGACGGGCAGCAGCCTCAGCAGCAAGAGCCAAGACCCAGGCAGGGCAGGTGCCATGGCAGGAACCACGTTCAGCCCGGACTCCACACAAGTCTCCTGCGATGAAGCAGGTCTGAGGTTAAGTCAAGTCTCAGAGCAGGCTCTGGCTCATGGCCCCAGGACACAGCCAGGCACAGCTCTCATATAGTTTAGGTGGGGACCAAAGTAAAAGCTTTGGCTAAAAACAGCTCTTGGGGGAAAGAGTGAAGAGTGCTTCTCCCATTTTTTTTTCAAAGTCCTCCAAAGCCACCTGATGCTTATTAAACTGCTTGCTCTTACCAGCAGTACGGCCTGAAATGATGAGAGTTAAACTGGGGGGAGGGGAGTAGGAGGAGAAAATTATGCAGTCCAGGTCCTGACACAAAAAACCTTCCCTCCACCCCTAGTTCCACAACTTTCCTTTCTCTTCCCTCTCACTCCAGCCTTAACCAAGGGCACAGGTCTAAAGATGGCATCTTGCAGGCTACAATACAGAAACCCAGCGCCAGCTGCAAACACTGGCAGAAGCTGACAGCTGACCTCCGCCTTGTGGCACCTGCCTGTGGTTTGCTTACAATTAGGTAAAATCATACTGTTTATCCTTCTCCCCCCCTGCAAACCTGGGAGGATCAACACTACCTGTCCTGACAGATGTTCGTGAAACCTGTTCTTAAAGACCTTCAGTGATGGAGATTGTGCCATCCCCCAGTAATCTGTTCTGGCACACTTCTATCCTGACATTTTCTGAAAGCCTAACTTAAGCTTTTTTGTCTGACCTGCAATCCTTTCTATCCTGTGCTGCTCGCTGGGGCTGTGGCCTTCTTTGAAATGACCTCTTGAGGCACTTGATGAGCTTGGTGTTTCCCTTCCTCTCCTGACTCCCACTTTCTCTTCTACAGACTACATCACCTCGATTCTTTCAGCCTTTCTTCATGTGTTTTGTGCTTCCCTGATGACCCCCCTCCCCCGACTTTTTTTTCTGTTTATCTGTAGTTTCTGAAGTGCGGTGTCCCCAGCTAGGCATGTCACTCCAGCTGGGCTGAAGGGCTCCACTGCTGGCTCACAGGCTCTGACACGGTGCCTTTCCTGCTGCCGGTGTTCCGTTTGCTCTCCATTACACCTCAGACTCTTTTGTGAAAAACTGCATTCCCCTGGTTGTTCCCTCACTTGTCTTTGCTGCTCACTGTTCATAAAAGTTATGCTGGAAGTTGTACCTGTTGAATTCTGCCTCAGCGGTTTCAGCCAATTTGTCACGCTAGCACTGAGTCTTTGCCATCCTTCAGAGCCTGCAGTAATTTGCAGATTTAATAAGGCAATCATGGCTGTTAATCACCCAGGTTGTTAACTGAAGTAATTAAAAAAAATCTGGCATCAGAATGGACTTGGGCAAAAATGTCTTCAAAGTGTCCTTTCATTTTGACAACTACTGACAATTAGCATCGAGGTACAATTATCTCACGTGTGGTCATATCTCCTTAAGAGAGGGTCAGGACAGCCAGCATTAAAAACCATCCTGAAGTGAACATACATGACATCTGATACTTTTCACTTTATGCCTAAAAAATTGTGCCACACCAGGACATCAGACTGGTTTGTCAGCATTTGCTCTTAACGAGTCCATGGTGGCTCTTGTCCATCCTGTCGTGCTTTGGGTGCAAACAAATGCCTTGTTTAACAAGTTGTTCCAGAACTTTTCTAGGAATCGAGGACTTTAGATTAGGACTAAAGAAAGCAACTGAGAAAACATAAACAAGATCAACTTGGGTGAGCTCTATAGAACTAATGAGTCAGGGAAAAGGTTGTTAATATAGATTTATAATGATAAGGAGGAGAAGGAGGTCAGTCTTGAACACTTCAGATATGTACCCTCCAAAGGCAGTAAATTGGGTAACGTGGGGCTCCTCCCCTTCTCAGTGAGGTGGGCTCCATCCTACCCTGCTTGTGGCTCCTGACCCACCTGTGGAGACAACTAAAACCAAAGCCCTTTTGGCTCTATCAGCTGCAAAACCCTTCATTATTCCTGGATGTTCCCAGATGAATTGCAATCAGGGTTCTGGGGCCAGGACACACAGCAAAGCCCTGAACCCTTCACCTGCCACTGGGAGCCTCTGAACCAGCTTTGATCTGATCAAAACCAATCAGTGGTCATTCACGGCAACATCATCAGTGTCCACCTGTATGAGTGTTACTATGGAGCGGGTCCCTGGGGTGGGTGACTTTGGCAATGTTTCAGTAAATCTTTGGTACAGCCTCTTGGGAAGCAGCCTGGCTCTCCCAATATCACAGCTTGGCTACTGGGTCCATCCCTGCAATACTCTCATTTAGAATCTTAAAATCATTATGGTTGGAGAGACCTTTAAGATCATCAAATCCAACCATGAACCCGGCACTGCCGAGTTACCACTGACCCATGTCTCTCAGCACCACGTCTGTTCGGCTTTTAAATACCTCCAGGGATGGTGACTCCACCACTGCTCTGCACAGCCTGGTCCAAGGCTTGACAACCTTTTTGGTGAAAAAATTGTTCCCAATATCCATCCTAAACCTCCCCTGGTGCAACTTGAGGTCATTTCCTGTTGTCCCACGGCCTGTTTCTTGGGAGAAGAGACCGACCCCCCCTGGCTACACCCTCCTTTCAGGGACTTGTCAAGATCCGAGAAGATGTCCCTTCAGCCTCTTGTTCTCCAGGCTGAACCTCCCTCAGCCTCTCCTCACAAGACTTGTGCTCCAGACCCCTCTGAAGCCTCTGGCCTTTCCAGGTGGAGTTGCTGAACTGAAGATAAGCTTGGGCTTCTGAGGACACAGACTCCAGAGAGGAATAAGGAGGGAAAATATTTTATCTAATTTTGAGGAACTAATTTTCAAGTAACTCTAATTATATTCAAGGGCACTAAATGTTCTTGGTCTCCCTCTTACGGGAGAAAGCAGTATTGCTGGAGACTCTTCAGACTGGGCGAGTCCTCTGGCACTGAGAGGGGTGGTTATGGGAAGTGCTTGTGACACAGTTGGTAAAGCTTTAAAGTCAATGGCCTCGATCTTTTATTTCCAGTAAGAACACCAAACACTGAAAATTCTTTTTATTTCTAAATATATAAAACAACCTGATTGCTTTGGAATTAGAACAGCAGAGAACCAGACAGATCCAGCTGCCATGGTTGGTAAAACAATCCTCTCCTTCCCCCCCCTCCTCACGGGAGACAAACCGGCCTTTTGCTCTCTTCTGCTCCTGCGCCTCTGGACTTCGCTGACTTACAAAGCTGCCAAACCTCCCCACTGTCCCTCCTGGGTGCCCAGGTGTCCTGGATTGAGAGACACAGGACTAACTTTTCTTCTAATGCTGAGGAAAATTGCACTTTTAGAAGACTCTAGTTCCTGAATTTGTGAAAATATTTACTTAATAGCTAGCCAGGCTCTGTGGGATTTAAGGTTTTAGTCTTTTTGAGCCTTGCCAGACGCAAGGACAAGGAGGAGCAAGGCCTGGGCATTTGACCCAGGCTGGC
>JAOQGM010051252.1:0-10020 GCA_027564225.1 Gallinago stenura | reverse complement strand
GAACCAATTATGTGAGAATTTAGGTAAGGAATCTGTGATTACCATAAAGTTTATTAGCTTGAGTTCTTTCTTTACGTTCACTTCTACAGAATAAGGAAATTTCCGTGACGGTACAGTAGATGCAATGATTTGAATCTACTATATGTAAAAATTAATTGAAAAGACCAGGAGGAAACAGAGAACGCGGGAGAGGAGCTTACAACCGGAGAGCTTTATTTTCAGCAAAGTTGTGTTACAGAAAATCGATGATCATGTAGATAGTATAGGATAGTTTACAAACGAGTTTTTTTATAGGCTGGTGATCGGTCCCATGAGTTTGCAGATGCGCACTCAAGGATGTGGCCATGTGAGTCGGTCTGCATTGTTGAGTCTCGGGTGAGTCGAAGTGGGTTAGCACGCTACAACGGCATCTGGATCATACCATGGGTGAAGATTTTTTAAAATATGTTTAAAATATGCGTTTCATAAATGTATGAAATATTCGAATTTTCTGATTTTTCTAATTTATTAAAAAAGAAGTGGTTAGAATCAAAATAGTAACCACGATATTTGGACAATATAAAACCAAATCTATTTCTATAGGGAGGATCTTTCGACAGGTATTTCATTCGATTAGTTATTCTGATGATGATGTAAACCCCTAAATTCGAAAATCATTAATAAACTTAGATTAATGTGGTGGTGACTGGGACTCGGCAAGCCTAATTATGATCACTTGTATTCACAAAGCTAAAGTTGCATTGCACTAAATTTAAAACCTACTCTAGGATATTTGCGAGGTAAACAATTTAGTGAAAGCCCCTTTTATGGCAATAGTAGCATTCAGAGTTGCTTTCTTCTTGTCATTGAAAGAATGATCTAATCATTAATTAAATTCATCAAGCTGACTGCTTATTGGTTGGCGCTGCAGTTGAGCTATGCTTTGGTGCTTCCTGCGTTTCACAATTTCATTCTTACAGTGCAGCACTCAACACACAGTCGAGTGTTCTCAAGCTCTTTCAACTAGCCAGAAAATTCGCTGAAGTAAACCGATCAAGCTTCCAAGTTCCAATCACAATGGGTTCAGAGGTATATACCAGGACAAATTACTTCAATGAGACAACAGAACGTCTAAGCCGTCAGCGTGAAAACGGCGTATTCACAGATCTGAAAATTGAAGTAAGTGTACTTTTGTTTCATATCTTTTGTATTTCTATGCGTCTATTAATTGATAACGAAGGCAATATTTGACTTGTGCACTTAATTGATGTAGTCGAGCAATAAGACTGTATTCAATGCCCATCGAAATGTTTTGTCAGCGGCGTTCCCCAGTCTCGAAGGTGTACTGTCGGCTCTGACCACGCCAAGCCTAAAATGGCAACGCTTTGATAGTGGGTACGTTGTTGCTTTCCTTTGACGCAGCGTTTTCTAATTTATTTCGCAATAGACAAACTGTATACCCTTAATTTTTATCCATTTCAATTTCAGCGTCTTTTTCATTTTGAGGATCGTAGTCGTAAACTTATGAGAAAGTTTTTAGAGCAATAGACAGAAATGGAGACAAAGTACGAAATGAAGAGAGAGCTTTAGAAAGTGATAATGATGCAGGAGATTGTAGATGAGAAAGAAGGACAAGGTCAATTGAAGTTCAAAGAGTGTCAGATTCGGATTCAGAATATCAGCAGAGGGCCATTGTTTCTAAGGTTAATGTTTGGAAAGAGATGTCATTTGTCCATTCATACAAGAAAATTTTGTATCAGGGATATATCCCTCAGCTGAATACACGAGACCTAATGTATGGTGAGGAAATGAATCGCAAAAAACAACCTCAGACATCAAAAAAGCAACAATTAAACAAATTAGAATATTTATCAGCATATTATCAGCATAACGTGTTATTTTTCATGGAGATTGACAGATCTTGAGAACCCACAGCCAGACTCATCGGGTAAGGTAGAAGAATTAATCGAAAATTTCAATCACCACCGACAACTCAAAAACCTACTCAGACTAACCTAGTCACAGCCAGCTCATTAATTAGAAGTACATTAGATAAAGTGAAGAGCCAAACTGCTTTCAGATCACCTCTTCTATTAATTTAATACCAAATTTTATTTGATTCGCTCAATATCCTTCTACGAATATCGTATTGCAAAACCTAATTTAATGCATTTTGATTTTATTTTCATTGTGCTTTCATCAGCACAATCAAAGCAGCACTAGATTATGCTTATTTGGGGAGAGTAGAATTGACGGTGCAGAATGCTGCTCGCCTCATGCTCTTATCAGTTAATCTCCAATGTGCAACACTGCAGAATTGGTGCGTTGATTTCCTCACAACTAAGTAAGCTACGCTCAGCCGTGGTAATATCTTATGGTATTAATCGACTGAACCGATCGAATCGATTTTTAGCAATCGAATAAGAGACACAAACGTTGAGGAAGTGTGGGCCGCAGCAAATAGCATTTTAAACGAAGAAGTAATGAGGGCATGTGCCGAAGTAATGAGGTCTCGACTTGAGCGTATTGTAGGAGACGTTTACACCTGGAGGCACACCGATCCCCGGGGAATGCAACTGTTGCTCGAGGGTGATTTCGATCCGAATTTGAACCGAGTACTCGCGCATTGGATCCATGTGGAAGATGCTCACTTGAGTCCCAAAGATAAAATGTGTAGACTTGTGGATTCTGTAGATTTTGACAAGGTGCCCATCGAAAATATTAGTTACATTGATGCAAAATCTGCTGAGTTGCGCGTTGCACAATGCTACCAGTAAGCACCTGGGTAATTATAATTGAGGTCAATAAACTATCCGGTCAGATAAAATATGTTTTGCTTACACGCAGAGATAGGATTTCAGAAGCTTTAGTGCGATCAAGAAACTACAAAGAGAATGCTCCTTCAACGTCAAGAAGTACTTGGCTTTCCTCGCAGAAAGGGTATGTTTTGATTGCATCTCATTTCTAATACTGGAGTGTTTTCAAGGCATTGTAGCAAGGCATTTGCTATTCTATTTTTTTGGTTTCTTTCTGATTACGTATTGACAAAGTAAGCAAGAAACGGAACGAATTTAAAGAAAGATGAGCGTCTGAATATTTGATTATTTAATCGGCACCTTTTATTGGATAGAACATGCATGTTTCCCCTAGTGTAAGTCAAAATGAATTGTCGAGGATTCGAGAAGACACCAAATTTGTCAAAATAAAGATTTTAGCAACAGTGATAATGTATCCGAGAATGCGTTATCCCAAGCATTCATTTTACAAATCCAAGTTTTGAATAAGCTGAGAAAAGTTGTGATCCAAATTCTTTTATGTTTGTTTGGTGCCGTTTCTATCAGTAAACAGCTTTAAAAGAGATGTCGCGAAATCGGATACAAGTCCAGTATCAGGTGTTAAAGTCAAGACGACTTGCAGCAGACTTCAATAATATGTAGATAATCTTTGAATCGGGAAAAGTGAATGCATGGAAAATTGAGCGAATTTTAATGAAATGCACTTGAAATCAAACATTTTCACTATCATTTTATCCTACATTGCATTCAATCTCTGTAGCCGAAAGGCAATACTGATTAAAGGCGATATCAATGTTGATCTCCTGTTTCATTGCAGGCAACAGTTGCTCACAATATCTTACGCAAACCAACAATGGCTAATTAAAAGCGTCCCTGAATTACAGGACGGCCCGGTTGTTGAACTGTCTGGACCATTTCGAGACTACAGCTTTCCTTTTGTGTTTCGAAGTAGGTTGCTGATTAAATATTTACCTATTGCTAGCAGTGCGTTGAACTGAAGCGTCAGTTTCACTTTAGACTGGATTTGCATATTGGGCGGAGTTGATAATGAAGGAAATAAGGTTAAAACTTTCAACATAGTTAACATAGAAACGAAACGTGTATTCCAGGGGCCTCCGATGCTTCAGGAACGCGATGCATTCTCAACTGCTGTCAATCCTGATGGCATTTTTGTATTCGGTGGAGTCGACAATAAATATTAACGGCTTTCCTCGTGTGAATTTTACGAAAGCGCCAGCAATCGGTAGGTGAAATTACCAGCTCAAGTTTTGAGTGATGTATGCATAATTTAATCAGCATTGCGAACTTTTCTTGAACACAGATAAAATCCCGATGATTCTCTCAAAATGCTTCTACATGAATTTTCGCAAATATTATTTTAGATGGGTCCAGCTACCTGACATGCCAGAGCAGCATGCCAACACATCCGCAATATACGTGCCAAATGAAGGTGCGGTTGTAGTTGGAGGAGCTCACAATAATAAAAACGGTCATCGGAAATATGAAAAAGATGTTGAAATACTAAAATACAATTTAGAAGATCACAAGTGGTCGTGGCGCGAACTCCAACCCATGCTGCAAGGCCGAGGTAAACCAGGCATTTCCTATCATGGGGGCAAAATATTCGTTGCTGGAGGCATTGACTTACAGCATTTCGATGTTGAATGTTTGAAGTATCCACCAAGATACAAAGAAGCTCCACAGTGGTCCTTCGTTTCTCTTTTGGAAATTTCACCTCAATATCCATTTAGTTTAATCAGTTTTAACGGTCGACTTTTGTTAATGAGTGAGTGTTATCAATACTTAATCATCAACAATGAATAAGCATTGATAAAAAACAAAATGTCTCAATATAAATATATTGAACTGCAAATTTAACTGGCAAGAAATTGAACTGTCAAGATATAAAATATTCACCATTGTAGATGGCGATGGAAATGTCCTGGAATATCACGACGATGCTGGTTCCGACGTATGTCTGCCAATTTCTATTTGATCATGATGACACCCATGGACAAATTTTTTATTAAACTGTATGCACTTTAGGTAGGCACGTGGAATCTCCTATGTCAGTTGATAAATCTTAATTTCCCGCTACTCGTGGTTCGTGATATTAACAAATGAGTTTCTTTTGAATATATAAATAAAACCTTCCCGATAAAAAATTTCTCCTTATCCACAACTCTTTTCTCCTTCCTTTTATGCGCTTTTTATCGATGTGCTAAAAGATATTGACTAAAGAATTAATATAAGTAGGAAAATTGGTTAACATTTTATAGTAATATTCACCGTTATGAGCATACTTTATTTTAGAGAAATGCACTTCTCCATAAAATGCTTAAGTGTAGGACTCACTTCAGACCAATAAAATAAAGCCAATATGAAATTAGGATAAAAATGCCTCATATAACTGGCCGAACGAGTATTTATTTATCTAGAAAAATAGATTAATTAAAGAATACAGCAAAAATGAAAACATTTCCTTCAAATTCAGATAATTTGTAAGAAAACATCTTTTCGAAATTTTTACAAAATGTATAAACAATTCTTAGTAAACTAGACTCTGGAAATCTTCGATGCGGTAATTTTTAAACTGCTTTCAAAGAACTGACGAGTAAAAATGTGTATTGAAAAAATAAAAATAATCACATTCCGCCAATCAACAATTGTTCTGGCTATTTTTAATGTAAGACTGCTTCTTAGAATCGAGTAACTGTCAATTAGTCTAATCTAAATTGAAAGTCAATAAGTCTTGAAGCATTTGACTGACTTGACTGAAGCACTTCACTAACTAACTGAGTCACTTCTTCTTCTTACCTCACCGCCAGCAATGCATAACATTGGCAATGCGATACATAACACCATTGTTCTTGTCAAATTGCAAGCGTTGTTTTTTTCGTCAGTTTAAAATTTTTCTTTAGGATGCCAATATTCTATTTCATTACCCTAAGGAAGGGGAAATAATTAAATTCTAAATTCTCTGTTTTTTACTTTAAATTATTTTCAGCCCTTATTTTGCGCAGTCAGGTATGTTCAAGGGAGGGCAATTAATGAACCCCAAATGCTGCAAAACTACTGCGTTCTACCATGAGCATTCTTCCTGACAGTTTTCAGTTCAAAAAAAGTTCATCAAATATTTAATTTTGATGAGATTTGGAAGTGACAGCTATGAACGATTAACATATAATTCTACTGAATTATTTATCAGTAGCATTCTTTGTTATAGAAAATGGGTAGTTACCGGTATCTTATTTTACAAGAAGAACGTTCTTCGAATTATGTCCTCGCAAAAGGATTGATCGCAGAGTAACCTCCTCGGATCAGTCTGATGAATCCAAATAATTTTAACCTATTAGGAAAGATCTTTGCGCGAATGCTAAGAATAAAAAAATAAAATTGACAGAGTTACATATTAATAACGTACCTGATTTGAAACGTAAACAATCTGTCCTCGTGAGACGCAACAACTAACTCGCTTAATGAAAATACTTCAAAATACTACGGCACTGCAGCTTCTTGCTTAAAGTAGCATCCAATCTCTAAGTAAGGACTTTCAAAAGGTGTTCTTCAAACATCATCCATCAACCAATTAAATCAGCCTTTGGAAATTATATCCTGTTTTAAGTCTACGTCTGGAAAATATAAAGATACGCAACTCAAAAAGATAGAAAGGAAAGAACTATCACTCTTACTTTTGTTTTCTGTTGAAGTGGGGTGAAATTGAAACATATCATTGACAATTAATAATAATTAGTGGCTGCCATTAATGTTACGGGGCCTAGGTGGAAAAGATACACTTTCGGAGAGTTATCTCTAGACGCTATGCTGTTATGGTACAAAAGCTGCTAATAAATAAACCAATTTTAAATTCTTTTCTGCTCCTTCCAAAGCCTTTTATTCCGACCAATCAAATAATGTGGACCAAGCACGTAACATGGGGAAGAGTGTCTGCCCTCAATAAGGATTTCTTCACAAAGACTTTTTTGCTGACACAAGACAAATTACAGTTATTGTACTCAACGTTTATTGGCATAAAGTCAGTTCCGTTTTGCGAGGTCACTGATATGGTGATTAAAATAAAAGTGAATTTTTTAGAAGGAAGGGTGTGTTTTAGAGGCTACAAAGAAATTACCGTGTTTCAATTACGTATGCAGTTTATGCGACAAAATGGATAAAACGCTTATTACATCAATCTGCTTAAGAAGTGGAGAGAGTGCGCGGAAGGAAGAAAGACCTTATGAGGTAGCCAATAAGCATGTGTGTTGGGTGAAAAATGCCTTCTTAATGCAACTTATCATTTTGGAAAAGGGAAGTAAATGATGAAAGGGCATAAAAGAAGGTAGAAATAGATCAATTATGGAGAAAAACTAGTCATAGCATGTTAACTACGATGATTATGCAACTTAGTCTAACCAATGGCCACGATGAGTCCTTATTGGATTGCTTGGTGAGCATTGATTTGGAATGAAACAGTTATGTTTGGACTTGAGGTTTATAACACCAGTAGTAACGCGGGAAGGAGGATCTAAAAGGATAGCGTTGAGACAATCTTACCGAGCCAGAGGATCCACGCGTTGTTAACCATAAGCAATGCTGTGTAATGTCTATGACAATTGACAATGTCAATGCAAATTATGCTGCCATCGATCTGGCACTGCTCAGTCTTCGGTTCAAATCGATCCCAAAAGATGGTAACCACGAAAAGAAGAAGTTAAATTGTTAGTTGTGGCGTTGTTTACTCCATTTTACCGACTAACTTTTAAAGAAAACGATATGGTGGCTGAAAATCTGCTTACTTGAGCCCGCTTCCAATAGTAAATTACTACTGGCTGATTTTTGCTTTGAATGTGATTGGCATAAATTTGTGTTTGATTTTGCAAATTTATATGCATATTAAGAAACATCAATTGCTAAGCTAAGGGTGGACGAGGAGAGAATCAGATATTACTGAATATGAGCTCACTTGTAAAGGTGTGAGTGGCCAACGGTCCTACGAATGAAGGAGGTGATAGTCTCTAAGGTCAATTCAAGGACCATTCCAAGGGATCTATTCTGTGAGGATATGTCTTGCGGTGCAGCGATTGCCAAACGAACCGGTTGGTTAGCGTTTCCTTCAGGAAACATCCGGGCCATATCTGCTTTCAACATATCAACGCTTTCTATGATGACCTTTGAAATAGAATCGTAATATACCTTCATAGAATTGAAATAATATATACAGAGGTTAATTAAGTGCTCAAATGACTCTCTCATTGAATTTCTTCCTTAAATTAGTAACCAACGTCATGATAAATTAGAGACTAAGAATTTAAGATTCATGTTCGCATTGAAAATCACGAACAAAGACAAATAATTTGCACCCACAAATGCAGTGGGTGTGGGAAATCTCCTTGCTTACATTTTACGCTCACAATGTTCTTCAACTTTAAAATTAGGTAGAGAGCTCCGCAATGAGAGATTCAATTGCTGTAATCTTCGAGTGTTAGCTAGGCTTCGTCTGGGTTTACGATGGTAAAGATTGAATCCATGACCTCCAACACGGCACATTCACAACAAGGCGAAAAAAAAATGGTCCTTCGACACGAAAGGTTAGCAGAATGCTATGATCATGATTCATTTAAAGGAAATTTGACTGAAAGTGTAGAGAAATAAGGATCAAACTTGGCGTTTTACAAAACTATTTACAAAACCTCTATTCTAATGAACGGCGCTTTATCGTTGTCTTAGCTCCAAATGCACATCACACAGCCTTGTTGAATTAATCAAACTCATATCAGGTGAGATAACCATCTTGGACTAATCTGACGACTTTATACACCATCATAAGCAGCTATATTCTAAAACACCGCTATGTTACTTCGAAAAAATCACTTAAATGTAATATATTTACATCTTCTGTCACTTAATTATCGGTATTTTCCATCTAACGATGTTGATTTTGCAATGACAAATAAACTGACCTATCCTATCATAGCTCACCGGAAATTCGAGAGTTTATTCCGCTTTGCTCTTTCGAAATGAGTGCAAATTTATCAATTTAGATATCGATTATGGTATTCCATTCAAGAACAAACGACTGTTAAGACTAGTTTCAGACTTTACCATTCCACTGGTAAACTTTTGAGTATAGCCATTCAATAACATCACAACAACTTCAATCTCAACCGAAGTCTATTTACGATGTAACGAAAGAACGCTTTTTCAGACGAATTTTACATTTAAGATCCGCTATGCATACGATCGATCTTCACTATGATGTCATTTAAATTAATTGTTTAGTTGAAAATTTCAATAGCAATTAATGATTAATGATTTTTTCACCCAGTATACGTGAAAGGGTCCAAAGTCCTCATCGTTAGGTACATAAGTAAACGTTGCCAATACTAAGACTTTACCCTACACTAATACTGTTATTTATGAATGGATACTTTAACGAAAAAAGGCTTTTTTAAAGTAACTGGATAAAGGGAGAACTTTGGACCGATGTTAATAGGATTCCTTTGTCGATACGTGCTAGTAATATTCTCCACCATACGTATTTAGAAAAATTTAAGGCTGTATCGATTTGGAGGGAACATATCTAAATTATTCATTGTGATTCTGCAAAAGGAAGACAAATTTTTAAGGCCATTTGAGATTTATTCAGGAAGTGCTGATTGGGGGATGTGTGTGGGCCAATATTTCTGAACCAGTCCAAGCATTTCATTCAAAGTCGGTATTTTGAACACTCACATCAGCCTGCAACCCCATCGCAATCCCTCGAACTGCCATTAGCGTAGTTGAAAATCGAAAAATACCGCCAATATTATTACAGGCGTGATGCCTGTAATTTGTGACTATCTTGAAATACAATGTTGGCCTACTAGTGTGGTCCAAGTGTGTTACCGTATTCTGTGTGAATATGCCGTCCGTCTTAACTGTATACATCGTCAAATGGTATTTGAAATCTAGCTTATCTTTACCCTTGGGTATCGTACAATTTGGGATCATAGCTCAATAAATTCTCTCCGATTTGATTTTCCTCTTCATACCTGGCGTTTCTTTTTCTTACACTATGAATAGGTTTTCTCATGCACTCCATTGCTTGAGAAAGCCAATGGGCCAAAATTGAAAGATTAGTTTCGGAGGCTTCCTTACCCATCAAGAGAGGCACGTTATATAAAGACCACACACTCTGAGACATACGCTCACGTTCTTACGTTATCAATCCAATCTTTGCTAGCCTTTAACTGACAATAATTTCTAA
>JAOQGM010051251.1:0-10042 GCA_027564225.1 Gallinago stenura | reverse complement strand
GGGGTGCGGGGAGAGGGGTGCGGGGAGGAGCGGCAGCCTGGCCCCGCCGCCCGCTTCCAGCCCGCCCTGGCTGGGGTTAAATTGCGGGAGAAGCTGGCGGAGGGGGGGAACGGGGGTGTCCCTGCAAAGGGGTCACTGGGCGAAGGCTCCCCCCCCAGCCCTGAGTCATCCTCAGCGGGCGAGAGCGGGGTCACCAGGGAGCCCCATGGTCCCTGCCGTGTTCACGGGGGGGTTGGTACCAAGGGGGTGTTCCTGGCCAGGTGACGTTCCAGTGGGAAGCAGCGGGATTTTCCATCAGGCTTTGTCGGGAGAGGCAATATCCACATTGCAAAGGGCTGGGGATAAAGGGGGGGATAAGAAATTGGGGGGGTGCGGGGTCTGTGCTGGGGAGGCTCCTGGCAGAGATGCTGCATGTGGATAAATCTGCTGTTACGTAAAAAAACCCAACAATGAAGACTTGATTTGAAAACTGCTCAGAACCAATACGTTGCAGGAATTGGCACTGGCTGTTGCAGGGCTCAGGGATTTATTTTCCTCCGTCCTCATATTGCTGTAAAATCTCCAATATCAGGGTCTGGTCTGGGGTCTGTGGTTGGTTTTTTAACTGCTGCCCCCTCTGGTTTCTCTCTGCCCATCCCAGCACAAGCACACAGCTTAAACTATTTTTTTTTTTTTTTAATTACTGCAAACCCTGTAAAACTGAAAGTGGTCTGTTTGTCCTTCCTGCTGCTGAAATAGCCTCGGTTTGCAGTTTTGGGGAGGGGAGAGCAGGGGGGTGAAGGCTCTGAGCCCCAGTTTGCAGTTTTTGGGAGGTTAGAGCAGGAGGGGGAAGGCTCTGAGCCCCGTGCAGAGGGGGCTGAGATGTGCGAGGTCGTTCCCTGGCAGAGAGCAGGGAGGGATGTGTTATCCCGGCCAAACGCCTTCAAAAAGCTTCTCTTTGGCAAATATGGCAGCTGCTATTTTGGAGTTATGCATTTTTAACCTCCGTTGCTGTCAGATTATCCATTATGTTGTTGTTAATTATTTTTTTCTGCTTTACTTTGCATCAAGGGAGCTTTGGCTGCTGTACTCCTGAGTGGTGTTGGGAAAATTAGCCACCGTTAAAAAAGAGGTGGAAAAGCTCCATAAAGGCACAGAGAAAACTCAGCTTAATATTTTAAAGGGAAGCAGAGACCTCGTTTCTCATTCCTAGTCCACAAATAAAAACCCACTCTTGAACAATAAAGAACAGGAATTGGCTCTTTTCTCCTGTTTAAAATAACAGCGAGAACGAAGGAGTCATTAATCTGTGATAGAGACGTGCAAATTGTCTTGAAAGTTGCTGAGAGGATCTGGGGTGGTGAGATCCAGTGTAGTACTGGGATAGGTATGTCCCATTTGTATAGGAAAAGGAGTGTTGGCTCAGCTTATCCACGGACGAGTTTGCCCTTGGAGCTCTCATTGGGGAAGTGCTAGTGGCTATTTTTAAACAATTCCTAATTTTTCCTTATAAATACGCTGTCAGAGAGTCTGGCAGGAGGAGGAGCTGCTGGCAGTCACCCTGGCCTTGGAATTTTACAGAAGCCTGTGCCGAGGGCGTGTTGGTGCCCTCCTGAAACCGTAGGCTTATCGTTATTTTAATTAGCATGCAATAACTCTTTAGGAATATTTCACCGACCCTCTAACCCGGCTGCTCTCGGAACGGGGGGAGTGTTTGGGGAACTTCTCCACCCCCTTCCCTGCCGTTTGGGGGGAGCCACGAGCACCTTCCCACCCTCGGCTTCGTTTCGTCTGCACAATTAATTGCTCTGCGTGTCCCGTTAGTGCAAGTTACTCACTTTTGGTTTGGTTTCTGTCCTTGTTCCCTGCTCAGAAGAGACCGGTACTTTCCACAAACTTAGATCTCTCTTCTCTACCGAAAGCATGCTTTGACTTTAAACAGACTTTATTTTTTATGTAAGAGTAGAAATAATGTGTAACCATGTCCCCCTTTTTGCTGGAGGTTTTTGGTAGTTTAGTGGGAGTTGGGGGGATCTCAGAGGTGACACCAAAGACAAACCAAGCTGTTGGCAAAGCTGTGCCCCGTAACGCCCGGGGAGACTCAGCCCCGCACCGACAGCAGCAAAGCTCCTTCTCTGAATTGGCCCAAAACTTGTCCTTTAAATGTCTGTTTTTCCCATGCACTCTGTATTTTTCCCTGCTGTTTCCTCTGCACGACCTGCCCGTGAGGACAACACGGCGTTGGGCATCCCGAGTCCCTGCCTTCAGCTTTCTCGCTCCTTTCCCTTCCACAAAAATCAGCAGTTTTAGTCCTTTTCTCCTTTTCCTTCTCTCGGGCATCGCTGGCTGCCCAGCACCCCACACGCCCCCCCGGGAAACCCTGCTGCCCTGAAGCCCAGATGGGACCAAACTGAGCAGCTTTGGCTCCGGGTCCCACCTGGGCAAGAGAATGGCCTTTTTGTTTCAAACTGGAGAAATCTAATCCGAGCTGGTTTCAGACTAGCAATGGAACTCCAACAATTCAGCTCTCCGTAGGAATTTCTGTGGATTGCTATGGAGCTGACGGAAGCTCTGGTACCCCCAGCCTTCCCTCCTACCCCTGGCTGCTCCCTGCCCTTTTCATCTGATGGTCGTCCACGTAAGAAGTGGGAGAAGGAGGGTGTGATGGCAGCAGCTCATAGTCCAGGATTATGGAATTTGGCCTGAGCCGAATGGTGGGGCTGGTGGGAGGTGGTTGGTGTGACACACGGTTGGTGTGACACACGGTTGGTGTGAGGTGGTTGGTGTGACACGGTTGGTGTGACAAACCAGCGTGGCGTCCCCAGCGCGGTGGTTGGGATGCGGGTGCAGTTCCTGGCTCAGCAGAGCTGGGAGGGAGCTGGTCTCTGCTTCCCCCCAAACCCCAGCGACGTTCCCTGAGCCAGCGTCGGCACGAGAGTCAGCCCAGGAGAGCAAAATGTGGTGTGACTGGAAATCAGGACACTGGTATTTACAGAATGGGGGGAACTGGGGAGGTGTCTCGCAATGATGCTAAAACCACATCGCAAATGGTGAATTACATCCACTTTCTTATTAGAGGAGTCCTATAGAAACGGTATTATCATGAAATAAAGACTTCCCTTCACTCAGAAGAGCAGCCCCCTGGGTGAGCTCTGGGGGTGATGGAACACGTGTCCTCGTGTAGGATTTGTCCCTTGAAGTCGGTCAGTGGGGCACCAGCCCTCGGCTGTCTCTGCTGGGCTGTGAGGAACACGGGTTTGTTCCAACAAACTGTAACTTATTGAAGCAAAACCCAATCAGATGGGTGTTGTATAAACGGCTTGTTATGGTGGATCTTTGCTTAATTTCCTTAAACATTTCAAACGCCGAGTGGTTCCTTCATCCGCTGGAACTGCCGGACCACACCAAAGGTCAGAGACGTGATGACAAATACTAATTGTATCTTCATTTTAGTGTGGCACCTGGATAGTGAAAAGCAATTTGGCTGGAGCAGACCGAGCTCTTTGAGCATCTTTGGGCCAAGCAGGTCCTGCTGCTGGCCCTGGTGCCGTGACAGCACAGCGGTGGCCTCTTCCCTGGGGGGGGGGACAGTGTCCTTTTCGTGGTTTTTATTTTTTTAAATCTCTAACTGGAATAAATATTTCTGTTTCAGTCCTCCCCGGCCTCTGACTAACATGAATGACACCATGGTGACCCACATGTCCTCTGGAGCTCCCACCCCAACAAAGAGGTACGTGTGCCCCGCGACCCGCTCTGTCGGGTCCACGAGAGGGGAAAAAACTCCAGAATGTGGGGTTTTGTGTCCCCGGGGACAAACTGCTGTGTGTCACCCAACGGCACCGCTGAAGAACACAGTGCTCAGAGCACAAGGAGTCGGGTGCCGCGCTTGGCTTTGTGATTGTTTTACGTATCGTGATAGGATGTTAAAACATTTATGTGTTTTATGATTATTCTCACTGAAGAGTGATTTTCTTTTGTTGGAATAGTTGGTGTTCCCCGAGCGTGGCTGAAGGAATAGCCAAAGAGATATTTGGGTTTCCTGACTTCAGGGTCACGTCACTGAACCCACTCACACAGGCTGGTTACAGTGGGAAATCCCATTACGAAATTACTAAAATCACTCAAACCCCACATTCCTAACTCTGGGGATTTAGCGTTGAGCACGAAAGCTGAAATGCCTGGCTCCTGCCTCGGCTTGAAAGAGGGTCTGTGTCTGTCGCAGCCCCCGCCCAGCCCATACGGGTAATATTTCGAGTGTTTTGGGAATTTGAGTGCTGAATAGGCTGAATGTTGATGGTTCATCCATCATCAGCTGCCGGGGCACAGAACCCCATCTCGGGGTTGCCTTTGTATCCTCCGATTCCTTAAACCCGGAGAACGTACAGGTGTTGGGACTTAATAACAGGGTGAAGGAAGGAGGAGAAACGGGGGTTTCCCCCTTTAAAAATGTCCTATATTTCTATTTGTCAGCTCACATGTGTCTGATGACAGTGTTTTCCCCCAGATTTATCGCAGTTCCTGTCGCTGGAGGGTAACCCGGGGTGTAAAAGGCCTGGAATTAGGGGCCCCCCTTTCCCTGGCCGGAGGCTCTGGTGCCTCTTGGCAGCGGGGACAGGGAGGGCCGGGTCTCTGGGGGGGCCTTGGTGAGCGGGGGGTGCTCACATCCCCCCTTACCCTGCCCAGGCTGCTCAAACTGCCCGCTTCCCAGCAGAAAAGCCGAATTTGTTGCATTTTTGGAAGCTGGATTTGTTCCTGAAGCTGACTGTGTTTGTTGTTCCGTGTTCCTGGACGGAAGGGAGGGTGGTTGCCTCCATGTGTTGCACAAGAGGTGCCCAAGGATGGGCTGGGGGCAGCTGCTCCGTGGAGCTTCTTGCCCCCCAGGACACCGTGAAGGCTGCCGTTCAGCATCAGGGCAGGATGGAAACCTCGTTTTGTGATTCCCTGCTGTTAAAAACATGGAAATAACCCCCTCTTTGACAACTGGTTTGTTGGGATCAAGGCTGAGCTGAAGGAGCAGGGTTGTAATGCCTGAGCTCACTTGGTTTGTGAACTAAAAGGTGAAAAACAGAGCACCCAGAGGAGCCCTCGTCACCGCTCCTCCTCAGTCCTGCACGTCCCTCAGAGGAACCTCTGGCATCTCCAGCTCCTCGTCCTCTCCCTTCCCTGGGAAATACCCAGGGGGGCAATGAACTCTCCAGATCCCACCGTTTCCATAACTGTATTTCGCAGGAGGCAGGGATTTTCTGTCTGCTCTGCAGAGCTGTGGACAGAATGGGGTCAGGGAAGGATTTTCTGGCAGTGGGGGGAGCGGAGCGGTGGCCGCCCTCAGCTCTGGAGCTCTGTCACATTTAGGGATGTAACAGCACCATTTTGGTATTTTTCATCTTGCAAAATGTAAGTTTCCAAACGAAAAAAGCTGATTGATTCAATGGCACGTTTATATTCCATAGCATATTATGGGATGGGGGGGACAGATGTTCCCAAATTTATCGAGACGTTTATGAAGGGGGAATGTTACTGCAGCCTCGCTGGGTTTGTTACCTGTGAGACACCAAATCCCAGCCTTTCTCGGATCTTTGCAGCCAAGGGGCCTTTCGAAATCAGTGGGGGTGCTCATGGGTCTTCTGCAAGACGAGGCCAAGCCCATTAGATGGTACTTGCGTTAGCTAATTTATTCTAAATTACTGGAGGAGTAGATATTTTTTTTTCCTGCTGTGTGCT
This sequence comes from Gallinago stenura, assembly GCA_027564225.1. Lineage (NCBI taxonomy): Eukaryota > Metazoa > Chordata > Aves > Charadriiformes > Scolopacidae > Gallinago > Gallinago stenura. The sequence goes on along the minus strand of JAOQGM010051251.1, from coordinate 4,342 downwards.
TTTCTTGTGTCAGTACTTCTGTTCCCAAAGAGAACCCGTCCTCCATTGGGTCAGTGACATGTATTTCCCTCTTTAAATACTTTAAATCACTTGTTTTCTCGTGGCCAGCCTGTAGGCAGAGCAGCATCTTTCACGCTGCAGCCCCACGTTAGAATTTAGACGGGTTGTGTTTGGTCTTGTCCGTGGATATTCTGTGGGAAACAGGGACGGAGCATTCTCTGTTTCCCCCAAAAGGCCCGTACCCATCTCTGTTGGCATTATGGGTCCTACAGATGTGTGAGAGGGACAATCATCTCAGCTTCTCCAGCGTCCACAGCAGAGACCTGTGTGACCTCTAGAGATCCCTGGATCCATTTTAGCCACAGTCCCAGCCACAAGGAGGTTTTGGGGAAGAGGGTCGGGCAGCAGGAGCCCGGGTGGGATGCTGTGAGTGCCATCGTACCTAATACAGACCCACCTAGTGCCAAAGTGGACTTTCCTTCTGGAAAAAGGGGTAAAAGTATCTCTTTTATACTCATGAGTATTTTTGCTGCAGTAGGTCTCTGGAAGTGGGGGGGGACAGGGGGATGATAACTGCCTCACCCACGTCAGGAGCAAACGGTGCCAAAGGCAGGGAACGGGGTGGTTCTGCCCCGAAGGAGGGGGAAGCCCTAATTTATCAGGGATTGACTCAGAAAGCCTTGACACTGTGTCCCGTGGGGTGTTCTCAGAAATAACCCCGCTGGATGCGGAGGGAATGGAGCTGCCGCCGCGTGGGCACAGCACCAGCTGGGACGCGGCCGTGGGAGGAAGGAAATATCAATATTTTCCTGCCAAAGAGGGAGCACGCGTGAGGTGGGATCCCACGGGGTTCAGTGTTACTGGGTTTGTGTCGTGGCAGCTCACACGAGGGAACGGGGAACGGGCGTAGGAAAATGTCAGGCTGGCACGTCCCAAGGGAGGGACGGGAGGTTCTCCAGGGGACAAGCCACCCCATCAGGGTGCTCCTGTGGGTCAGTGAGGTGGAACTAATACAGACAGCTCTGAGCCACAGAAAATAAAACAAGATGCAGGAATGATGGTAGACTGGCAGAATGGTTTGGGTTGGAAGGGACCTTAAAGCTCATCGAGTCCCATAAAGCTCATCAGAGATTGGAATGGGCTGCTGGGGGGGGTGATTGAGGCCCCATCCCTGGAGGTGTCCAGAAGACAGGTTGACGTGGTGCTGGGAGACGTGGTTTAGTGATGGGGTTGTGTTTTGTTTGTGGTGTGGGTGTTTGTTTTTGTCAGAGGAAGGTTGATGGTTGGACAAGATGATCTTGAAGGTCCCTTCCAACCTAGAAGATTCCATGATTCTGTGATCCTGTTGTGCTGGGATAACAGTGACACGTGCTTGAGAGCTGCTTTTTAGGCAAAGCCCCCCAGGCAGAGCCTCCCCTGGCCCCGGGGGTTCCCGGCACAGCTCAGCCCCGTGTCCCCCCTTTGGGCTGGGGGAGAAGATGGGGCTGCCTTTGTGGGCGGCCCCCGGCTAAGAGGAAGAACCCCCTTCCCATATTCTGGGGGTGTGGGAGACGCTGCTGTCCCAGCCTGGTGGAACCAGCAGGTTTCAGTCGGGCCACAGAGACCGGCTGTGATTTCGGGGGGGTTACTGCCGACTAATGTTTCTTGCCTTCGACCTCCGTTCATAGAAATGTTCAAAACTGGAGTGGCTTTATTGTTATGAGTCCTGAGAACGCCAAAAAAAAATAATACATCATCATTCATGTAATGAGTCCCTGTTGGGGGGTACTTCTGCTGATAGTAACCACCAATATTTTAAGTTTTTATCACTTTCCTCGTGTTTTCGTTTATTACTATGAGAGAGACCGGACGCTTTCGGTTCCGATTTTAGACGCGGCAATAGAAGTGCAACCCGATGTGGTTTGGGGTGGTTTTGGAGCTGTTTGGGGCAGAAGGGTACATTCTGCTGGGGTTGGGGGTCCCGGGTGAGCTCCCTGATCCCGCGGGGCTGGGGTCTGTCCCGGCGTGAGGGGGGGCTCAGGGACTCTCCACCCCGTGGCCATCGCTCATTGAGACCCCCAGGTGTCCCTCCAATCTGTGTTTCAGTCTTTTAACCACAGTTTTCCACGCAGGAACATATTTACGTTTTTTAATTGCTCATCTGTTTTTTGATATTTTATTTATTTCTTTTTTTTTAACCCTTTGTTTCCTTAACGCCCGTGGATGATTTGCTCTGTGTTCACCCCCGTGTTCTGTTTGCTCTCTCCCCCCCGTGGCTGGCAGGTCGCCGTGGCCCCCGGATGCCGCTGGCCGGCTAGCGGACGAGCACGCCCTGATCGCAGCCCTGGTGAGCCGGCTGCAGAGCGGCCCACGGTCAGTGTTAGGGGACCTTCCCCGGGGGGGGGAACCTTCCAGACAAAGGTATTTGGAGCACTGGGACCAGTTCTGGGCCCCCCGGTTCACCAAGGACAGGGAACTGGTGGAGAGGGGACAGCGGAGGCTGCCAGGATGGTGGATGGTGAGGGCACTAGAACATCTCTGTGATGAGGAGAGGCTGAGGGACTTGGGTCTTTCTAGTCTGGAGAAGAGAAGGCTGAGGGGGGAGCTGATCAACACCTATAAATCCTTCAAGGGTGGGTGTCAGGAGGATGGGGCTGGTCTTTTCTCAGTGGTGCCCAGTGGCAGGACAAGAAGAAATGGGCACAAACTGGAACATAAGAAGTTCCACCTAAACGTGAGAAAGAACTTCTTCCTTGTGAGGGTGGCAGAGCCCTGGCAGAGGCTGCCCAGAGAGGTGGTGGGGTCTCCTTCTCTGGAGACATTCCAACCCCACCTGGACACGTTCCTATGGGACCTGCTCTGGGTGTCCCTGCTGTGGCAGGGGGTTGGAGGAGATGATCTCCAGAGGTCCCTGCCAACCCCAACCACTCTGTGATTTGGCCTCTGCTGGCAAAGAGAGGGAAATGCATTGCTGTTATCCAAAACCTTCTGAACATGCACAAATACACACACACACCCCCCAGGTAGGAAGGGATGGGTTTGTGTCCATTCCCACCCTGTTGCAGCCATCATGTTACAGAGTCCCTCACCCCTCACGTGATCCAATTAACACCGTCCCAAACGAGTCAGATGATCATTTTTCTCTCTGTGACCATTCTCATCTCTCACCAGTAGGAAACTAAATTCCACCTGAATTTTTCTCCCAGCCAGCTCGTGCCTCTTCTGCCAACACTGTCCTGTACCTCCAAGTGCTCTTCTTTCTCCTTGGTGCTTTTACCTCCCCACCCCAAAAGCAGTCACAGTCCCCTCCTGTCACCACCTTTGTCACCTGGGCTAAACGGGCAACCTCTCACGACCTCCTTAATGGGGCTGTTTCTGCCTGTGCCTTTCCGAACCACGCTAAGCCTTTGAAGAATTAATTTCTTTTATCTCAGCTTCAGTATTCGTGCTCATTTATATTTCAGTCTGTGTCTGTGGGGACGTTTTACCCTAAAGCCCCCAAACGTGGCTCTCCCAGTCACCGCAGGACGTAGCCAGGAGGTTTCCTGAATTCCACGTTTGGACCTAATTAAATTATGCCTTTACAGAGCCAGAGCTGTGCCGGGAAGGAGGAGGTTAGTGCTCCAGGGGCTCTACATAAAGTCCTCGCTCTACCCGTGTGTCATCCTCTGGATAACATTTTTAGAGTCCTGTGTCATCCCTCTGTCACGTAGGAATTTGTGTCCTGCTGCTCCGTGGATGGGGTGCATCCCAGGTGGCTGCATCACTGGGGAAAGTCAGGTTTTCTTCTGGGCCTGAATCACCGTTGCGAGCTCTCACCCGGTGTGACCCGAGAGCGGTAACACTGTCCACCAGACACTACAACCCGACCAATGTCCCCCTCTCCCCTTCACCCCGAGACTGTGGTCGGGTCTGCAGGAGGAGGGAGTGCAGTGGAGCAGGGTACGACACTGAAACGCCGCGTGTAGCTCCTGGCTGCCATGTTACTGCTGGCTGGGGGAGAGATTCTCCTCTCTTTTAGGGCTTGAAATTTTCAAAAATCACTTGGTGCCGTTGCCAGAGTAACGGTGTGCTTCTGGTGGCTCCCAGATGGAGCCAAACGCAAAGAGAATAATTTAAATCCCAGTTTCTCTCTGCTGGCCTCCAAGTCAGCACGAGAGGCCGAGGAAATGTCTGCTCCGTTGTCACGTCTCTGGGTCTTGTTGTAGGTCCCTTCCAACCGAAATATTCTGCTCTGTCCTGTCCTATTCAGAGAATCACAGAGTGGTGTGGGTGGGAAGGGTCCTTAAACCCCCCCCAGTGCCACCCCCTGCCCTGGGCAGGGACACCTCCCACCACACCAGGTTGCTCCAAGCCCCCTCCA
>JAOQGM010051250.1:0-10054 GCA_027564225.1 Gallinago stenura | reverse complement strand
AGGTTGACGGTTGGACAAGATGATCTTTAAGGTCCCTTCCAACCTAGAAGATTCTGTGATTCTGTGATTCTGTAACTTATGTCTTCTCTAGGAGGAGGTGACTCTTATTCCAGGTTCTTTTCACTGTACTGGCTTCATCTAATCCATCAAAATCGGGGTTGAGAGCCAGATATTGACACTAATGCCATAGATAGCCCTACTGAATTAAATTAACTTTTCTGAATTAGTACACTAGACTTCCCCTCTCATCTTCCTGGTAAGCAATAGTCATGTCTCAAGGATGACTGATCCCATTGTAACTTTCAGGCAACCTAAAAGATTTCACAAGCAACTGCAAAAGAGGCTTTGGTGCAAAAATATCTTAAACCCATGATTTTCATGAAGAAAGAGATTGCATGTAGGTGTGTGAGAATGTGAAGTCTGTTCGTATACTCTGCAGATTTAGTTGTATTATATTTGTGGGCTACAATAGAGAGAGAAATTTAATTCCCAAGCTAATTGGGATAGCTTCTTGTTCACATTGCAATTAACTGTGGCATTCTATAGTGTAGCTATGTCTAGATATGAAGACTCCTATTATAGCCAATAAAAAGACATGGTCAGTTCTTGGGTGTAAGTCATCCCATCCTTAAATAGATATCTGAAATCATCTTTTCTAACAGTATCCTCACTGTATTTGTTAAAGTTCTTTCATGTACTCCAGCATATGCTGTACATTGCCATATAGTCCCATTCCTTCTGCTTATCTCCCTCTTTGTGCATATACATTTTGGGAATAATTATAGATGCCAGAGCTTTACTATTTTTCTAATGAAGTTTTAATCTGGAAGGATTTGATTTAGGTTTTTGGACAGGACAAAACCTAATATCCTATAAATGTGATATATTTCTTTCTCTTCTGAAATTCCCTGACAACAGGAATAAATTATAAATAGGCAGAAAAATCAGAGATTCTTTGACCAAAATGCTTACTGTAGAGATTAAAACCCATGCAATCTAAATTGATATTCCTGTTTCATTTAAGAAAAAAATGATAGACCCAATGAAATAGAAACCTCTATCCAACAGAAATTTGAAATCTACAACTGAAGAACATTTTTTTAATTGGCAGTTTCCTGCTGACATGGAAACATCATGAAACTTCCTAAATAAGGAAATTAGAAAATATAGAAAAAAATGGAAAGAGGTCACTGAAATGTTTTAGAAAATGCAGAATGATATGTGCTAGGTGGGCTAGTGAGGATTTAGGAACACATCAAGCCTTGACAACCAGGATGACGATATTCGTTAAAGACCATTTTGTCCTGTCTCCCTGAAGATTCTGGTCCCAAGGAAGTTGCAGAGAGTGTATGTCAAGACAGTTCAAGAAGACAGTGTCCTACCTGCTAGGCCTCACACGAGGCCTAGAGCAGTCCTCAGAGCAAACTGGCTGTAAGGAAGCCAAGGAAGGAGGATATTCAGGTATCAGATGCCTGCCATTTTCTGGTGGGTCATGGATAGATAAATCCCTGCAGAAGACCTCCACTTTCTTCTGTGGATACCAAAGGCACAGGACTAGCACTGATCATATTTTGTGAACACTGGATTTATTTATTTTTTTGTGTTTGTGTCTTTGGCTACTTTTTCAACAATTGAAACAATAATGATACATTGCTCTTTATGAAATTTAATCTAATAAGAATAGGTGTAACCCAAGAAGAGATGTATAGGCTGGCACATAACAACCAGAGATTTACATCTTCTGAGTTATCTTAGTTAAGAAATCTTTAGCATCTGTAGAAGATGAGCTAATTATTTAGCTTAACTTGAAATACACCTTCCTCCTTTTTCTTTATGCATTTGAAGCCATGTCTTCATTTTTTGGTGAAATAGAATGGGTTTCATTTGTTTCTGTCTTAGAGATTGTGATTTGATGTGTGCAACCCTAACATTTGTGAAACCAGACCCAAAGACACTGTGAACAGATAATTCTCTCTACTTTTAGACAGTTACAGAAAAACACTCATATCATGACTACATGTGCATTTTACTGTTAAAACAACTCTCTTCAGTAGAGAACTCATAACTTAATCTCAGACATAAAATCTTTACAATGACCATTTGACAGAATCATTTCCATTGAACTTCCCACTGGGGACACTTGTGGAAGAGTGATGGCAATTCAGTTAGGGGCAATGGGTGAGCTGGATGAGTATTGCAGTGGTGGGGAGAAGAGAGGGGAGAGCATTTCAGGGAATTACTCAAGGCTGTGGGATGGGGAAGAGGGTATGACAATGAGTGTGGGAACTTGGGGACCCACTGAGCAAAGCTAGATGGCACGGCTGGAACAACTGGGATCTGCAATCTGTCACAACCAGAGAGAAGATGCTCTTCTTGTCTGAAGAGCACCCATCCATATCTGGAAAGCTAGGGGTACTCTCTGCAGACAATGGAAGTTCAGGGGTTGTAGGGTACCTGTGAGGCACCACTGAAGCAGTGGGGTCAATCGAGGTGGGGCTATGGTCTGGGGCAGGAGGAAAGGCTGTGTGGGGAAGCTGGGTACCATCTCTATGTAACTGTACTGCCAAGGGCCTGCAGGCTTGACCAGAAGGATATCAGGAAAAGGGCTGTGTTGCAGGACTGAACAGTAGTGCTTGAGCCTGGGGCACACAGGGGAAGAAGGCAGTCCCAAGGCCAGGACAACAGTAATGTTTGGGCCAGGCTGACACGTTTGCTCAGGCACCTTTGCTGTGTGGCCGCTGCAGCCTTCCAGCAACCTGAGTGTCTCCACTGCAAGCTCCACACTGTTCAGAAAGAAGCCAGAGGCAGATGAGGCCTGAAAAGCTCCTGCTCTGGAACAGCACTTGGCCCCTTACTTTGACAGGACACATCAAAGAGACTGCTTGGTGAAATTATTTGTTTCCTCCTTAATTTTCCTTTAAACATTCTCTTATTTTCTGTTCTGATCAGCACCCCAGAGAAGGCTCTTAGGCTTCCTGCAGCAGTGCCATTGCTAGTAGCCTCAGCAGGGCCCATTAAAACTTCAGGAACTTTACTCCTGGGATTACCCTTCACACTGTGTAATTTTTACCCAAGGGCTTGATTCACTGAGCAAACGGTAACAAGCTTTTTCTTGATGCTAATACTCTGTACAGTCATCAGGTGGCTAATAGGAGAAATGGCCTTTGAGAAAGAGTTTTGCTGGACTTCAAGTTTTTAATGAGCATATGATGCAACATGGAATTCTTGTTTCTTATTCAAGTCTAAAGTTGTTAAATTGATATGCTACAAATTAACTTAATAAAGAACATTTTTCAATAGGGATTGATCTGTTAAAGGAAATGGAACAATATTATCTTTGTGATCAAGTATTTTGTGGACTGTGTGTCAATCAAGTATCTTGTGGACTGTTTCTCTTAGGACTTGTGATAGGTGAAGCTGTCAGTGATAAAAATCGACCCTCTCACCATCTTTAGAAACACAAGTGCATTGCAAATCCAGTGACAGTTGCAGTTCCCTCTGGTACTGTTCTTGTAAAATTACCTGCACACTCAGTTATGATGAAAAATACATTTAGGTACCAAAAATGATTACATGTGTATTATTATCAAAGAATGAATAACATTTTAGAACATTTTGAAGATAGGTTTTCAAACACTTTCACTTGACTCTAAGATATACCAACTGTTGCAGATGAGGGAAACGCACCTCACTCAAAAAAAAAAAAAAAGAATAATTTCACTGAATTTCACTGAATTTTTTTTGGAGTTGGAAGGGACCATAGAGATCATCTAGTCCAACTCCCCTGCCAAAGCAGGACCACCCAGACATGTCAGAGCATGCCACTCAGGACTGCATCCAGGCGGGTCTTGAAAATCTCCAGAGAAGGGGATTATAATCTGACAGAGTTCAGAAAATTTGATGGAATTTAACAAAGTTTAACAGTGGTTTACCAAGGTTCAATAAATTTGATGACAATGTTCACCTTGTTAATTATGGCATGGAAGAAACACACAAAGGAAAATTGAGTTAGAATTGAATAGAATGATTCACACAGAACCTGGAGATGTAAAATGGAAGAAAGGCTCCCTTGTTGAGTCACAAGGTTCAGAGTGGACCTTCTTGCTTTCTAAACAATATATAGGGCCGAGGCATGGCTAGGTCCTATCTTAGTCTCAGACTTGGACAATATCTTATATGTAATGGAATTATCTATAAAATGTTTATAATAATTAAGTAGCTATATGTATTAGCAGTGTTTAATTAGTATTAATTCAGCATGTGATCAATCACATGTGATCTGTTGTGAGTAAGGGATCTCTCTGTTGTGCGCAAAGGAGGATCTCTTAGTCTCAGGTAGGGGATCTATAACCTTGAGAGGCTTCCTTGGTCAGGGGAAGAGTCACCTGTCCTGCAGTCCAGCTGCAACTAAGGGAGAGCTCACACTGGACCCATTTGAATGGTAATATTTACAGATGTCTTCTATTTAGTTCTGGTATCTTGTTCTGTACTTTGGTTATCCTGCATTTTTGGGCTTCAAAACCACCTTTTAAATTATTTTTCCAAAGCACCTTCACTCCCTTGTATGTGAACCAAGAGCTCTCCAGCTGCAGGTTAGCCACAGGACATGAGGTCTGTTGCTCCTTAGTTGACCTGGGCCAAATTACAGTTCGGGGGGGAATAATAGGAGGGGGGACAGACTAGGGATCAGTGTATCCCTCACCCCAACAAAACCGACCATGGCTGCATTGCTGGAGAGAGGCATATGATCAGAAGACACAAAAGCCAATACACAGAACAGACCACCATAAGATGAGAGAAGATCAAAGGCAGGGACTAGTAATGGTACTTGTCCAAGAATTAAACTGAGCAACAGATGTCATATATCTGGACGTATGCATAGTGTTTGACACTGTCCCTGATCTCTAAATGGGAGAGACATGGATTTGATGGATGGACTACTTGGTGACCCCAAGGTCAGGCTGAATGGGGTTTTGAGTAACCTGGCCTAGGGGGAGGTGCCCCCAGCCTTGGCAGGTTGTGTGGAACTTGATGATCTTTAAGGTCCCTTCTAACTCTAACCATTCTGTGATTCCATGATAAACTCTGTTTCATTTTGAGTCACACATCCATTTTATTACCTATGACCTCTTAAGGAATCTTAAAAAATCACTTAAATATCTCAAGGCTAAAGAGGAGCCATATTGGAGTGATGTATTGTACAGGCTACTCTGGTAGTGTCCTTCAAGCTATTATTGACCCAAAGAATGAGGGGAGAAAGGTTGTAGATAGAAGAGTATCCCTGAGCACCTGAAAGATGGGTCAGAGCACCTTCCTGTTAATTGGATCAAGAAGCACCAAAAATCAACGCTCTAAAGTAAAAGAATGACAAGCAAAAATATTAGAAAGCAGAAAATAACCCTCATTTTTCCTCATAATGACACTTACAATTACCTTACAGCAAACACAAGTCAAAGAACTGTTGAACAGTGCTGACAGTCAGGCAGTCTTCTAGTCTAAAAGGCTACAAAGTCAAGGAATCACCAAGCCAGGTTTTACTCCAAAAACCAGTGGACAAGTCGTTCTTGAAGCAAGTATGAGCCACTTGGGCCAACTCATCTGTGGAATGGCAGCAGCCTCTTGGCTGCGGAGGGGTCACCAGGTGAGAGAATAGTTGTCTGAATGACAATAAATTGTTGTGGTTTCTCAAACCATAACAGGCTGTAACAGGCTGCTAAAGTGATGTTAGAGCACAGCCATGCTTCCTCCCCATGCTTTTCACTTGTTCCAGCGTGGGTCGTTCAGGATAAATCTCCAGCATGGGCTTTCCATGAGCTGCAGTTCCCCACTGCTAAAACCTTGCCACATACACCGAATTCACCAGGAATTGTAAAATTGTCCTTGTGCCTTTGTTACTTCTGGTCTAAGAGACAGTGATGTAAATTGGATATTAATTACACCAATTGGAAGAGAAAAAGCTGCTTGGATATAAGCAAGACCAGAATTGTCCTTGAAGTTCAATTGAAGCAAGCAGGGAGAAACAAGTCATATTTCATTTTACTGAATGCTTCATCTGGCAAGCTAGAAAAAGTTTAAGAGACAAAGTACCAGGTACAATGACTTAAGAAACAATCCTCTCCCATAGTTTCCTTTCAGTCTACATCAGATGAGAATTAATTAGAACAAAGCTATTGCAGCTTGCTGGCAATATTTCATTTATCCTTTCTGTTTCAAAGTGAGTAAATTACTAGCTAGTTTGGGAAAGAAATCTTTGTTCTGAGGGGAAAAAAAACAGCTCAGGTCTAGACTTGAATCTTATTTCTCCCTTCAGTAGGAAAGACACTTCCAGGACACACAGCACCTTCCCTCCAATCATAATCAGTTTCTCAACTGATTATTGAGTTTTGGTGTTGGGTTGGGTATTTTTGGTGGTTTTGTTTGTTTGTTTTAAGTTTTTTTTTTGGTGTGTGTGTGTGTGTGTGTGAGAAGTTCTAGTCTATCACTTTTACTTTGGCAGGGAGGAAAACAAAGTTTTTTTTTTCCCAAGACAGAGACTTGATATACTTATGGACATAGAGCTATAATGATGGGGAAGGATAAGAATTTTATAATCCATTTGAGTAATATTGCTACACTGGGTCAGCTTTACTTACTTGTTTGCAAGGATGGAGTTACAACTGAAATATTTTCTATCATACTGAATAAAAAATGCCAGATATTTTATGTATTTAATAGCAAAGGATTGATAAAATATCACAGATATTTTTGAAAAGAATTTTACATCATTCATAAATTCCATTTAATTTTTTTTTTTACTAAACACTTATGTTCTGTGTGGCTACAAGGATTCCTCACCTAGACAGAGGAAACATGGCCATCTACTTCCTAATTAACCACTTGTCAATGCATCTCCTCAGGCTTTGCTTTACTTCCTGATTCCTCAAGCTGTAGATGATGGGGTTGAGCATGGGGGTGACAACAGTGTAAGAGCTGCATAGGTGGAAATGGCCTGCCTCTGGCCCACAACCAAGGGTATCTGAAGAATAGCATGGATAATGCAAAGGTAAGAGATGGCTATCAGAGAAAAGGGAATCATCACTATTATGACGATAGCAACAAAATTCAGTAGTTCAAACAAGGCTGTGTCTGCACACACCAGCTTCAACACAGGAGGAACATCACAAAAGAAATGATTGACCACATTTCTCCCACAGAAGGGCATGGTAAATAACCATGTGGTGAAGCCCAGAGCCACAGGGACACCAGACAACCAAGACCCAAGAACCATCTTGAAGCAGCGACCCCTGCTCATCATGGTGGCATAATGCAATGGGTGGTATATTGCCACTTGCCGGTCATAAGCCATGACACCTAAGAGGAAGCACTCACAAGTGACAAAAAGAATAACACAGTTGAGCTGCAAGGCGCAAGCTGTGAAGGAAATCCTTTTTCTCTCTACCAGCAGAATTGTAAGCATCTTAGGGACAATGGTCAGACTGTAGCAGATTTCTGTCAAAGCAAGATTCTTTAGGAAATAGTACATGGGTGTCTGTAGGAGAAGGTCAATGGTTGTGATCACAACAATTAGAGAGTTCCCTATCAAGATGGCCATGAACATGACAGAAATCATCGTGAAAAAAAGAAACTGCATCTTGCCTTGGAAGGCAAATGCCAAAAGTAAGAAGTGAGTAGCGATGGTTTGGTTTCCTGGCTTCATTTCCTCAACGGGTCCCATCCTAAAAGAGGAAAAAAAAAACACACTACAAAAGGATTAGTAGCTTGGGATAGACTCGTGGTCCCAGAAATAGCTACAGTTCCAAGTAAAATGAGGTTTGAAACATGAGGTGAAACTTGGATGGAATATGACAGTGACCCCAGTATAAAAAAATCTTGTCTGGGAAACCTGCACAAGATCATCTAAATCCCACAGTCTGGGATTCATCTTCTCTAAATTAGGTGAACAGAAGATAGACATATACTTTTCAAATAACCATTCTGTGTTTATTTTATATGGAAAGAAATGGATACCTCCAGAGGACAGGTCACCTTAGCATAAGAGTGGTGTCTGTAATGACAGAAGAATTTCATTTTGGATGGCTGGATGTCTCTCAGTTAACTTCAGCATCTAAATGTCTATAGACATCTAAATGTGAGACAGTCATCTTAGAATCACTTTATAATGAATGACGGGGAATATAGCACAAGACAGAAGCACAATTTATTTCCTTCTAAAATGGACGTTCAAGGGTGACATAGTGAAGTAAGTATACAATTGACCAAATTTCTAGATACCTGGGATTAACTGAAATTCATTTACTTAGTGCTATAAACTAGGTGATATGGAGATCCTGTGGCTTTCCAACTCCCACTTTGACTCAAGCAGAAGTGATCTACCTACATTATTTACATTGTTAACTCTGGAAAAGTATGATCAAAACCTAAACAATTTTAATATAATAAAAGTGTTCATGCACTTATGTTTGTTTCATCAAATCATATAAAATCCATATTCTGAGTCTTCATTTTATATAAGCTCCCTCCACAGCAAGTAAAAGACGGTCAGCATGCAAACATTTGCTAACATGAAAATGGTCATCTACACCTTCCTGACATTTTCTAGGAATTTCTCAGCTATTCAGATCTGATAAAGGAATTATTTCCAGGAAACTTCCTGGACTGTTTCAGCCACAATATACTTGGCTGATTTTTGAAAGGGACATAAAGAGAATGATATGCTTTACATATAGAATCATACCTTTTTTTTCTCTCTCTGTATTTACACCATTTAGATTGAGATAATGTGGCCTATAAGATCTGGAATCTAGCTTTACTCTATTAAGACAAATAAGGATTAACATTTTCTCTTCAGGATTCAAATGCATGAGGTGAAAAAACCAAAAAAAGGTAACAAAAAATCCAATGAGATTGGATAATGAGAAGTAAATTGCTTAGACTACCATGGAGATACCTCTATGTCCAGTTCGAATTTTGGCTTCCATCCATAGATGAAGGAAGACTCTTGCTACCTACAAAACAGTTAAACTATATCACTAATAACCAAAAATAGCTTAAGATTTTGGAGTCTTGGGGTTTTCAGCACTTCTGAAAAAATATTTTTCTTTTCCTTAGAAATGATGAAAGAGCAGATGAGGAGATGAGAAGGCTAGGAAGACGGACAGATAGACCCTGTGATTCATTTTTCAACATATTTATCAGCAAAATAGTCACTACAATTGCCAAAATTTTGTGTAGGCAATAGAAATAAGCAAGTATACTCTCAGTATAATTAATATTTCTCCACCATAGACATACAAATTGCTGGTGCCATGTGTTCCTGTTTCTTGCAGATGAACAAGTGAGTAATTAAGATGTAAAAATCCATATTGCCGGTGCCTAAAGGTAGGTGGGATGGATTCCTCTTGTATGTTGTAATAGCAGCTCTAGGCTCCAGTCTCTGCTCCAACCAGGTTTTGCCTTAGGAACCGACTAAGAATGACGAATAGGAACTGCAATATTACCCTATGTTACTAAAATTGGTAGATTTTTCTCTCTCTCTTTGGTAGGGCAATAATTCTAAAGGCAGAGGAAGAGAAATTATGAACAGATGGGAAAAAAAAAAACATCCCTCTTTGCTTTCCTCTGTAAGAGGCAGCACCTCCTCTCAGATTCTGAAGGCTCTTACAGATAATAGGTGGAGGTATTTGAATTTTCATGTGGTCCCAGTAGGATCAGGTCTCCAGGCAGCAACTCTTTGATATGATTAAATCATATTTAAATGAACTTTTAAAATACAGGTTCTATATAAATATGCAGTATGTTTTAGGACATACTACCAGTCTAAGTATTGTACAAGCAAAGTTTCCTCCCATGTCCTCAGAGCTGTATGAGTACCTGATTTACTTGTTAACAGTAATAATAGGATGGTCTCTTACTCTTGTTCTTATCTAGTTTACTACCATTAGGGGAAAAAATGGGATTTGACATGGGTTGGCTTCCCAGTGATGCCGTGAAAGACAAAATCAGGACTCAATAGTCGGGATGACTATTAAGCAGGTATCCTTTATTGCAGCGCTGG
>JAOQGM010051249.1:0-10078 GCA_027564225.1 Gallinago stenura | reverse complement strand
ATTGGTCTAATATAGAATTTCTGGCAACTGCTCTCTCTCTCAAGCGAGGATCACGATCATTCTGATGAAGGAAAAGCATAATGCAACACACTAACTAATTACAAGAAATTTGTCACGCAGACCTATCTGTGCTATTTCTAGTTAGTGAACGGATTTCCTCAAAGTATGGTAAAATATGTCCACTGCACAGAACAGCTTTTCGAACAGCTTGCTACATACATAGCAGGCATTCCCTTGGTTTTCCTGAAACACCAATGCCCGAGGTGACTGAATATACAGGATAAAGAGAAATTACCTCGGAAAAAATAATGTGAATATTAAAACGAGTAACAAAAAGCGACCTACACAAACCTTCTGCCTGGATGACAAGACCCCAAAGCAGGACCTAGAACTTCCAAAGCCACCCTAGAAGTTTGATTCACTGGAAAACTACAGTTCCAGAAAACAGCAAATGCATCACAGATCCGTAATGCAAGTTCATACAACACAAAATGTAATCTGGCTATTGTGAGAAACAGAAATTAGACATGAATTTGTCACATGAGCAGTAAAATTAAAGTTGTGGAATAGCAGAGCACACTATATGGTGAGAAAATAAAAAAAATAAAAATAAGAAGAAAAACCAAACCACAAAAACCACCACACAAATTGTCTCTGTGGATTGGCATTTCAGCTAGAAAAATACAGTCACGTGCAGCGCACAAGAGGTGACATACAACATCCTCGTCATTCCGCGGGAAGGAGTAACACAAACAACATTCAATAATCTGAACCACACATCACTTACGTATCTGAACAACTGAATGATAAGACTGGCTGATCTAAAAGGTACATATTTATTCCTCAGTTGCATACAAACTATTTTAAGTGGGGTCAACAGTGGTGCGTAACATTTAATTTATAGCTCCATAGAGTAGCTTTTGAGTAGTGAAATATTTTATTCAACGTTTAGCTTCAACTGTAACCTAAGGCATAGAAACTTTTTTTCTAGTGTTTCAAAGACTGGTATAATAAAGCAGGATTTTTATTAAGTACTATCAAAACCAGCTAGTAACACCTAACAGAATATTGCACAAAACAGAACTTTCACACTTACCATAAGATTAACATTAATTGACTGATTCAGCTCTAGTGCTGGAATATAGTTAGCACGCTGCAGATGGTGGACTAAAAGGAATTCTTGATTCTGGACACTAGCACTGGTCCTTAAAAACTTCTCCAAACAGTCCTATGAGAAAGGCCACATTTCAAAAACCTATTATGATTCTGCCTTTGCTCTTTTCAAAGAGACGATGAGGATTTTTTCTTGCTCACACTTACTTGTTCTGTGTCTGTGAAAGGCAGCTTCAGCAAGTCTTCCATCAGTCCCATCTCCTGACAGGTCTCATACATGTGTTTCAACAGCTCTTCTATGTTTAACTTAGTTGCACGTTGATGCAACAGACCCCAAGCCTCCACTATGCACCTGTGATTAATTTTTTGAGGTGTAAAGGGATGTTAATAATATAACTAAGGAGATGCCACCAAATTAGTCTACTCAAAGTTTAAAGGAAACTAAGAGGGTCATGATTAATAATATTTGTTCTCCACTTTTCACAAGATTTGCACGACAAACTGGTTGAATGCATTTCTTTACCTGTTGGACAGCAACACAGTGAGGAAAAGCTGCACTTCACTCCTGCTTGACACTGATGGCTTTGTCATCTGTAGGTATCTGAGGGCTTGCCTGTGCTCTCCTTGGCACATGAGGGATTGAATAATTCTCTTATGTTGCCATGACACAGTTTTGATTGTAGCTGGATGAAATAGCAGGGCCAGTGAATTCTGCAGAAGTTAAGAGATCAGCTTTATTGCCACATAAACTAAGGCATATGCAAAAAAATACTCAAAAGTTTCTTAAGGAAGGGTGAAAGTGTGTAATTAAATAAATGGAGGTCACTAACTAATGAAACACTTGATACAGGACACAAATAAAAATTCTTAAGTATTTGCAGGAAAAAAAAAAAAAAATCAGCTAGCCATACAGAATCAAGTGAGTGTTTCAAAAGGAGTAATTCTAGCTCAATGACATTTCTGTGTACAAACACAGAAATTAGAAATACGTGACTAAATAATAAGTTACTCTCTCAGACAAACAGATTATATCAACACTGTGACAGGCAAACAAGAACCTTCAGCATCAGAAAGAACATGAAAGGACCTACAACTATCTCTTTGCGAGAAAGTGCTCAACCGGTTTGCTGAAAGCAACCTAAATTGGTTGGCTTTGAAAATTCAGATATCAAGCATTATTTAAGTTGATTTCTTCTTTATATCAATCAACTTCCTCTCAAAGTAATTCAAACAAAATTTCAAATCACAGTTTACTGCTGAAGATGTAACAGTATTACAAAAACAAAGCTTCTAATGTTTTAGCACCCGTTATTAGCAAAGCACAGGTTTTTAAAATCTTTTTACAGATTATATCTTTGCACTGTAACATACTTACTTCATAATCATTGTGATCTAGAAGCCAAAAACCTTGGACAAGCTTAACAAGACCCCAAGGGATAGCAAAGGCAGTTGGGAAGGAGTCGATTGAAGTTTCTGTTTTATTCAGAAAGGAGTGCATGATATCTAGCAGCAAGTAAATTGTCTGACATCAAGGATCTCATTAAGGCTAATAATTTGTAAGACCAAAACTTTATCACACTACCTTTAGAAAAACATAATGAAATAAGAACATAAAAGTGGTAGGAAGCAGAATAAACTGCCATAGTAGTCTTGCCATTTTAAGCTATTATAACTGCAAGAGTCAGGTCCTCACCACAAAACTGCACTCTGAATAAATAACCAGAAAGAAATCCTCTCTGATTTCTGCAAGGCATTCAAAAAGGTTAGCTTTGGATATTTAAACACTTTGGTTATAAACTCAGGCTCCCTCTTTAGTCAGTGGAGCTACCAGCAGGACATTCAAAACATTTGAATATCCAAGTCTTAATAATTAAAGCAAACAAATTCTGCAGTTGTTTTTCCCCCTCATTTCCAGACGCAAATTATGGCGTCCTTAGAATACAGCTTAGCTCTGAATGATTAAAACCGAATGTAAACCAGAGTGCAGATCACTCATTGGCAGCATCATTTTCTCTTCCTGACATCCGGTTTCAGGAACATATTCTAATTAGGTAGCTCTGGGGTGCAACCGATTTTAAACCCCTTGCTCTCCAGGCTCCCCACACAGGTTAGGCGACAAACAGCAAAAGCAATTCTGTGTATTTCAGCAGCTTAAAAATTAAGTTTCTGCCCAATGACTCTTCTCTTCTTCCTGCTTATTATCCTGTGTGCCTGCACTTCTAACAGAACCAAAGCAAGCACTGTGAGCTGCACTGGAAAACCAATGATTACAGCAAAAATCAGGTACTGGTAAACCACTGTGAGAAGTCCTTTTGCTCTGAAGCAGCACCTTTTAGCACATCATTCCAGAAAGTAGCCATTCGCCAGAGAGTGGTAGCTTAAAAACTGTGTTTAAATTTAGAGAAAAACTAAGGGTGTTTTTTATCTGCAACCTTTCTTACTAAACCTGTTTTCTCATATCAGAGAAGACTTTGCAACAAAACACTTTTTCTAAAAAAAAATCATAAAAAATCCACAGTACAAAGAAATAAAAGAGTGCTGCTCTCTGCAACTTAATGCAAGACTAAAAGCTTGCATTATGTTTGAAGCATAAATTAAAAAACATTAAACAGATTTAATACATAGATATACATAAATAGATTTAAGAACATTTACGTGCATACACTGAAGGTGTAATAAAAATAGCCAGAAAGGATACAATTGCATGTTTGTGGTTTTCTTCAATGCTTTCTAGCAAATAGATATCCAGCAGTGCCTGAAATGAAAAATTATAAGTTTCTTTAAAACTCCTGCCTTTCATACATCATTGGCTTTTGAGTGGGTTTTGGCAGGAAGGGTGGTGGTTTGTCATTGTTGTTTCCAGTGAACAGGACACTCACATGCAAACTTGCAGGTGGATATTTCCCAGTTCCTCCTTCATCTCTTCGCCACAACCTCTCAGCTTGGTCCCCTAACTGGGAAACCATTCCATCAACCATCAAGCAGTCAGAATCCCATTTTCCTCTGGAACAAAAAGTAGCAAGGATTTGGACAGAGTAAAACACTAATTCCAGCCTCCCTGTGTAACAGATTTCCTCCAGTCAAAACCAAAAAAACCCAAACCGCTCCCCTGAGTCAAAGAGAGCAACGGCCATACAAAGGCATTATTGTGACTTGAAACAGACATGAAAGGAATTTCTGAGTCAGATGACAGATTTTTGTTAGTTCATATTCAATTATTGAAGGAGTGCAAACAAGAAATCCTAAAAGCTCTCTCATTAAGGAAAAAGTGGTGATGACCACTCCGTTTCTTTTTTTGTTACGTTACTTGTAACACAAAGGAAGTATAATCCAAGTTCTTTAAGGGCCAGAAATTACTCTCACGCTGTCCAACAGAGGAAACGTAGCACTATCAAAATACCAGGACTATTCTTTAACACAAATCTATTGCCTCAAATTGGAGCTTTTATTCTACTACACAGTTCTGAGACAACGTATTGGAAATTTCAGATTTTTTCTCAGCATCTCACTTTAGTTATAAAAATAAGTTACTTTCAGAAAGCTGAGCATACACATAGATTTTAGTAGCACCTTAAGCAGCATTTATGTTTTTACACATGTACCATCACCACTGTGGACGGCTTGCCTTTAAAATGTCCATCACTGTCTTCTGCTGACTGCGACACTACCCTTTAATTTCCCAATGATACAAAGCAGAAAAGACACACTAGAGGCTCTATGCTTCTAAGGAACATACGAGCCTGTAAGTTACTTGAGAAGCTAAGCAAGATGAACTTTGAAGGCTACATCTGCTACGCTGCAGCTTCCACCTGAACTCATCTCGCAGCATCTGGGTCACAGTGCCATAGTCTAAGCTTGTTTAGGTCTTTATTCAGTTTTCAGTACAATTTCCAAAGAAATAAATACTATCAGCTAATCCAAGGTGTATCAACTATGTGCTAGGAAGCTACTCCAGGAAAGAGAGCTTACATTAGGAAGCGACTTCTATCCAACTACATGTAACTCTGGCCACCTTACACAAATGTACTGCTGAGTAGGAGATTTAGGCCAATACAACTATTACCACCTATTACCAGTCAATGAAAAAGATGATTGAAAAAAAAAATAATAAATGCTATCTTCTGCTTTCATGGTTCTGTGAAAACTGTGCTTTGCTGAAATTGGAGATGACTGATCCTGTCCTAAACACATGATCTTTTTCAGTAGTCACAAATCATACAGGTTAGTCAACAAATTAAGTGCTCTCAACAAAACCCGATGATACCAAGAAATGTTACTAAGCAGTGGTATGTATTAACATTTGAATACAGGAAAAGTAATCTCTGTGTTCAACAAAGCACATGCATCACAAGTCAAGAGTGTTGCCAGCAAATGCATTACACATAGCCAACACAAGTGTTGAGATAAAAGCCATTGCCTTCCACTTCTGAATTTGCAGTGTAAGTGTCATAGAGTCTTGCTTTAAGTCTTACCTTGATAAACGCTCAAGTTTCTGTCGGTGACCAGTATAGTAGCTCTGAATCAGAGGATAATTGTAGAAAGGTCTAGACAAATGCATATCATCATCTACAGGCAATAAAGTGAAAGCAAGTTAAAGGAATAATATCACATCTGTAAGCTCAAATTTTTGACTATAAACACAGAAGATCCTACAAGTTAAGCATCAAGAAGCCTCCAGCTGTGAAAGAAGACAATCCTATTTCTGCCTTTGCTTAAAGAGGTGTAAGACACCAGGCTCAAGTGCTTCTTGTCTCAAGTGCTGTTTCAAGTTTACAGTTCACGTAGCATTCAGAACATGTAGGGAAAGCTGAGGTTCACTATAAAGAACCCCAGCCAGTTCTCAAAGGGAATGGTTTTTAAACATGTCATGTGTGCCTTTGTAAGACAATTAAGCCTGGTGATGGAATTTATAATCTATGCAAATAAAGAAGGATTTCCAAGTTGGACTTTTTCCTCAAGCAACGAACAGAAAGTTCAAAACGTGCAGATAGCACTTTCACTGTTATCACAAGTATTCCAGTATTTGTTGTTTAAGAATATTTGTTTAAAATTCCAGATATTCCAAGCTGTGGTCACCAACAGCTCCTGGAAGTCAGAGGCTTGTTGCAATTCCTTAAAAAAACATCCAGGAAAGAAACTGCTTGCATTATTCCACACTATATATTTGAAAAACCAGTAAAATCTCAACTTCACCTACAGAACTTCAGCATACCCTGCCACTGAACCCACACAAGCTGTTATTGATGAAACAGTGACAAGAACATGGCTCAGCATGTGCCCATAGGAGTCACTTACTGGATGGTCTCCTTATTACAAATCTATTGCAGTTTTTGCTTACCTGAACCCTCTGGAAGGAGACCAGATCGACAGAACCAGATGACCACTTGCACATAAAGAGAAATGAGGCTAGTTATCACACGCTTATTTGTCAGTTCTGCAAAACCTGAAAAAAGGCATAAGATGATTCAAGTTATGCAATTTCTTTAATTTTCACAAAACTCCCTTCATCCTACTAAACAGAATGCATAAAAATAACACGGTAGAGATCTTTGTCTTTCATTTTTCACACTGTATCACTTTCTTATCTGAAGAAAACCCCCACAAAGAACCAGATTCACTAACAGTCAAAATAAAAAACCATAAAGCCTGAACTATTAAATACACCCCTGAATAAGGCATTTGTTTTCCACATGGCAGAGACTTTTATGATAGCAAAGGGATAGTCTTGTCGTTTCTCAATAGGCCAAGAAAAATTCTAATATAAAAAGCTACAGAAACTCAGGTAACTTTGCAATTTACTATTATGCTTCCTTCACATTGTTTAGAAATTTGCAACACAATGTCTGTATGCAATTATAAATTGCAAGCTAAGAATTAAAAGGAATCATTTTCAGCATGAGCACATTTGGTTGCTGTCATTTCAACCCAGTTGCCTACACAGCTTCTTGCTGAACGTAGCCTCCCCTATCCAATTCGATGATCTCAATAACAAACTATTTCCCTGAACATGATGCATCTTAAGTGGTGGTCCCAACTTCCCAGAGTCAAGCCCCTTCTCCCAGCTAAACATGACTGTCTTCCAAGCCTCAAAAACACAAAAACTCTTGTTGCCACAATTACAATCCAAGCATAATTCCAAATCTTTGTAAAACATACCAAAGATTTTGAAGCACTACTACTAACCTTTTTGAGTAAGCTCTTGTGCTTCTATTAGAAAACAGTTTAAGACCGTGCTAAGGTTGCTTAAAAGCAACTGGCAGCGCTGAAGAGACTGTAAGGTCTGTGGGTCAATGAAGTTGCAGGAGCCATCAAACAGCGGAACACCTTTTCAAGAATCAGTATTAAATTGTTAGCCAACAGAGAAATTTCAGAGCTTCAAAGTGCACTTAAAGAACCACGTGCAATATCATATAGTGGCATATTACTGAAGCAGCTCTATCAGAAAGAATGATTTTATGTTTGCAGAATGACTACACTAGTACTCACATATTTGGTCAAATTCATCTTTTGTGGAGATCACTTTGTTCCATGTCCACTCAAGAACAAACCGTAAACTAGCAGCAGAACTTGGCTGCTCTTTAAAAAAAGAGAACAACAAAGAAATGAATCAACAATTTGAAACAAAAAAATATATCCCATACAAACACCATAAGCAGCATTACCTTCAGATGTCCAATGTTTAATGCATCCAGTCAGAACTTCCAGAGAACCTGTCTGAACAGCAGCTGACAGTACCGCTTCCAACTGCTCCTCCTAAACACAAACAGCTATAATGAGAATCTTACCTACTTTCAACATTTCAACCATCAACAGTGTTTGTTCCTAACTGTATACTTGTTCAAGCATCACAAAATCAATCAGCACAGATGCCATTAATTCCATATTCTTTGCCTCAATTCTAGCCACAGGCTGGACCACTCCTTGGTGTGAGGAACACATAATTTCTCCTCTGACATTTCAACCCACTGAAGACTCATACTAATCCTTTTCTGCATGCCTCTGCATTACCAACTTCATGTACTAATTTCCAAGGAGCCATTTTCAGGAACATCCTCTGCTAATACCAATTACACATTCTGTGCATGGCAGTTTGCCATTAGGATATGATTATATCTTCTACAAACCCAAGTCAACACCTGTATTTCAATGCAGGTTGCAAATAACATGAAAATCGGATTATTGTATTTTGTAGCCTCTCCAGCCCTGTCAGACCAGATGGATGTATCCCCTCCTTGATTCCCTGATATGCGCTCACCTGAGTCAAACTGGATGGCTGGACATCAACTAGTCTTGGAGACAGCAAGCCAGCTACAAGACACCTACTGTAGCTATCAGGAATGGCTTCACATATTAAAGGACCAGATTTCTTCAAAAAATTCAATGTCTGAAACATCAATCAAAACCAACAGCTCAAGACAACATTGTTATTCACTAGTAGGAATAATCTAATGGTCACTTAAACTGCATCGGTAAGATGTTTTAGGTTACGAATTTCAGTGAGCATTACTGTGAAGAGTCTTAAAGACAACAGGGAAACTAACCACTACAGTTGATTTTAAAAAATCCTGTAAAGCAAAATATGAGCCCTTGCAATGTTAAGTTAAATATCTTCTAGCCTCTCTGTCAAGACACAGGCCTTTCACTTTCCCTGAACACTGGCACCAATTACAAGCTAAAGTAACACACAATTTCAAATCACACTTTGGGAGATCCTTTCTGTGCTTGTTTGTGTGGAAATATTTAGTGAGCTGAAACGTAATTCAAATTATTTGTCTCAATCTGTGCAGTGGCTCAGAAGTTACAAATTGGCCAAGTTTGGGAGAAAAAAAAAAAAAGTTTCAGCTCGTCTCAAACGGTTCAGCAATTTTACTCCATTCTGCCCTCCTTTTTCAAGTAAATTGGGGATCAAAACAACTACTCAAGACTGTGCGGGCAGTTTCACTGATGGGTCGTACAGTCACAGCTTTCCCCAACTTCCACAATGGTTTTCTTCTTGCTCCTACAGCAACCTTGCATTCCTTTCTAGACATTCTATCCCTGATCCTGCTTCAGCAGGAGACAATGGTAGTTCTACAGTCCCTAGAGAGGACCTAGAATAAAATTGGTGACAGGACACAATTATGCCTGTGGATGGACAAGACGAGCTCAAAATGGTCTCTGACCCTGAAAGCAGTGCAACAGAAAACTTAGAAAAGGTCCATCTCTTGCCATTCTCCATAAAATTACAGTAAAAGATCACCTCCTTCTGGAAGCCGGTGCAAGTCATGTGAACAACTCCAGAGTTCAGCAAGCACGTGCCATCTGCAGAAACAATGAACATTTGACAACCTGCCACACTCTCAGTTACGTTATGACCAGCTTACATTTCTCAAATAGCAGCATCTGGAAAGCTGTACCTGAGCACTTTCAGCTTCCGTTCACACAGAGTCACAGAACAATATGGGGGTGGGAAGGGACCTCTGGAGATCATCTAGTCCAACCCCCCCCCCCGCCAGAGCAGGTCCACCTACAGCAGGTTCCACAGGAGCATGTCCAGGCAGGTTTTGAATGATTCCAGAGACGGAGACTCCACCACCTCTCTGGGCAGCCCGTTCCAGTGCCCTGCCACCCTCAAAGTAAAGAAGTCCCTCCTCATGTTTAGATGGAACGTTCTGTGTCCAAGTTTGTGCCCGTTACCTCTTGTCCTCTCACTGGGCACCGCTGAAAAAGGACTGCCCCCATCCTCTTGACACCCACCCTTTAAGTATTCATAGGCATTGACCAGATCCCCCCTTAGCCTTCTCTTTTCCAGGTTAAAAGGATGCAAGTCCCTCAGCCTCTCCTCCTAAAGTCATTTCATTTTATAACCAGCACCACCTCACAGGCTACATTACAAAAGCACCAAAACTCAGCAGACTCTCAGATATGTTTCACAATAGTAAACACCCTGTCAGTACAGGGTAACCAGAGTTCCGGGGGGGGGGGG
>JAOQGM010051248.1:0-10127 GCA_027564225.1 Gallinago stenura | reverse complement strand
CCCCCCCCCGCCTCTCCCCCCCCCCGCCTCGCCCCGGGGGGCGATGGGCTGGGTGTTTGGGTGTGTGTTTGTGGGTGGTGGTGGTGATGGAAGCCCCTAGCCCCACCCGGAGAGCCCACTCGCCCACTCGAGATGCTGAGAGGTGGGGAAAGTCCTTCCAGCCTCCCCCAGCATCGCTCCTCAGAGTGGGGGGAGACACCCCCCCCCAGGGCCAGGCAAAGAGCAACCCCCCCAGTTCCTATTTTCTAGGCCATTTATTCACACCCAGGGAGCCCCAACACAAACACCCGGGGCGATGGGACAGGTCCAGGAACCCCCCGCGTGCCCTGGGTCCCAGCATGGCAACTGGACCAGGGGAGGAGAGCATGGAGGGGAGAAAGAAAGGTGCTGGGACACACATGCACCATCAAGCTGTGCTGCTCCCTTCCTTCCCTACCTGGGTCTTCTTGCCCTTGGGAAGCCAGAGGTTCTCTGGTCACCGCTTTCCTTGGGCAGGACACTGCCGGCAAGGACAGGAAAGGTGCCAAGAGGAAAGCTGGGCTGAAAGCTAGAAGAAGGTCGGGGCCAAGGGCCAGATTTCTTGAGTGAAGGTTCAGCAACAAGGCAAGAGCAAACAGCAAACTGCTACAGCCCAAGCAGTCCTAAAGGCAGCAATATCTTAGTTACATTGATGGTTGGACTAGATGATCCTAAAGGTCCCTTCCAACCTAGACAATTCTATGATTCTGGTGCACACAAGACAAGACCAAGCTCCCAGGACCTCCACTCCATACTCATTCTCCACAGCATCTCTCCAGGCTGAAGCCCCATCTCCGGGGAGAAGGTATCCCTGGAAAAAGACACAGCTCCCCAGCAAGCTGGTTCCCTGCCCACGGTACCTCCTGTCTAGAGCACCATGACCTGCCACCTCACTTCTAAGGCACTATGGTCCTTAGCAAAAAGGCCACGCTCTTCCTCACCATGGAGGAAGAAAGCGGTTCTGTAGACTGTAAACAAAACCCTGCGAGAGGAAGGAAGGCCCTCTGGTTACAGAGCCACCCAAACACACGTCTGGGCTGACCACACGCAGTTTCAGAGGCTGGGTTTATCATCCAAGCCACGGGGCAGGAGGATCTTGAGGCTTTCTCTGTCCCTGAGGTGCTGCAGAGGGGCTGCCTGTACCCTGCTGTGTCATGAGCAAGACAAGGAAGGGGTCTTCCAACACCCGTCCCCACGCTCGTAGGGTAAGATGAGCAGTGTGGAGACGTGGAAGTGGGTGACCCCGCTGTGGTCACACTGGGAAGCTCACAGCAGAGAAGCTGCTTGAAGTTCCTCCTGTCTCCCCCTGCTCAGCAGTGATGGGGCAGCTGCCACAGCCTGGAAGGGAAGCAGAGCTTCCCCACGGCCGCTGCCGATGGCCACCACGGCAGACCCAGAGCGTGGTGTTGTCCCATGGCTCGGCAGGGCTCTCCTCTCCCAGCAGGATGTCCTTGTGCCATGGCTCCATGAGAGGCTGCTGGTCTGCCAGCGACTCCGGCTGCAGGGACATCACAGGGGGGATGTCCAGCAGCATTCCCACCACCCACTCCTCCAAAAGGCAACAACAAATCGAGATGGGAGAACAACCCTCACTGGCAGCACGTAGCCCCCACCTTCCCAGCTCTTGCCGAGCTGCCTCTCCCTCACCTTGGCAATTCACCCGGAGCCCGAGGGACACAAACACCAAAGCTCAATCCACCCACTCTCCCCCTCCCACTGGGAGACGCAGAGGAGACTGGGTGGTCCTCCAGCAGAGCATCTCGGGTACCAGGAGACAGCGGGTCACAGGGTCTGCTGGTGGGATTGGCACAAGCTGCCCTACGGCCACACCACAAAGCCACCCTGCTCCTCTGCTGGAGACGTGGGCTGGGAGCATCCCGGGCATCCCAGCACCGCAGGTGCCACTTGCCAAGAGCAGTATAAGGGAGAAGAAAGAGGGAGAAAGGAGGAAAGAAATCCAAGTCACGTCCCAGACATTGCTCCTCTTTAAACCTGCATCGCCCCCTCCCCTCCCCGAGGACTCGCAGAACATGATCCCAGCTTGCTGCAAGGCATGGGCTGCATCCTAACCACCCTGCCAGGAGGAGAGCAGGGTGCCTGATGGCCTCACGTCCGAGCAGGAAGGCAGATGGACATTCATTCCGGGAGGCATTCTCCTCCCAACACACACCAGGGGCTGCAAAGACCCCCCCGAGAGCCCAAGTGCTAGGAGTCCTCAGCACGAAACACTCTGCTGAGCCATCTCTCCCAAGCAGACCCCTGCCAGGAACCCATCTCTGGAGCCCCCTCCCAAGCAAAGCCCTCTGCCAGGGAGGGTGCTAAGGAGCTGGGTGGAAAAAGGTTCCTCAGATAGCATCAGAGGCCACCAGGATGCTTCCTAGGACATGGCACAGCACCTCTCCCTTCACCGGAGATGTGACATGGCTGGACCTGTCCTGGAAATTGGATGGAGACCCTTAACCTCACCACACACGGAGTCCCTCAACCCTCCAACCCAGTATTTTACCCCTCAAAGGATAATCTCAAGTCCCCACCACTGCTGCCCCATTTCCAGTGCCCTCCCCAACTACCGCAGCCCCCTGGGGATTTCTGGAGCATCACCCAAGAAGCCAAGATCTTCCCCAAAAAGCAAGCAGAGGGCCCTGGCCCATGTCCTTCATTTGGTCACCGTGTGGCCAGCTTCTGCTCTGGGACACAGGTGCCAACCTCCTGCCTGCTGCCTTCACCAGGGTACTTGCCATGCTGATGCTGGCCCAGCAGCATCCCTGTGTCCCCCTCCGGGTAGGGCTTTGGAGCCACCCTCCCCTGGTAGTCCCAGCACACACGGGCTAAGGCCAAAAGCTTGGGATAAAGAAAAAATTCCCCAAAGGGGAGTGAGGACATTTGCATCCTCCTTCGTGCATGTTTACACATGCAAATCCGGCACCACACAGACCTCCCTTTCTTCCCGGGTCTGCCAGGACTCTGTCCCCTCCAGCCATTTTGGGGGCCACTCTGAGGGGCAGCACTGTCTGAACAGCCTTTGTGTCCTGGGGGAGGCAGGTCCAGACTCCAGCATCTCATGGAGATGAGATCGGCTCATCACCCTCGGGGGGAAAAGACAAAACCCTCGCTTCTTTGCCACTTGAGAGTCTTTCAGATGAGACTTTATAAGCAGAAAAGCCATCTGCACGGGGGAGACATCACGCTTGCCACCATGGTCCATCCGTGTAGGTCATCATTTTTGTCCATAATTGCCCTCCTACCCAGAGCTGGCTCCATGTAGACATCCCTGTACGTCTCATCCTTCGGAGCCAGCGGCAGCATGCAGGGACAACCAGCTCCACCTGCTCCCTCTGCTGACCATGCCCTTCCCTCTACACCTCTGACAGCAGCACGAGAAGAACCAGGCAGGAACAGACAGCAAGATCTGACCAAGTGAAAAAGCACACTAGAAAAGCACCACCTTTGGTTCCATGATCTCAGAAGAGGTGACCAGCGAACCCAGCAGCACTGGGACATGCACCACCAGCTCCAGCCCAGTCTGAAGTGGAAAGAGGTGGATGTGCATGAGCCAAAGCATCTGAGATACGAGGAGGGGATGCTCAGCCCACCTCCTGGTACCTCCACATCTGGCTCAGCCCGCACTGGGACAGCCCAGCCCAGCCAGCCCCGGGCAGAAGGGACTTGTCCCTCAGCCACGCCAATGTTCCAGAGCAATCCATCATCCCTGCTCTCAGCATTCCTCCCTCTTCCTCCTCCTTGGGGCTGGAAGGAGCCTGGCTGAGGCTGCAGGTGTTGGGAGGAGAGCCAGCCCCAGCAGGGTGCAAGAGGCAGAAAGCCACCACGTCTGCCAGGAACGAAGAAGAGGGAGGGACGGGGGACAGCGTAGCATCCCTCAGACACAGCTGCTCTTCCCTTTACCACGGGCAAGGAAACATTCCCTTTCAGCTCATCCATATTCTCCCCCCCTTCCCTGCTCAGTTTTCTAAATGAAAGCGTTGAGTGCATCAAAGGCCTCCGTGTGGTCACCAGCCAGTTTAAAGCCCGGTGCCGTTAATGGGTCTGTTTCTGGGCTTTTCACGGCGAGGATGGCACAGCTGCTGCCAAAATGCAGCAGCCGGGTGGCAGGGGATGGGGAGTTTTCTCCTCTCACTTCCAAAGCATGGAGCTGGCAGGAGACACGTCCTCCACAGCAGCTGCCCTGCACCTCTGCACCGACCCCGGACCGGGGACAGCATCCCCCTGGACCTCGCATCCTTGAGCCACCGGTTATTTGGGAAGAGGTAAGGCCAGCAGGAGCCACCTCTTTGCTTTCCTTCCCTTTTCCTCTTTCTGCCCACTCGGTGCCAGATCCCAGCCTGCGATGCCAAGAAAAAAAAAACCCCACCCAGTGCTGCTTTGGGATGTGACTGACAGCTGCCAATCTCTCCTTCCTCCCCCAGCCAGAGACCTCGCAGCAGCCCCCCAGCTCCTGCTGTTGCCAGGCTGAGTCCCCACCTGGCTCCCTTCTCCCTAATCCTGTTTGGCAGGGAGCTAATTGGGATTTATCTGACAGCACCCAATGCCTCGAGAGCCATTTTGAGCTTCCTCTGGGGAGGGGGGAAGAAGAAGAGAAGGAGGAGGAGGAGGAGGGAGCCTGCAGAAGGCGTTTGCACATTCTCCTTTCCCCATCCCCTCCTGCAGTTTTACAGGCTAATTACCAGCATTACAGAGAAAGTAGCAGGAGGGGGAGAAAGTGGGGATTTTAATTATTTCATTTAACACTTGGCAGGACCCAGCTTGACTCCTGCTGAGCAGCGCTTGGAAATAAAGAGCTTTTAAACCCTATCGATGGGAGACGGGGGAGCGGGCGCCGGAGATTGGGCTGGGGTGGCCAGTCTGGTGTGTGTGCCCAGAGTGGAAAGGGGTGTTAATTCACCCCATTCCCAACAAACAGCCGGGCTGGAGGGACAAGGGGAGCCCGGCTGCCACCTCTGAAGAGGGTTGGGGGGGTGGTTTCCTCACTTAATGGCTTTGTCCTGAAAGAACCCCCTCCTACCACGGATGCTGGAGCATCTTCCAGACGTGTTTAGGGATGCCCTAACATAGAGCACGTGTATCCTGGGAATACAGGTCACCTTCTCCCAGCACTGCAGGTCCTTCTCCGAGCTGAAACACCGCAGCCCATCCACATTCTGTGCACAAATGACATTCCGTGGGGCAAGACAAGCCCCTCCATTCACACACGTCCCCCCACAAACACCGCACAAAGCCCACCCCTCTTCCACCTAAACCCCATATGCAACGGGTTTTATGAGGCCTCTGCCTCCTCCCTTAAAAAAAAAAAAAAAGAAAAAAAGGTTTGGCCAGATCTAAAAGGACAGGGCTGCTGCCCCAAAGCAGACAGGCAACAAAGCCAAAGCAACCCAGGGGAGGGAGGTGACATCTCAGCACCAAGCCAGGCAGCTCCCCGTGGTTCTGGCCAAGGAGCCCAAGTGCTCTTTCTCCAGCCCTGCCATCCCCTGCCATCCCAAAGATAAACCAGGTGACTGCTCACACAAGCTGCTGGCACCCACACTCCTGCCCCTGACTCCTCGTTCCCTGCGAGCCCAGCTTGTGGGCTCCGAATGTGGCAACTGGGCTTGCACCCATAGCCCAAGAGGATTTTCCATACCAAGGCACCGAGCTAGGGATGTCCTGCCTTCAGTGGCCACTGCCTCCCTCCTCCGTGGCTCCCAGGAGAACCCCATTCCCAGCTGGCTTGCCATGCTGTCAGGACAACATTAAGGAGCGATGCCGAGAACAGCACCCGGGCTGGAGAGAGGAGACCCAGGGGGATGCTGGCCCCTCAAACCTGTCCCCTCACATCATCCCGATGCTCCGAGGGTGTCCGGGGCCGGCTGCCGTGGCCGCGCAGAGCGGAGATGTGCTCTGAGCTGCAGCCTGGGATGCGAGCCCGCAGCCCTCGGCTCCTCAGCGGGCTCACACTGCCACCTGCCGCCCTCGCCAGCCCTGTCTGCTGCCAGAAACCAGGGCTGAGAGCCCAGCTGAGAGCCCACAGCATCTCCACTGCCAGCCCACAGCATCATCACTCCGAGCCCATGGCATCTCCACTGCGAGCCCATGGCATCTCCACTGAGAGCCCACAGCATCTCTACTGCAAGCCCACAGCATCTCCACTGAGAGCCCACAGCATCTCCACTCTGAGCCCACGGCATCATCACTGCAAGCCCATGGCATCTCCACTGAGAGCCCACAGCATCTCCACTCCGAGCCCATGGCATCTCCACTGAGAGCCCACGGCATCTCCACTGATGGGGCATGGAGGGGGCGATGCTAGAGGAAGATGAGGGTGATGAGGAAGGGAAGGCTCTCCCCTCACCGGGGGACAACCAGACCTTTCAAACACCTCAGGGGGCTACACTCTGCCCCCAACTCAGGGGCTGCAGGAGAGCTGGGGAGGGACTCTTTGTCGGGATGTGCAGCCACAGGACAAGGGATAATGGTTTTAAAGTGGAAGAGAGGAGATACAGGTGAGGTCTCGGGAAGAAATTGTGGCTGCCCCATCCCTGGAAGCGTTCAATACCAGTTTGGATGGGGCTTTGAGCAACATGGTCTGGTGGGAGGTGTCTCTGCCCAGGGCAGGGGGTGGGACTGGATGATCTTTAAGGTCCCTTCCAACCCAAACCACTCTATGATTCTATAATTTATATTGTCCTGTGGCTACTGTTTCCCAGAGACACCACTAACTGCTGACTACTGGAGTGAATCCTCCAAGCCTTCCTCCTCTCCGTGTGCCAACAGAGTGGGCTGAGCTGGAAGACATCATTTCTGCCAACCCTCTTCCAAACGCACCCCCGTTGCTTTGCCACCTGATGTAAACTTGCTCATCTGCAGGGGAGGGGGGTGTGTGTGTGAGGATCAGCTGGCATGGCAGCGTTCCTTGAGGATACGATCACATGGAAGTGGGTGCAAATAGGAAAAAAAAAACAGTAGAAAACAAATGATGAAACAAACCTACAGCACATTTCTGGAGCAAACACCCAATGGGCTAAAATTAGCCTGTATCCCTGCACTCCGGATACCTTCCCACCAGGAAAGCTGCTGTCACCAGAGTGCTTCCAGACAATGAATGACATCCTTCAGCAAGGGGAAAGAGGGGGAGGTATGTCTCATTCTGGGTCTGCCCAAAAAAAAGAGCCTTGGCTGGAGTGAGGGTGCTGCCAGGAACCTCCCACAGGTCTCAGAGCCCTAAAACCACGTCAGCAGAGCCCAACTCGTGCGAAAACACTTTGTGCCAGTGAGACCCGGGTGTGCAGAGAGCATGAAAGCAGAGATGTCTCACTAAACACCTCAATTCCTACACACTAAAACACCTCAATTCCTACCCCCTCCGGAAGCTGAGCAGCGGGAGTGATGCAGGAACCACCAGCACAAACCCTGCATGAAGGCAAGACATCCCGGTGGCAGAAGCATCCCTGTGCCAGTACGGAGTGCTGCAGGCAGAGGGAGCGCTGGGAGCAACATTTGGGGAAGGAAAGGGCCTGCCAGCCTTCAACCAGGACCACTCCAGAGAGCAAAACACCAATGCCACGCCATGGGGCAACTCTGTGCCACACCATGGGGCAGCCCTCTGCCACCTCCTTCCAGCCAGGGCTCCCGCAGGGGAGCAGCCAGTTGCTCCCAGTTCAGCCAGATGCCTCACGCTGCTCCCAATCCTGGACCAGCAGCCCAGTCACACCAGCCCAGTGCTCTCTGTGCATCTCTCCCAAGAGACAGCCCGGCTCCAAGAGAGCCCACACCAGCTAAAAGCTACACCTGTGTTCTCAAGGACAGGCTGAGAGAGCTGGGGGTGTTCAGCCTGGAGAAGAGGAGGCTCTGGGGAGACCTTAGAGCCCCTTCCAATATCTGCAGGGAGCTCCAGGAGAGCTGGGGAGGGACTCTCTGTCAGGGAGTGCAGGGACAGGACAAGGGGTAACGGGTTTAAATTGGAAGAGGGGAGATTTAGATTAGACACCAGAAAGAAATTCTTTGCTGTGAGGGGTGAGAGCCTGGAACAGGTTGCGCAGGGAAGTTGTGGCTGCCCCATCCCTGGAGGGGTTGAAGGCCAGGCTGGATGGGGCTTGGAGCAACGTGGTGTGGTGGGAGGTGTCCCTGCCCAGGGCAGGGGGTTGTAACTGGATGATCTTTAAGGTCCCTTCCATCTCTGACCATTCTGTGATTCTCTGAATGGCAGGTGGGACAGTTCTTTCTTTTTCAAGTGAAGCCAGGAGAGAGAGGGAAGAGGCTGTAGATGATTATGTGTTCCAGGAAATAGTTGCTGATATTGTTCTGAGATGGTTTGTAGTGGATTTGAGACAACTGATCAGGGTGGTTGAGTCATCAGGGTTTCTTGGGAAGCCAAATCAATTCTCTTACTGATAGCAATCGCCCTCCTCCCCCCCCCCAACACTTTAATAATACAGATACTTGATGTTGTTGTTTTGTTGTTGGCCTGTTTCACTGAACCAATAAAGGAATCTTCAAATTGAAGCTCTGGAATGTTGTTCTAAACTGTAGCTCCAGCTGGTCTGGGGGAGGTGTGAGCACGTATCCCGACTGGATGGTTTGGGAGCCCTATGGATTTGTCTGTCTCTGCTCTGCAGAACTCAGGTGTCTTTGTGGCTTGCCCTGTCCTCCTGGTCCCCTGCTTGTGGAGACCACAGGGCTTCCTCTGGGCTTGTCCTTGCTCCTTTTGATGGGAAACCAGAGCAGGCAAGGGTGCAAACCAGGTCTTGAGCTCACATTGTCAGAATGTGGCCAAAGTATGCACTTGAACCTAAATAACACCCTGTTCCCCTGTCACTAACTCAGACATAAACACTGAAACACGTAGAGTGCTTTTCTTAGCAGACCCAGTATATAAACCTGGAGTTTGACTTCCAGAGCTGTTAGAGGTGTTGGTCAATGGACTCTTTAATTTACTCATTATTCCTACCCAAGAGGCCTCTATTCACTTGGGATCCGTGCAAAATGGGTTGCTTTGTCCCATCGAAGCCATCTGTTTGAACACACAAAAGCCATTACGTGGTTTTGCAGATGCTGCAGCTTCTGTTTGATACCCAAACCCATGTTTTAGAGGTAATTGGGGAGCTGAAGGCTGCTGGGAGAAAGGTGTTCAGGAGACAAGGGAGGGCCGGAATGTGGTGGCACCCCATGAAAGGAGTTGCCCTTTTTGTGGTCTCTGGACATGGGCTGTCTATTCTGCTCCAGCTCAGCATGTTAATCAGACTTCACAATCTCTCAAATTAAAAGGCAGAAGAAAAGAATTTTGAAAAATGCTTTGTAGAGACAAAGCGCCGCAAACAAAATGGGAAATGAAAGGAGATGAAGCTTGTAGGATACAGCATCCCTCCGCAGCCCTAATCCAGCATTTTTACAGGGGTGTCTGTTTTGCAGGCAGCTTCACTGCAGCAAAAATGACCAGAATCCCTTAAGACCGATGTTCAGTGCGGTCCATTGGTAATTATTTTTTTGCCAGGCTGTTGCCTAGGGTGGACTTTGCTAGAATGACTTCAGCCTTTAACACCTTGTCCCTTTAGACGTTTCTCTATATAAAAAGTTGGCCCGAGAGAGTATTGCCTTCTGCCCAGGGACTGGGTCTGTGATTCACCTGCAGTCAGAGCTGTCCTTGCCATGACTTCTCTCCGCTGGGTTAAGAAATGGCTGGAGGTCAAGCCCATGGAGTGGTGGGGAATGGAGTTCAATCCAGTTGGTGGCTGGTCACAAGTGGTGTCCCCCAGGGCTCGGTACTGGGGCCGGTTCTCTTTAACATCTTTGTCAGTGATCTGGACAAGGGGATTGAATGCACCCTCAGTAAGTTCACAGATGACACCAAGTTGGGTGGGAATGTCGACCTGCTGGAGGGTAGAAAGACTTTGCAGAAGGATATGGACAGGCTGGATCAATGGGTGAAGCCAATGGGATCACAGAGTCTTCATGGTTGGAAGGGAACTTTGAGATTATCGAGTCCAACCATAAACACAACATGAGGTTCAACAAGGCCAAGTGCCAGGTCCTGGCCTTAGGTCCCACCAACCCCCTGCAGCGCTACAGGCTGGGGCAGTGGCTGGAGCTGCCGGGCAGAAAAGGAGCTGGGGGTGTTGGTC
>JAOQGM010051247.1:0-10150 GCA_027564225.1 Gallinago stenura | reverse complement strand
GAGTCCTCTTCAGACACTGGGCATTGAAGAAAGAGAGCTGACCTTTTGATCCCTCAGGTTTTATACTGAGCATGGGGTAGATGGGATGGAATACCCCGTTGGTCAGGTTTGGCTCACCTGTCCTGTCCACTCCTCCCCACAGATATGACTCCTCTATATTTTTCCATTTCTGATCCTCTAACAGAGTAAATAACAAAATTGCCTGACCTTGATTGTTATAGCAATAAGTATAAGCAAGGACCTCTCTGCATACTGCTCCTTGGCATGTAGCACAGTCTTATCATTCTGAGAACGAGCAGTTTTCTCGACAATATTCCATTAATTTCAGAGAGTTAGAAGAGACCGAGCTAAAATGTAAAATTACAGAACAGAAAATAGTTCTGTTTGACTTCAAACCAGAACAGGGACACTATTTATGTAACAATTCTTCATTCAAAACAAAAGTGCATAGAACAGTAAAGCAGGATTGTCAAATATCTGAATGATACTCATCAGATTTAAATATCTTAATTTTTCATGAAGAAACATTTTTTTTTTTATTAAGTTTCTACAGTCACGACTAACTCAAAACAGCATTTAGAAATTATTAATAAATATGTGATGAAAATAATTTATTAATTTTTGGTATTTATTAGTTTTAAGTAAAAAATAACTGTTGAATAATGGAATAGCAAGTATTCAATTAAGAAATTGACATTTGAGCATAAATTTACAATAACTGCTGCAGATGTCTGTTTCATCTATAGACATTAAATCTTCAGAGTAATTCAAATTTCTTTTTTAAGCCATTTAGTGAATATTTTTCCCACATATAAATAAATAATTCTGATGAGTGCTGTGGAATGAATTATAAGTAAAGGTTGAATTGGCAATGCAATAAATATGAAAAATTTTACAAAAATATTATGCATATTTAGTGTTTTGCTGAAAATACTTAGACAACTCATAATATTATTAAGAGTTCTGCTTTAAAAATAAATAATTAAATGCAAGCTTCCAGAAAAAGTCTCCTTCGTTTGAAAAGTTTCTTTTTTTGTGGTATTTCCATAATATTGATCACAGTCACAATATCACTTGTAAGGATGCCTCCATTTGGTAATGAATAACCAAGGATATTTGCACCACCAAAGGTGCCGAAGGTTTTCTGAAGTTTAGATCCTTTAAGGTAAGCCAGCTCCTAGTGATCTGACTTGGTATTGAAAATAAAATGCAACATACAGCTTGCAGATATGAAATTCTTGTGCACTATTTTGAGAAACATGCCCAAACACCTCATATGGGAGATTCTTGGTGCAGGAATACCTTTCCTTTTTGTCTTTGGTAGAACAGTCTCCCTTCCACTCTGCAAGTACTGGTACACATGCTATGCTGTCTATAGCAACAATTATCTGAGGAAAATTCCTGGCCTTTTAAAGTATTTTTCTTTATTTATATTATTGTTTCTATTACAGTGCTTTATCTTTCTTCACCCAACTATAAGAAACAAACATTAGTAACTGCAACAATGTCTTGCAACTTGGTTTGACTTTTTATATCCACTAAGCTGTCACAGTGCTTCTTGGCAGATATTGCTATTATCACATAGCAGGAAAAGATTGACATTAGCCCAAAAAACTCCTATTAGCTAGAGGTGTCTATCAGAAAGCTTTCCATCAAGCAGAATGCTTTTTGTTTGGCCACAACTGAAAAGATAACTTCAGAGAAGTATTAGCATTTTTTTTCTCTCTGCAATTCTACCATTAGTCTATTGTGTTTTTTCTATATCATCATCCCTCAAGTGTGGTGTCCTTATGAGATGTGACCGGCACAGTATCAGCGAGGATCAGGAGCAAGCAAATAAAATAAATGCTTCAGGGGAATATCAGTATGAAGCTGTATAAAGCAGGATAAAAGTGCCGTGAAGAACCCTGTGTACCTGTGTACCCTGGAGAAGGATGGCATATTGCACCTGTAGCAGAATATAGAAGCACTCACAGATTGACATTTTTAGGATCATTCCAGAATACTAAAGCAGCTGTCTGATCATGCACTGGAAATGTAGGTACTACTCCTCAGAAGTAATTGAGTTCCTGTGCTGGTGTTATGGTTGAGAATCTTCTGCTTACAATTTCAGAAAGATATCAGTGTACTTGGAAATGTAACAGGCACAGATATTCTTTGATGGTATGTCCATAAATTCTGTCCTGTGATTCAGTAATGTCTGAATCATTCAGAAGAAATGATTCCTTCCTTCTGTGAGGCTTCATATGATGTTACAATAGCCTCAAAGCCTGTTCATTTCATGCCATAAATTATTATCTGTATGTTTACCAGGAAGATATCCTTGGTAGAAGTATCTAAGTAACAGCTTTTTGAAGCCTAATGAGAATAGTTTCTCCAAAGAATTTCTGTTACAATATAATTTTCCATGAAATTAAAAAAAAAACAAACCAAACAACATATGCCATCATCTTCTACGGAGAAATTGTTTTCTTCATCTGCATCAGCAAGGCTTCTTTCATGCCCTAATCTCTGAACTGCAAAGAAAGAACTTTCTCTGTAGAAGCAGAAATTAAGAAAAATTACTACATGATAGAGATAGCACTGTTGATTCTCTCAGACTTGGAAAGCTTTGATTCCATTAGTCTGTGCTATTCAGAAACTCCAGCTACTTATGACTGCCAAGTATTTCTTCCAAATATCAAATGGTGTAGGTACAAGACAATGTTATAACTCACTGGGAGAAAGGATGCTGAAAGCGTATGTGGTGTTAAATGAAGGATGGGTAAGGATGATTTTAGAATCCGAGGGCAAGTGGCATGAAATAATTTGTGTCAGTAATCCCCATTTACCTTACCCCAAGGATAACACTCTGTAGGGCAGACTGATGGTATTCATACTATGGAATTCTTGGCCCTGGATCATTTCTGGAGTCCAAGAGGGCTCCTATAGCCCTTAGACTTAATTCTTATTTTCAAGTCTCCCTCATTCTAAGAAAGCAGACCTGTGGAGGTTTTTGGTAGTTTCATAAAATTGTTCACATCCACAGTATCACTTGTTAGGATGCCTCCATTTGGTAATGAATAATTGAGGATTATTATTTTTCCCTTCTTCTTTTCATCTTTCTTATTTCAAATCATCTGATATTCAAATCATCTGTTCCATCACTTTTCCAGGGATGGAGGTGAGGCTGACTGGCCTATAGTTTCCCAGGTCCTCCTTCTTGCCCTTTTTGAAGACTGGTGTGACATTAGCTTTTCTCCAGCCCTCAGGCACTTTTCCTGTTCACCACGATCTTTCAAAGATGATGGAGAGCAAGGAGAGGGACTTTGTAATAACATCTGCCAGCTTCCTCAACACCCTATTGCATGAGGAGGTGAAGGACACTGAGTGAGGCAATACCTCTTACGCAATTTCCAAAACTGTTCAGTGTGAAGAAGTCCACCAAATGCAGTACAGTGTTGTTCCTTTGTTCCTTTTGTGGTTGGTGTTTTGTGTAGGTTTTTTCTTTTTTTTTGTTTTTTTCTCTTTTTTTTTTTCTCTTTTTCAAATCAGACCCTAGGTTAAACTCTCCCTCCTATTGATACTCCTATACTCCTTATTCCTATTTTCTGTAAAGAATGTGCACTCACACCAGGCAAGGTATCTGAACCTTTGGTCCAGCTGTGGCCAGCACCCCAGACAGAAAAAATAAGAAACCCATTCCAATTGCTGTCATGTCTGAGTCCTGGCTTGTCATGTCATAGTTCCACCTCAAGCACAAGACATAAGTAAGACATTCATATACTGGAGCAAGACCAGCAAATGACCATGTAGATTATTAAGGGCTTGGAACATCTGATGTGTGGGGAAAAGCTGAGTGAGATGAGATGGTTCATAGTGGAGAAGAGAAAGCTCAGAGGGATCTTATCAGCATGTGCAAATACCTGGTGGGAGGCAATGAAGAAGATGGAGCCAGATTCTTTTCTATAGTGCCCCATGACAGGACAAGAAGAAATAGGCACAAGCTGACACACCCTCAGAGGTATGGAAAACCTGACCAAATGCAGTTCTGAGAAACTTGCTCTACCTGGTCCTGCTTTGAGCACAGGCTTGGACTAGACACCTTCCATCCTCAACCCTTCTGAAATTCTGGTCCACTGTGGAAACATAATAATTTAACCCCTTTTCAGATTCCTTTATTTGTTCACACATGACTGTCAGGAAAGATGGTCCAAGAGAGATCTCTCAAAGTGCCTAAGATAGTACTAGGAGTCTATTTCTGAGCCACTAAAAAAATACCGTGTCCTTTACATCCCTGCTCTTCAGAAAAAATAACAAATGCATTCATTTAAGTCCAGCTTTTTATCAAACAAATTTGAATTTTTAAAAATGTATAACAAAGTGCCAACAGTTCAAGTTTTAGAGTCAACCTTAATATAAATACTTGTCTTCTGCACTGGGTCCCTCATTTGGCTATAAACCTACCACTTTATAACCAGAAATACAATTCTTTGTTTGTCTAAAAGCCAACAGTGATGATTCTTTAGGTGGATATATATGCAAATATGCAAAGGGCATATTTTGGAGAAAATAATCCACTTTATTTATTTATGGTTCAGTGTTTTTCATACAAGTATCCACTTATAGTGATCAGTTGTGGTCACAATAAATAGCATATAGGCAAGCCATGGCCAAAAAGTAGCTGACTCATGGACAGAAATTAAAGCTAAGATAATGAGATAATTTATCTGAAATTAGTAGTTTAATTTACTTACATCTGTCCTATTTGATTTAGAGTGGCCATCCTATTTGACTGAGGTTAATAATTTTCCATCCATTTACATTTGTTGCCAAGTAACAGTATGAGAAAAATACAAGAAAATACCTACCTTTCAGTACATTAACTTGGACTAATTCTAAAGAGCTAATGTACTTAACTTTTGCTTTTATTTGAAGAATTATTGAAGAATAATGTTCACATAAACAGGCAGGAAGCATTTTGTATTACTACTTTTTATATCACTGACTAAAATTTACTTACTTAGGTCTTGAAGTTTGGTTTTCAAGTGTAAAAAGAGATTAATGTATGAAAGTGCTGTGATTAAGAGATCACTCCTGACTATCATAGCAAGCACTTGGATCACTTTTCTCTATTCCAATAAAGTACCTATAATCCATAATAACAATGTATAAACTGGAAAATATCTGCCTAGATTTATTCACTTAGATAATGAAGTTGTACTAATTCTGTTTGTGTGTAATTGGTATGTATTTCTGAATTACATCAATAAAGTGAACAATAGTAGTGTTACGTATTTTAAAAAAGGATGGAAACAGAACTACAGAATATATTCTGCTGCTGTCCTAAATGTGTAGTACATAATAAGTAATACTTTTGATGGTTATGTATCATTTCAAGCAACTGGACTTCTTCAGTACTCTTCATAAGGGTTTCAATACCAAGACTTTTGTTTTTAAAAAAATGGTTACCTCTGGTGTACAAATGAGAGTACTTTTTCATCAAATAATCTACACATTTTGAAGATGAGCATGGAGAAACAGGATTACCTTATAAAATGCAGCTTGACAGGGATATAACCTAGAAATAAGAGTGGTTTCTCTGGAAAAACAATTTAAAACTGTCCAGAAACAACAATGGAATTTAAAAAGAAATTTTACCCCATATATAAGTACTAGACTCAGAGAAAAGGGATTATGAGAACTTTTCGGAAAAGATATCCAGATATAGCTAAACTACCAGAAAACAAACTACATGATCAAAACCCTAAGAATTTTCTACAGGGTTATTAACTAGTCCTCGGATACAGAAAAGTGTCATTTTATCCAGCGGGAATGTGATTTGTTAGAAATGCTATCCATCACACACATCCATAGTGAAGTTACTTTCAGGGAGTACGTGCAGGCTCTAAAAGCAATGCAAAAAAAACCCAAGATAAAGCAATTCACTCTCAAGACCTGTTGACATAAACAGAAACATTTAAAAATGCACATTGAATGGCTAAGAAATTCAATTTCTTTCTGAAGCCGAACAAGTTACTACCGTGACAAACTCAGGAAAAATAAAGTTTTACTTTAGACAAAGGCTTCTAACCTGTTAAGTAGAAATCTGACAATAATTATAAATAATCCAAGTAGTCATTTTTTGTTTCTCATTCAGTATTAACTTTGTATGCCATAACTAGAATATTTCAAATAAGGAGTAAAATATCAGTGTTATAAAATTAGTTGATTTTCATAATACTCCAGTAACTCTGGCTGACAAATTATTTTTTATATTAATAAGCACATTGGAACTAATGAGGAGGATAATTTGTTATTATTACAATTTAGGGAAGTTTCTTAAATAAAAAGAGGCAACACTTAAATGTATTTACCTCATTTTGGCCAAGAATTAGATCAGCATAAACAACTGACCATGCTCTTGCTATATGAAATGAACATTTGCCAAGTATCTAAGATAGTTTTAGCTACTACTTTACACAGTTTTTCATATTATATTCATTGTTTTGAAGCAATAAAAAGCTGTTTCACTTGTCTATAAAGAGAAATGCATTCCCATCTTGTCTCAGATAACTACTTGGGACAGGGAATTGGGACTCTTTTATCACAGTTTTAATTTCGTCCTTTATTATGGTATGTTTCCTGGTCAACAAGTTGCACCAGTTCAGAAGCATCTGATCACTTAAGTAAGAAAGTACTATATATTCTAATGCTAAGGAAATGGTAGATATGCTGATATCTAATCATAGCTACACTGAAATCAAGAATATACCATTAATGGCTTCAGAGCATTCTAGATTTTATTCAATGGTTTATTTAAAGTTCTGGTTTTCCTGGAGTGAAAATAGTGTTAATAATCCAATGGCCATGAGAGAAACCTTGCTTCCCCAGCCTTAATGCAGAGGTGTGTGCAAAGCAGCCCTGTCATAA
This sequence comes from Gallinago stenura, assembly GCA_027564225.1. Taxonomy (NCBI): domain Eukaryota; kingdom Metazoa; phylum Chordata; class Aves; order Charadriiformes; family Scolopacidae; genus Gallinago; species Gallinago stenura. Next base: position 3,238 of record JAOQGM010051247.1, on the reverse strand, counting down.
GTGATGCCTTGCTACAGCTGCTAGCACCTTCCAGCTTCAGGCAACCTCCTGTCCCACCACGTGTATGTCAGATGCACTGCTTATTCTCAGGTAGTTCAATGTGCTTGGCCTGAGACCCCCCTGTGCACTACACGTGGGTTCACTCTCACACCAGGAGGAAAGCCAAGATCATAGTTTAGAAGAAAACAAGCTGTTCTCTGGCTGAAGAAGGAGTTAGAAATGGATAATAACAAAAGAAGAGTACTTTTGTTCCTGCAAACATGGAGAGTCAGTGCCAGATTACTTGTGGAGACTTCATGTGGCTTCCAATTTCAAGTTTACTCTTCTACAACAACATTACCATAATACTATCAATAATATCTAATTGCGAAATTAACATTGTAGAGATTTTGTGTGTAATAAAGTTAAATCTAGGTTTACTTAAAAAAAATACAACACACACCCCCACCCCAACTAAGCAACTTTTGGAAGCCTTTTGAAATAAATCAGACTGTGTATATACTTGCTTGTAGTGTAGGGGAAAATAAAGTGTTTGAGATATTTGGTGTTAACACCCTCTTATACAGACATGAGCAAGTATGTGCTCCTGGTGCAGTTCTGTTTTAGCTGTTTGAGAAGCCAGAGTAGGGATAATCCTTCATTTTTCTAGTCTCCTTTTGTAGGTTTAAATGTGGTGGGCTAATCAGCCACATGCTGGGTTTAAAATTATAAGTGACACACTTGAGGTAATGCTTGCAAAGCTGTATTTTTTATTTTTTATTTATTTGCTAAGGTAGCATTTAGTTTGCATCTCTGAATAGATGAAAAATATTTCTTGCTTATAGATGAATGAAAAAAAGTGGGAACCAGCATGGCAAGGTAAGAGGGATGGGTTGTATACTTCACAGAGGTAAGGGACAGAGGTATAGGTACTGAATTTGTACTGGGAATTACTATGACTATATAGCAGTAACTGAAATAAAATTCATTCTTTCTTTACATATTTATAACACCTTTAGAGCTGTGTGCAACTGAGCAGAAAATAAAACACTTCATCAACAAAAAAATATTAAGAAGTATATTGCGCACGTGGCTTAAGAATTAAAGAAAAAATCAACAACAATTAGCAACCTACTTTCTGTTGGAGAATATTTCAAATATACCATCTTTAGTTTTTGCCTATGCTATTCCAACCATTTCAAAACCAAGTAAAAATTGATTTCCTTTCCTACACTGAATTCTGAAGTGCCTAATAAAAACATGCATTACCAAAGAGAAGATGGATCTCTTAAATAAAGTTATCATGTTGAGAATTTTTATTTCATTGTTATTTTGCCTTCATGTGGAATATTATTAGTGTAGAACTTCATGTATACTCAGTTACTTACAGTGTTCTACAACCATAAATCTGACAGTAAATATTCCTTCTTGTTATATAAAATTTAACTTTGTCTCATGCATCCAGACAATTCCTTAAGTTAATGTTATCAGATAGTAATAATTCATGTAATAGTAATAGACGTAATATATATTACTATTACTATATTAAAGAAGTAGTACAACTTACAAGTTTGTCTCATTATAAAGTTTGAAAACTATAAAGATTGTCACATAGTTATCTTCTACATTTGCTTTCCAGGAAATACGGTTTCCTTAAGCTTTAAAAATGTCTTAGTATTTTTCACAGAAGACAAATCCAATGATGAATAAATGTCTTCTATTCCAAAGTTAGTAATTACTGTAAGGAAAAAAAACAATAATTTCAGTGGGCCAGCATGCATGCTTATACTTCAGTGACACACATTTTTTAATTGAGGCAGACACAAAGAACTTCTCTTTTCCTCTTTTGAATCTCAGATTTTTAGAAATCTATGAAGAGGGAAATCTGTCAGGCGAAAGACTCAATTGTATTTTTCTGATGAATCTGAAGTTCGAGAGATCCATTGTCATCACACAAAACCTTATAATAATCAATTAAAAATCCTGCTGCAGTTGTCTGTATTCACAAAGAGATATATTTTCCTTCAAATTGAAAGAGACATGAACTACACAAACATATCCATTTGAATCTTCAAATTTGGCATTTTACTTCTTCCATTTTGTCTACAAAAGACTGCACAGAATTTTGAAGGAGGTTCTTAAGTCTTCTATATCATGTTGATAATCTGTAACAGTAAAAATTCCTTCAGCATCGCTACCCATTGCATGAAGAATATAAAATCAATATAGATGCGTGAACAGTCTTTATCCAATCGATGCAGTTAAGCTTTGCTCCATACATCTCTGCCTAAGGCCCACCCTCATTCATTCACTTTGCTAAGGTGTTAAGGAGAAAGCTGCGGCAAAAGACAAGGTTAGCTTTTATACAACTAAGCCACTGTACAACTCTTCATTTCTTCTCTTAATGCTTACTCAAGAATTGATCTAATTTCTAATTATAGAAGATAGGTTAATTTCCCAGCTAGAGACCATGAATATTGTTGTGCCTTTGATGCAACTACTTTTTCTTCCTCATTACCATTGAACTTTCTGAGTCTTACTCATACAGCTTTTGATGCATGGAATTTCAGCAGCTGAGTGTCTGTTGGAAAGCCAGAAGCTGCTTTTTGATTTGCTGCCCAGTGTTAACCCACCAGGATCTGCTGTAGACTGTGCAATGGACCATGCACCAGCTGGGAATTGCTGCGACCATATGCCAGATGGAATTTTATCCAAAATGCCTATTGCAATGAGATAAGCCTGTTGCATATTTCTCTGTAGTTTAGCCAGCCACCGGAATTCATGTTCTTCTGCAACCTTGTAGTCTCAAAAAATGCTCTGCTATAACGAATTACAATTATACTCTCTATTTTTGCAATATAAATATTGGTAAGTCTTCTCTTAATCAAGAAAATTCCTTCATTATAAGAATTGGTCAAAACACTATTGGCTAGAAAAATAAGGGGATTATTCAGAAACAGTAACAGAGAAACTGCTAACACTGTCGTATTTTGAGAAACAAAATGCTTCCTAAGTAATAGTTTCTGAACAACCTTTTCCAAATAGAATCTGTTGACATTTGCTGATGACTCAAGTTCAGACATACAGCTGTCTTGAAATATGACTTTATTTTCACCTTTCTGAATTATGGTCCTTTTTCTGCAAATTGTCTTCATAGACAATTTTAGGACCCAAGCTCCCAAAAATTAAGAAAATATAAAATATTTATTTATTTATACCTGAGAGGGGATTATTATGTCACAAGTGCTAGCACTGGAGA
>JAOQGM010051246.1:0-10155 GCA_027564225.1 Gallinago stenura | reverse complement strand
GGGGGCCGAGAGACTGGCCCTGAGCCCCTGACCCCGTTCGGATACTGACTGGGGAAGGAGGGGGCTTGATGGGTGGTGGGGCGGGGGGTCCGTCCCTGCTCACGGGCAGTCGCTGTCCCGGGGTGGGTGGCAGGGGCTTCTCCCGGTTGTAGGAAGAGACCTTGGCACTGTGTGCCGGCGGGGGGGCGGGCGGCGCGGTGGCACGGCGTCCCGGCGGAGGGGGCGGCGGGGCGGACGAACTGTGCTTCATGCCGGTGCTGCCGGCGGTGTTGGGCCGGGAGAGGTCCGGCAGGGAGGGCCTCTGGGTGCGCGGCAGCTCCGGGGGAGAACCCCGGTTGTTGTCAGCATCATCTTGAGGTCGGCTGTTGTTGGCTGGCACCGGGGGCCTGGGGGCGGCTGCTCTGGCGCCGGGGACTTGCAGGGTCTGCTTAGTGGAGGTGTCTGCGGAGAAGGAAAGCGAGAGCGACCGGTCAGGCACCGCACGGGCTGGGAACCGGTGAGAAGGACGCGGTGTTTTGTCCCCGGAGCCTGCGCGGAGCACGGGGCAGGCTGCCCGCTCGGCCGAGCCGGGCCAGACCGCGGGGAAGGCTGTCTGGCACAGGCAGGGAGCTGGCAGCCTGCTCAGCCACACACGGCTCCGCTCTCGCCACCGCTATTCGCTCTCCGGCTGGCTGGAAGGCAGGTTGCCACAGAAAACAGCAGAGAGAAACGTTCAGCAGCACACGCGACTCTCGGGCCCCTCCAAGGAGGTTTGTGTCATTGGACACTGCGGCACGGAGAGAGCGCCGTTTGCCTGCGGGGTGTTGCTTTGGGGTCCCTGCCTCTAACCAGCTGAAATCCCCAGGGAAACACGGTAAGATCCTCGACCCCCTCCCCCTCGGGGAGCTCCCCAGGGAAGCCCCAGGCCAACGGCAGTCAGAGGGCCATTACCTGAGCTGTCCTTGGCTCCCACGGGCCTGAGCTTGGGCACACCGCCTTGGAAGAGGCCGCCCTTGGGCTGGATGGCAGCTGAGCTGGAGCCATAGCTGCCGCCACCACCCTTGGGTTCTGAAATGAAAGAGGCAGAGAGGTTAAGCCTGGTATTACCAGCTCCTCCAACGAGGAGCCACTGGGAACCAGACAGGGGAGAGCCCAGAAGCCATCCTGAAGGGCCCAGCGTGGTGCTGAGTGCCTCCCGGGGGGGGTTACTCACTCTCTAGGATTGGTGCGCTCCGGTCATTGATTTGTGTCACTTTCTTTAGCTTGGTCCCTTTGCAGATGTCCTGCAGGAGAGCCCCACGGCCCCGCTGCTCCTCTCGGCTCAGTTTTGGGGGCTCTGTGTTCGCCTGGAGACAAGCAACAGCTCAGGGGGAGCTCACCTGGAGACACCCCGGTCTGCAGAGCAGGCACAGCCAGATACCACCTCCCTGCTTCACCCCCTTTCTCTGCCAGGGAACAGCCTTCTCCAGGGGCTCTCCGCAGAAGGAGCAATGGGGCTGCCACAGGAGGTTCCACTGCTGCCCTACAGGAGAGGCTGAGACCCCTGTCCCACCAAGGCCTGGCTCAGTTACAGCCACGTGTGAGACCCCCTGCTCTCCCCCCCAAGCCATCATGGAGCAGAAGATGCTAATGCAAAGAAAATCCACAAAAATCCATGGGCAGCCCCTTCCACAGACAGTCTGCTCCAAGGGAAACTGAGGCACAGCCCAGGGATCACCCGAAGCTCTCACAGGCTGGACTCGATGAGGTCCAGAGACAACACAGGGGCCCCTGGCAAGTAGCACCATGTGGACACAGGCCAGTTTCCCACCCTAAACCAGCCGGGGCAGCGAGAAGCCCCCCTACCTGACTGAAGGTGGGAGGCGGCGGGGGGCCAGGCGGCGGCGGCGGGGGAGGAGGAGGGATTGGCATCCTGGCCTGGCTCCCGGCGGCTCCGGCTGCTCAGCACTGGGGACAAGCCTGGTCACTCATGCCTGCGGGAAGGGAGGAAGCGGTCAGGGACCGGAGGGGAAAGCTGGTGAGCCCCGGGGCTAGCGGGCTAGTGTCCTGTGCCTGGAGCTCCTCAAGCAGGGCAGAGGCTGAGGCTGCCCTTTCCCTGCTGGCTCAAAAGGGCTGCCAGGTTCTCCCAACGCCCTGGAGCAGCAGGTCCCCCACCAGCACGACCCACCCACCCCAAATCACCAGGGCCCCCACGCCAGGACAGAGTCTGTAGCTGAAACCCAGGATGTTCTTCAGGCAACTGCTTCGCTCAGCAGAGAAAACCTGGCTGAGCTAATCCTGCGCCATCAATCCAGCTCCTTCATCTGCAGCCCGAGGCTGCTCACGTGGAAGTGCGACAGGAGCCTCCAGTCCGTCAGCAGCCACCGCAGCCAGCCCTGGCACACGTCCCCCCCCAGGTCCCCGCAGCCAGGGACACCCTGAGATCTGCCAGACGGATCATGGAGCCGAAAGCAGACGAAGCCCTGACAGATACAGCAGATTTTCCAAACCAGTCGGCTCTCGCGTTGATAACCTCCCAACACTCCGGGGGCTGGCTGCGCCCCGCTCCGTTTCCACAGCTCCCCTTGAAGCTGTCCAAGCGGGCAGCAAAACAAGCCTTCTCCAAATCAACGATGACATTATAATCCATCTCATCACACGCCCAAAACCAATCCATCCCACAACAAGGCTTACCCGGAACGGCTCCCAGCCCGCACAGCGCTTTGCCAGTGAGGCTCCGCAGAGCCCGGCACGTCCCGGCGACACCGGAGACTGAGCACGGAGGAAGCAGGGACAGGAAGACGAACCTGAATCACCGGGCGATCACAGGACGGGCCCCTGGCAAGCTCGTGCCTCTGAGAGCAGTGCAGGTAAGGCTGTCCCAGCAGCACCGGCTCAGGGAATAGGAATGTGATGACTGGAGGCCTCGCTCGCCACCCCAGGAGTTTCGAGTGCTCGGGGCAGACCGAGAGGCAGGGGATAAATGTCCCTTTCCCCCAAGAAAACCTGTTCCTTAACCACTGAAGGGGACCACAAACGCCAACACCAGGTAAGAACAGGGTAGTTTCACACCTGGAGCTTCCGACTTTTGATCCCTGACCCCCAGGGCAAGCGACCAGAGAGGTCACAGACACATCCATCACGACAGTGAAAGTTTCTTTATGACCTAGGCACTGAAACCTGGGTGTCCACAACCTTTGAAATGGTTTGTACCAGGTACTATCCTTATATAAACCTATAGTGGTTTGTATCCACATCCCTTCTGAGACTCCCCTTCGACAAGGTAAACTACAATTTCCCAGCCACGGTACACAGGAGGCTGGAATAATCCCAGGCCCGTCCTCACGTGTCAGAGATTCCCACTCCCTGTCGGAGGTCTGAGAACAGGAAAAACAGAGCAGCAGCATCGCTGAGGTGCCAGCGGCTCCCCTGCCCTCCAGCAAACCTCTGCCGTTCAGGAGGACAGGGAAATAAACTGCCTTTTAATTAAAAGCAGCTCTTCTACCGAGTGAGAAACTCCTCAACTACAGACATCTTCACTAGGAAGACATTTCCCTCTCTGTCTTTTGGCATTTTCCAAGTCGCTTGAGATCCCAAGTTCTCTGGTGGCACCGTCCTCTCCTTGGCAGAGCCGGGAACGGCAAGAGCTGGAAGCCACCGTGACTCAGTGGCTCCTCACCCTCCTCCCCGAGGAAGCCACCTCACCCCTGCCTCTCAGAAACACACCTTCCCCTGACACGTGCGCTGCTACTTTGCTCTGGACAGAACTCGAGGCACAAAAGAGCCAGCATCTGGAGATTTCTTCTTCAATCCCACTACGCCGGGACGCTCCGCAGACGGGAACGAAGCCGGCAAAGCCATCCAGCCCGTACCTTTCCCACTGAAGTAAGATCAGAGACGGCTCATAATGTGCTCGTCTGGGACCTGCCGGCGCTGCCAGGACGTGTTGCAACAGGAGTGCTTTCCCCCCGTGCTCCTTCCCTCCCCGCAGCGGGATCACAGGGCTGAGACGGCGCAGGCTGCTGTCAGGGCAAGTGTGACATCGGGGGGACGGTGTGACAGCATCACGGCACGACCGGCAGGATGGGACAGGCAGGAGAGCCCCGGCCTTGTTTGAACACCAGCAGCTGGAGGTAATTAGCAGAAATACAGCTGAGAAACGTGCCAGGTAATGAGACTCCTGACTCGGTCTCATGTGTCACAGGCCTGAGCCAGCACAGGAGCGGTGCCAGCGCTGTGGGCCGTCACCTCCGCTCCCGGCTCACGGGAACACAAACACCCACGTCACCTCCCTGTGATGCTCCTGCTCCAGCTGGTTACTCACGGGGTGACATTTCCCACCCAGCTCTACACCTCGATGGCACTTGGGATCACAGGAGCCCCTTTGGATACTCCCATAACATCCTTGCTACATGCAGACGGATGGAGGGGTTTGTTGGCTGTCAGAAAAGAGGTCAGTGCCACCTCTGGAAGGGAATCACACTGAGTGGGTCACCCCCTTGGCCCTCCTGTCCCCCACGTAAGCCCTGCATCAGGCGGAGGGACAATCCCAAAGCAACATCACCTCCCGTAAACACAGCCGGGGAGGAGAGGGGTATTTTTTACAAAGAAACCCATGAGTCATTATCTTCCCATATCTAACATGCCCTTAAAACCAGTGCTGCACCGAAACCTGCATTCAGATAAAGGCTCTGACCTAGAAGAGCGAGAGAGGAGGGGAGAGAAGAGTTTAAGCTAAAGCAGCTTGAGGATAAACTGGAGCTGAATTCCCGAGAAACAGGTCATTTCGTTTCAGCACACGGCCCCGTTCAGGTTGTGGATTAACAGCAAAGGTCACATTGAAAAACCAAAATCGAGAGGCACCGAACTCGGCCCATGGGGGCTGCTGCTGATTGCATCCCACGGGAAGAGCCGAGACCTCTGGGTGGGAACGCTGCAGGGATCTGTGTCTGTCTTTAAAATAAAGCCTAGATCTTTAATGTTCGTGAAAACAGACGCAGCTGATAAAGATTAGGGAGACACAAGCTAAATCCTCCAAGTAAAAAAAAAAAAAATAAAGGGGGGGTTTCTCACAGCACTGCTTACCACCCCTTAATGTCTGGGGTATGCCTTACGGAAACCGTGCCCTTTGAAACAACGCCGCTCCGACAGCCGACTTCTCCGCCTTGCTGCTCCTTTGTTCTTCCTTACCAGGGATCCTTTCACCAAGCCAGATCTGAGCCTTTGAGAGCCCCATATGCCGCGGCGGCAGCTCACTGCGCTGGCAGGGAAAGTGGTTTCAAAGACCTGAATCGGGGCAGCGAGAAAAAGAGAGAGAGAGAGAGAGAGAGAGACACCCGCCAGATCAAAGCGCGGAGGAGAGCTCGGCTTCGGCTAAGCCAGGAGGGGCAGGTCTGCACCTTAGCTTGCCTTTTAAAATAAAAAAAAAAACCCAAACCACCAAACCAAACAGAAAACTGAGAAAGCTGTGAGAAAACCAGGAGGAAGACAACGTGTGAAAAGCTATCGCTTGGGAGGAGAGAGAGTTCACTGAAATCAAGGTGACCCTGCAGAAAGCCGCTTCCAGAGCAGCCGCTCAGCAGCCGTGCGGGACCCCACTTCACCGCGGGACCCCTCGCCCCTTGGTGCCCCGTGGCAACACCGACTTTGGGGCAGCCGTTTCAAATCAGGCCTCCCCAGCCAACCCTGGTTTCAAAACACTATTAAAAACTAACAGGAACGTTATACTCAGTCATCCCTCTGTCCCGTAAAACAGCTGGATTAGCCAGATCTGGCCTGGACGGGACAATATGCCACATTTTTTCGGGCATTTCTCAAGTCCCCGTTTGCCACGAAGGGAAATGAAATGTCTCCCCCAGCCCTGGATTCTGCTCGTCCCTCGGGGTGGGGGGAGTTTAGCTGTTTTAGCGGGACAGGCAGCAGTGACCTTCAGATGCTGTGAGCGCGTTTCCCGGCTTTTCAGGGGGATTTGGGTGCCGTGGTGGATTTGTATTTCACAGCTCCCCTCGCTGCCGCAGCGAGCCTGCATTTGCAAACCCGAGATGAAGCGCTTCATCCTCAGGGAGGCAGCGGCTTTGAACTGCAGATCAAGAGGAATTTCCAGCCCTCTGATGTCGGCTGCAGAATGCGGCTGCACCGGTTTGGGGACGACTTCCAAGGCTGGACCTCTCAAACACCCTCCCCTCCCGCCCCCGCCTCGCAGGGCACCTTTATCTTCCACCTCTTCCCATCCCAGACCTGGATTCCTCGTTACCCCGAGCGCAGCCCTTCCAAATTCAGACCCTGTTGTCCTCCAAAGCCTGACATTTCTGCCCATTCCTGAGGAGCGGGGGCTTCGGCAGCACCAGAGATGCGACATAAATAATTTATCCTGAAAGACAGCCATTGCAGGATTTAAGGTCATTCAGGCTTTTAAAATCGTATCAGCATGCTTTAAGAGAGCGAGCTGCCATCTCGATTTGGAGCGGCTCAAAGAGCCGGTGCATCTCTGCGTGCAGACAGACAGACACACTCCAGCCCCGCGGGACTCAGACGTTCGCTCTGAATTATTAACAACCCACGGTCACTGACAATGCATTTTTAACAAAACCCCCGAACACAAAAGTTTCTAACGCCTCGGGGCCGAATTCCGCAGCCCTCGGTGGAGCCCTGGCTTCCCCATCCCCGACCACGGGACCCCAGAGTCGGGCTGTCCTTTAGCAGCTTTCCATCGGATCGCTTGGCAGAGGAAACCTTTAATCAGGAGCGAGGAATCGCGTCCTGACATTAGGCTGCAGCAAAGGGAAGAGCAGGAAAAGCCCATCCCAGGGGGCCCCGCAGACTTCTCTGCCTCTCCCCATCCCCTGTGCCAGGCGAGAGGGGAAAGGAAGCCGGGCAGGGAGAGGTGGCACACGAGGGGACCGGGCAGGAACCGCTCCGAGCCACCGCTCTCTCCGACGGACATCTCTGATTGCTCCAGCGGGAGGAAGCGGCGGGAGACGCAGGGACTTCCCGGCTGCTTCACTGGTGACCCAGGGCTGGGAATAGCCCCCCGCATGGCCCGAGCCTCGCGGAGAACAATACGCTGCTGACTGGAAAGTGGCTCCTGAGACCGGTGGTGTTCGCGTTCAGATAAAAATGCCTTTTTATCAACTGCCAACGATGCACCGTCCCCTTCACCACAGGCTCCAATGCTGTCTGAGAATTTAAAGCAAACGAAGCCTGCACACTGCAGCCAACAGACACGGAGCTCCTTGAGGAACAAGGGGAGCAAGGAAAATATTGGCAGCCTCAGGCTGCTCTGAGTAGGACGGGGAGCAGAGAATGGCTCCAGCACCTCCCAGAAGCCTCTTAAGGCCCCTCAGCGACACCGGGGCCTACTCACACAGGGCTCGTTTAGAGGCAAGCGCTAACGAGCCGCCTCTAAGACTGCACAGTGAAGCCTAGGGCAGCGTCTGCCTGTGGTTTCAGCCAGGCTGCGGCTGCCGTGCCACCAGCGAAGAGCGAGGAACAGGGAAGGAACCCGCGGCTCTTCCGACCGTCATGCAAACCCGACAGCGTGCAGAGTTATCTGTGAAACAGCACCAGGCGCTCGGTGGCGCAGAGCTTACGGCACGGGAGCAGGCAACCAGTCTCCAGCTCCAGCCTGCCACCCTCAGTTGACGCCGTCGGCTGCTGCAGCGTCTGCCACCGCGGGTCCGAGGCAGGGACAGCAAAATGCCCAGGTGAAGCTTTCTGCCAAAAAAAGCACATTAATTGGAGACAACCCCCTGCTGAAGGCCACGCTTCCAACCCAAAGCCCTGTGCCAGGCTTTTCTCCCAGTCTCTCCCCCTTCCCCCTGCATCTGAGCGGTTGGCAATGGGGTGACCCCCTCTCTGGGCAGGAGCGATGCCAGGCCAGCGCCGAAGGTCTGGGGTTTGTGGGTGTGAGCGGTGGCCCTGCCCCGGTGCGAGGGCCCAACGGGCAGTGTCCCCACAGGAGGTCACAGCACCATGGGATCTAATGGGCTGTGCCGGTGTTTTAGGATTAAAAACAGTGGTTTGCCCAGTTAATGCCAGATAATGCAGTTACAACCGCAAAAGAAAATCCTGGTGAAACCCCATGAGCTACACACACACACACTGCCTGGAGGGTGCTGCTCCCCAGCCTGGATGGAAAATAATTGTGTCTTTAAAATACCGCAGATCAGCTCCAGCTTAACCCCCGGTACCAGCCTCCGCCTGTGTTTGAGCAGGGTGTTAAATACATCTGAGACCCCGCTGTGCCCCCCCGGCTCTGCCTGCAGCCCTTGGGCCCCTTCGCTCACAGGGCAGCACCCAGGCCTGGGCTGGCTCCCTCCCAGCCTGGCCAGGAGCCTCCAGGACGGACACCTCCAGGGTCTCTCCCACCTCCTGCCAGGACAGACAACCCTGGGGTCTTCTCCACCTCCTGCCAGGACAGACCCCCCCAGGGTCTCCTTCACCTCCTGCCAGGTATCCATGACACTCCCTCCCTCTTCAACCGTTGACGGGGCTTTCAGGAGGGTTTCAGGGAGTCTAAGGACAGAAAAAGGACTCCGGTCCCTTTTTCCACCCCTCTCCCGCAGGCCAGAGGCAGGGGGGGGCTCTGCCTGCCCACCAGCCTCCCATGCAGGCTCTTTTGCAAGAGTTGCTCCGAGCCCGGCGGCGGGAAACAGCCCTGGTGGAGCCGAGCATGAGGTCTCCTGCTGTTCCACCAAACCCAGCCAAGTATTCTCAGGGTTTTCCTAGGCAAAGGCCAAGCAGAGAGGCGCTGATTCGCAATCCAGAACACACAGGGCAAGTAACCGAGGCAGAGTGCAAGCCGCGGGAGGTGCCCGCTGGAAGGGTACAGTCCCTGCCACTGAATAAAGTCACCCTGAACCAGCCCGAAGCCACAACGGCCTCACAGAAAGGAAACCGCCGCTCGGGAAACCATTGCTGACTGCTTCTAAAAAATTTAATTGGCTAAAAAAACGCATCTTTCCTCTACCCAGGCTGGCACTCAGAGTCATTAGGAGAAAATTGACAACCTACCATAGAACACCCAGCACTTAGGTGTTATTCTGGGACACACGTATACACTCGATGTTTGTGCAAGACCCTAAAGCTACAGAAATGTTATGAAAAGGGCTGATCGAGGGCGCAGGACGGACAGGACGGTGCACATGGAGAGGAGCCCTGGCCAGGGCAGGAGGCCGAAGGTGGCGAGGGCCCGGTGGCAGCCGCAGGAGGTGTGAGAGCCCGAAGGAAGCGCCCGTGTCAATGCCAAGGGGAAAGCGAGCCAAGCCCCGTCAGGGCGAGTGCTCGGCGCAGTCGGATCCACACTCGGCTGCTTTTCAGGTCGGGAGGTGCCAAGAACACGCTGCAAATTTACAGCCGGCGCAGAGGGAGAGGAGGGTTTGCTTTGAGACGTGATGTAGTAACGGGGTGTGACGGACGGAGAGACTCGGCCGTGGGATCAGTCGGTCCCCACAGATGCAACCCTGTCACTGTCGGGCAAAGCCACGAGTGCCACTGGGCCACCAACCCAGCCTCTGCCCAGCCCAGGGAGGGTTTAAGCCCCGCACTGGAAGGGAGAAAAACCACTGGCCGTGCAGGGAAGGTGCTCGGCTGCGTGGCCGCTTTGGTGAAAGCGGAGATGGGCACAAGCGTGTGTCACTGCAGGAGCCCCAGGGCAGCGGGCTGGACCTGACAAGGACTCAAGCGTGGCAGCACCAAATCCCAGCACACAGCGTCCCGGCACGACGCCCACGTCCATCTCCCCACGGCCCAGACTGCCCGGCGGCCACACTGTGGGCCAGCCCTGCCCTGCGGCGTTTCCAACTCACCTCACCTGCTCCCGCTGGAAAAGGGGAGAGCACAGCTCCCTGAAAAACCTCCGCACCCGCCCGGCAGCTTCTCCCCTCTCCCCCCTCCAAGATTCCCCCCTGAGCTGCCATGGCCCCGGGGCTGCTGGAGGCAGAGTCTGTGCCCCAGGCACCAAGGTGGCTGCCACAGCTCCGGCTGGAGCAGCCAGTCCTGCTGAGCAGCAGGAATTTCTAGGGTTATGGTATTGCATGTGGGAGACACCAGAGGAAGGAAGGGGAACAAGCCAAAGGGAAGCAAAGAAGCACCCAAGCCCCAGCACCAAGGCACGGAACTCCACGGAGAGAGATCCCCCCCAAGCAGGTTTCACCTCCCAGTACCACAGCCCCCCCCCCCTCCCACCAAGGCTGGTGA
>JAOQGM010051245.1:0-10232 GCA_027564225.1 Gallinago stenura | reverse complement strand
GAGGACAGGCTGAGGGAGCTGGGGTTGTTCAGCCTGGAGAAGAGGAGGCTCCGGGGAGACCTAATAGCAGCCTTCCAATACCTGAGGGGGGACTACAGAAATGCTGGGGAGAGTCTGCTTACAAAGGCATTGACAGGATGAGGGGCAATGGGTTTAAACTGAAGAAAAGCAGATTTAGACTGGATATTAGGAATAAGTTCTTTCCAGTGAGGGTGGTGGAGCACTGGAAGAGGTTGCCCAGGGAAGTGGTTAAGGCCCCTTCCCTGAAGACATTCAAGGTGAGGTTCGAGGAAGCCCTGGGACACCTGGTCTAGTTGGGGGTGTCCCTGCTGAGTGAGGGGGTGCGTCGGACTAGATGGCCTTTGGAGGTCCCTTCTGGCCCAGATGATTCTATGATTCTATGAATCTGAGAGATAAGGGCATACTTGTTAACTGCAGAGGTACTGTTCTCATTAACAACTCCAAGCCAACTAACTATTAATTAGCTGCTGATTGCTACCCCTTGAATAGTCCAGACAATTTTCAAATGTCACAGCAATCCATCTGTCCAGCCGATACATGCTCAACTTCCAAATGAGACACTTGCAAGATATACTATGAAAGTCCTTACACTTTTTCACAGACCCTAAAGTTGTTTAGCATGGTATTTCACAAGGTGTATTACTTCCACCACTGAGTCCTCATCGACACACTTATTTCAGCAGAAGTAGTTTCCAAAGAAACTACCACCAAAAGCAACAGGTGCAAACAGCACCACCAAAAAAACATGGTGAGGAGGGAGGTACAGGGGAATGTGTTCTAATGGGACACGGACTGGCAGTCTTGAGATGTCTCCACTTTCTCACTTGACCTGTGCTGCCTTGCTAAGATGTGATTTCTTGCTCCTTGTCTTACATAGTCACAGAACTTGGTGGAGAGGAAGCTGCCTGATCTACATCTAAAGAAGGATATATTTTCAGCATGCCCAAATCTTCCATCTTCCATGGGAATGTCAGCACTGCAGAACCTTGCCCACGCCACGCTCCTGTGCAGGACAGCCCGTCCTGGGTCTACTCTCATTCTGCCTCTTCTCTTTTGACTTTTCTGTGTTTTGCTTTCAGCTATAGTGGTTTCCAGCCCTGCAGATACGGAAACATTGGCAGAAGGTTAATGGGGGCAAGATCGATTTTCTTTCCCTTTTACCATGAAACTACTGTTGCTTCTTCCAGCAGGTCCTTCCTTTCCCAAGGACAGAGACCTTTGTGGCTGTTCCAAACTTTTCTACAGAAGCTCTACAGATATGCTAGGAAATTAAACATGTCCAGGAACCTAGGCCAACTGGCATAGGACTGCTTATGCTTATCAAAGTAAACTATTTCGGTACCAAGAATGGTGAGGCTGGATGCAGACTGTATTGGGAATGGTCCCAGAAAATGCCAGCTGTCCAGTTACGCCTTTGAATCTGCTTAGCAAATTGGTAGCTGGCACAGGTCAAAAGATTGACAGGGAATCCACTAATATTTTATCAGTGTATTTGCTTCCCATATCTGCAAATGTTCCCTAGCAAGTGCAGTACACTAGCAAAGATGTAGCACAAGGCAGAGTTTTCTCTGGTGTAATTCACCAATGTCTGTGAACTTAGAGCAGAAAGAGAATTGAGGACTTTGGATTATAGACTTCTTTGGAAGAAGCAAGGCCAACATGTTAGGAAATACAAATTAATTTGTATTTAATTTGTGGGAGAAAGACTAGCTTTACGAAAGAAAATAAAGCTGCCAGAAAGGATGAGTAGCTCAAATCCCTTCTGTATATGTTCATGAGCAGCCAAGTGACAGAACATGAATCTTTGCCATTTTTACTTCTTAAAGAAGACAAACAATCCAGAGTGGGCTGTCTACAAGCTTTCTTTGATTTCACCATGGCTTTTCAACTGCAGGAAATTAAAGAAGTGTTGTCTGTATTGATAGGGTCATTGACCCTGGATATCCAGTGTTTTTCCATTATGTTCATTCATCTTTCACCTCTCTAAGCATATCGGATTACTTTCTCCTGCCTTGAGTACCAAATTACTTTCTCCTGATAAAAAAAAAATCAGGCAAAGATTACCTAAGAACATTTCAGGGTTTTGGTTCCATATGTTTTAGTTCATTTTTTCCAGCTAAATTTGCCCATATTTCTATTGTCTTTGTATGTTCTCCCAATTCAAAACACTAATGATGATACTGATTAAGTCCCTTCTAAGTAAGTTTTTGTTGTGGACAGCCAAGTGCATTTACCTAGGTTTGTAAACAGCCAGCCAGTCTCTATAGAGAAGCAGCTAATATCTAAATCTGCTCTTAGAAAACTTGTACAGCACTGTGCTGATGGGTTGTAAGTTCTGGCATACTTCTGACATACATCCAAGTTATTCATGAAACCATGCTGTTCTGGAATCACTTTACCAATACTTTTTTAAGCAAGATATGTAAATAAGCTGCATTTTTCATCTTTATTCCCTTCTTTTATAATTTTTTATTTTATTGAATCAAAATGTCAAATGTCGGCAAAAATTTTCAATGGTCTGTAGTTCTTTCTTTTAATGAACAAGGTGTTTTATAGCTGACTACTAAAATATCAAGAAAAGAATTATTCTTTTTTGTATAATCTTATTCAGGTGAATGTAGAAGACAAGCAGCAAATTAAAAAATAACAATGATAACATGCTTCTTTTTGTTTTCTCACTGTGTCAAATTTAATGTTAACAAGAGGATTCCTCTAGAATGGAAAATTAACTTTGAGATGTGACTGAGATGGAGCTGTCAGCTGTGATCTGTGAAACCAAGATGACCATATTTGCAAGGACTAATGGTGGTCCTAACCAACTAAGACATTCAAATGTCTTTTTATATTGAAATTCATTCTAGTAGCTTGGGATGTAGTCAAAAATACTACCAGCAATAAGATTTTTCTATAATATGCTTAAAGTGAATGCTGCCTGCCTGTGCCTTTTCAATCCCCCTGGTAATTTGCAGTTTACAGGGAACTGACGATGACTTAGCTTCTGACTTTGGCATCTGTGTCAACCATACAATGTTGAATAAGTTAAATCTGGACTAGTGAATGTAGCTTTTTGTTCCAGCTATTTATGCTGGAATTCTTTGTTCTGACATTGAAGCCATCATAATTTAAATCTCATTCCTAAGGAAGTACTTGTAGCTTAAGAGGGAGCCATAGTTTAAACAGTCTTTGAGTTCATTGGATAGTTGGAGGCTTCCTCCAAGACATGAGTCTGATTTCATCTCAAGCTCTTAGCTAAGCTGTCTCTAAATTATTACCTGCTTTTGGAAGAAATAGAGCTTGCAATTCCTGCCAAGATGCTGGGTGCATTGCAGGAGCATATTTACAATATTGCCTGTTGAGATGGTGCAGTTTGCTTTATACGATATGTCTTTGAGAACTGTGGCTTTGCTACTCAGGTGAACAGATGGTGTTGTTACCAGAAAATCATTAAGACACTTTTAGTTGCACTGTATTTTTAATTTGAATTATAGAATAGACATAATTCATTCAAATGCAAGACAAAGATCTTCAATACACATGGTACTGACCCAGATGGATGCATTTGAGTGAACAAAAATTATTTGCTGTTGAGTAGCACCAGAGTTAGGCCAAGAATAAATATACCGGAGAATTTCGGTTTTATTAATGTGTCGTGCTTGGCCATCTCCATTACCTTGGATCCTGGATCTTGTGTAGCAAAGACTGCTACACTACAAACTTTGCTGTGCTTGTTCAGCATGGTGATATTTCCCTCAGAAAGTACATTTGTACATAGAAGAAGACTTGAGAGGGACAAGGAAAAGGGATTCAGTTATATGTCACCCTGGGAATGAGGGCAAAGAGCAGAGAACATTAATATCAGAAAGAGGACATAAGAAGGAATCAATTTCTCCAGCTATCCCCTGCTGAGTTTCTGTTAAGTCCTGGCAGCAGTGGCAATCAGCTACTTCTTTTCTCAGCTGTTGCTGTAACCTGAAAAGCGCCCCGAAAAGCTCACTTCAAGGTCATATTAAGAAGATAGGTCAGTGCTTCACTAGACTGTGTAGCTTCTGGAAAAGGCAGCAGGACAGTTTCTTTTGTGAGAAGCCTTCATAATATAGATAAGCTAAGTTCCTAGGCATTTTCCTCAGCTTTCCTGGTAGAGCACAGACAACTCTGTTCTTCTCTCTGCAGACTGAAAATCAGCTGACATTGACATTGTGCCTGAATACACATACATATCATTTAAAGTTTAAATTGTTATTACCCTCTCCAAATCCATTCCACTCAATGCATAGAAATTGTGTGAGGTTCCATTAGCCAACAAAAAGTTTTTCATCATGTCGTACTTTGAATTTTTTCTATTGTCTTTGGACAATATAAGACAATCACAGTGGGGAAAACAGTCTGGAGTTTGAATTTGATAATACAGTTTGGTAAATAAAGTGGACTTTTAAGTTATTATGAAGACTGAAAACAAATCTAAAGAATTTAAAGTATTTGAAAAGGCAGAAAAAGCTCTGTAACTTTATTTGTAACAATACAGGGTGTCACCTGAGTTTTGGACTGTGAAATGTATTGGCAAACAGCATGTTGTTCATGTACAGAAAACTTGTAAAGCAATTACACTGTCAAGGTCTGAACACACCTTAGGTATGGATATTATAGGACTATGGCATAAAATACTTAAGGATATAACGATAAGGATGACTAAGGATATAATGTTTTCACTATTTCACTATTATTTTAATGAATATTGTTTCAATTATCTTCCCTGATGTTCATAACACACTACACACAGAAATGTACACAACACTGTATTTTTTCCTGAAGTAAAATTGGGAATTGGACATACCTTTCATGTAGCTTTAATGCAATACCTTCATAAAAGTACATATGGATATTTTCTGCTATATAGCTGTAGAATAGCACACTGGGTACAGTTAAATCCTCCTGGTAACACTGACCAAACCCACTTGAACTTTTACTAAAAAAAATAATTGAATGATTCACA
This sequence comes from Gallinago stenura, assembly GCA_027564225.1. Classification (NCBI taxonomy): domain Eukaryota; kingdom Metazoa; phylum Chordata; class Aves; order Charadriiformes; family Scolopacidae; genus Gallinago; species Gallinago stenura. The sequence goes on along the minus strand of JAOQGM010051245.1, from coordinate 5,221 downwards.
GCTAAAGGAAATGTCATCTGACTACTGAGAAGATATTAGGGAGCAAGGAAGGAATTCTTCTTTCCCATGTCCTGGCTCACATGTGAGAAGCTATGCTGGGATTGGGACCAGCATAGGAGGCTTTAGGTTTCCAAATTATTTTGTGATCAAACCTGATGCTACATTGAAGCCCACCATCCTGAAAGCACCACTGAATGACTGTCACCATCTGTAGACACCTTGACTCACTTGTTTTCTTTATAAAAGCAGACCTTTCCTCCTCCTACTTGGCCATGCACCTCACTCCTGCCTGTTACACAGCTGGGTCCACATCGTGCACGACACAACAGCAAAACCCCAGAAAAGTTATATTGAGAAGACTGGCTTTGTCATTGGCCACTGGAAATTCAAAGATTTTCAGTCTCTAAGGTCACACTCAGCTAGACTCTCCATATAGCCCCTGGAGATCCAGGCACATCCTGAGGGTACTTTATCCCAGACTGACAATACTGCTTAAAACAGGCTTGCTACATACCACTGAGGAGAGGACCCTACAGAAAAGGCAGCTACTCGGAGAAGAACTCAGGGATGATGGTGGATGAAAAATTGAACATAAGCCAGCAATGTGCACTGGCAGCCCAGCAAGCCAATCAGATCCTGGGCTGCATCAAAAGAAGAGTGGCCAGCAGTTCAAGGTAAGTGATTCTGCCCCTCTACTCTTATGCCAGCTGCAGTACTGTGTCCAAATCTTGGATTTCCAATACAAGAAAAACATGGACCTGTTAGAGCAGGTCCAGAGGAGGGTCCTGAAAATGATTCAAAGTCTGGAACACCTCTCCTACAAAGAAAGGTTGAGAGATTTGGGGTTGTCCAGCCTGGAGTTGAGAAAGGCTCAAGAGGACCTTCTTGTGGCCTTTCCATACATAATGGAGCTTATAAGAAAGATGTTTTATTAGTGTCTGTAGTGACAGGACAAGAAGCAATGCTTTTAAACTGGAAGAAGTTAGTTTTCAAATAGATATAAGGTAACATAATTTTATGGTGAGAGTGTTAAGACACTGGAACAGGTTTCCCAGAGAAGTTACATATGCCCTACCATTGGAAGTCAGGTTAGATGGGGCTTTGAACAACCTAATCTCATGAAAGATGTATTTGCCCAACAGCAGGTGTGTTGGACTAGATGATCTTTGAAGGTCCCTTCCAATGCAAGCCATTCTATCATTCTACTTCATACTTAACCTGTTGTTGCCAGAGGATGCTGCCTTTAGAGATCAGATATTACAACCTCCTTGGGAATAGAAGCTCAGAGCGCCCTCCACAACCTGATGGGAGAAAAACCTCACCTCTCATGTCCTGGGAGAACTCTCACTCATCCCCAGTTCTCCCATGGTCTTCTTAACCCCGTGTTCTGATATGCCAAGGCCCTCCTATTCTCTCCTCAACCAGGACCAATAACCCACTGGGCTGCTGGACACCATGTGGCATCCCAGTGCCTCAGTTTGCAATAGTTTTGGACACCAGTCTGGGGACCAACCACACAAAATGTAGGTGCTCTTCTTGGAGCAAGCTCCTCATGCACAGGATAGTGCATGATGTTGGATATTTCTTTGGATTCCATGCATATTTTTTCTAACCTTGTCCCTGTGTCCCTGACCTCTTTCAATAACCAAAACGCCAATAACCAAGAAGAGTGTGTTTAGATCTGACAGCATTTAAAGCAGTTCAAGTGACAGTGCCCTTTCCCTAAAACTAGATGAGTTTACTGGTAGATGAGACTACCAGTAAATTCCCCTTTCTCAGATTATCAGGACTGCCTATCACCTCTGATGCTCTGATACAGGCAGCACTGTGTTAGTAGCTTTTGTTGCAGGAATGTCTAAGAATGCATGATACTAGTTTCTGGGAGTTGTGGGTAGGGAAGGGATGAAGGGGTCTGTGCTTTTTTCCCAGTTTGTGAGTTTGACAGAGGGAGCATGCATATGGGAGACATGATTTAGCTGAAACTGGGGTTTGTTTACATTAGAGGAATTGGAAAGAAGTGTTGTGTATTGACAGATAAACTGAGGACTGCAACTCTCTACCTAGGTTGTCTTCTGGATATACAAGCTGAGCTCTGGGAGGTGGAAGGGCTCTGGAATTCTGCAGGAGTGGGAATTTCTTCAGGAATGGAAAAAAGCTTGGTCGATATATAGCCTCTGTAATGACCTGTAACAATCCCTTGTTGATATGAACATTCAAATGGCATAGATTTCTACAGGCCCAAGTCTTTACCTCAGCAATTTGCTTTATTTACAGTACAGATCAACAGATTAGACTTGGGAAAAATGATGTAAGAAAGAACTGAGGTCCCTTCCTGAATTGTCAATATGGGTACTTTCTAATGAATTAAAGCATCATCAAGAAAAGAAAGAAGCATTTGTTGTTCAGCTGCACTGAGTTATATAGCAGAAATCATAGCATGCCTTATGACATCTCCCTTAGCATGAATTCATGCCCAGGTTTATAACAGTTGTAGAATCTCACACTTTTTTGCAATATTTCAAGCGTTCAGATGGGTACATGTGCATGAGTGTATGTGTGCTCTTCATCATATATCAGAAGTGACCTCACATCTCTCTCTGAGACTCCAACCCAGTAGTTCAGCTAGAACCCAGCCTCCTATTGCTGTGACAAAATCTTTGTCTCCTGGCCAGTCATCTTGCCAGGAGTCTGTGATTCTCGGACACCGGCACTATCACAAAAAAGGACCCAGATTACTCCTCTACTTTCAGAATTTTACCACCACAACTGCCAAATGCTTTTAGTAATACTTATTTTCCTCTTAGTGCCCTGCTTAATGTATTGCTCTCAGGAATTTCTTATAAGCTTCACACCATCACATGGGGAAGATAAATGTTGTCATCCCCATTGTACAGCTGGGATAGCCACAGCACAGACATACCAAGCAATCCAGCCTGGGTCATACAGTGAGTCGGTGGGAAAGCCAGCAATAGAATCCATAAGTCCTGCATCCAAGTTCCCTAAGTGCCTTGACTAGTCCAGATTCCCTCCTTAACACCCTTGTCACATTATTTATAGGAGATGTATTCATATAGTCAGTAAGACATCAAAATTTTCTAATTATATCTAGTAATGTCAAATGACAATTATGCACTTAGTTCAGTTTGCCAGACAATGCTTTACCAAAGAAGGTTTGCCAAAAATTTTTTGACCGAAGAAAGAGCAGGCATCTGTAGCATCTGCAGACTAGATCGTATAAAATGTCCCTGCAACAAGTCTGCCCTGTCTCCACGGGAAGCTTCAAGGTAAGTGCATGGTATCCACAGGCTCCCAGGAAGGGGATGGTGCCTTTCTGTGCCACAACAGTCCTGCTGTCTCTGGTGCTCATTTCTAGGAGGGCACTCGGTTTCTCAGCTCATATTTTAAATCTGCTTTCAAGACACCTGCACATTTTCACTCTGGATTTCTGTGCAGCAGCAAGTAGGGAGTTGCCATTTCTGTTTTACAGAACTGACCAGCTGCCAGCCTGCAAGCCACCCGTCTGGTGTCACGAGAGGTAAGAACTAGATTTATTAATTCCAAGAGGGCAGAGAAAGATCCTTTTGGGTGGGATTTCCGAATGACTGAGTGAATGATCACCATTTCACCCTATATTCAAACCCACTATGATTACAGTAGATGATGGTGAGGTGCCCAAGGCTGGTAAGGTTTTCAATTAAATCATGGAATCATAGAACAGTCCAGATTGGAAGAGACCTCAAAAGACCATCTAATCCAATCTTTAAGTGGCTGTGTGTGAAGTTTCTGATCACTGATGGAAAAGCAGAAAATCCTGAAGGGGAAATTTTTCACTTCTGTTCCACTGACCTGACAGTGATCAAGGGGTTCTGGCTTCTCATCTTTGCTGTCACAGCAGTAGAGCTGGACCAAAATAAGCACAGTAGGAAAAAGCACGAAATTCAACATTTTGTCTCAGAGCATGTGAATTAACATATTATTTTGTCCAAAATTTGCCTTGAAATCACTAAGGAAAAGATGAAAGAGCTGCAATATGAGCGATCACATTCCGCTTGTCATTGCTGTAAAACCCAGCACTGCTGTTTGTTCCCCTTGCTGCTCTGCTTATTCTCTGACTCACAAAAAATGGAAGCTACAACCCTCCTCTTCTGTAAGCCACCACCTGTTTCTACAAAGACAAATAAAGAATTATTGTGCTACTGCAAATGTAACACATTAAAGGCTGTGTAAAAATTAAGAACTTATCTGTATACAGGATAGAAATATAGAAATGTTTTCGTCAGGTACCCACTGTTTTTTTCTGGGGAAAAAAAAAAAAAAGTAATTTTTCAGAGAAATTTAAAACTGGTTTTAAAATTCCATATTTTTTTAAATTCCTCAGTTGAGCTTCAAATGTTTGCATTTAACTTTCTTTTCTCCTGAAAGTATATTTATTTTAGAAAAACAAAAGAAAATAATAGAAATGGAGCTATGTTAGTGTGTCCTGGAACACCATTACTCCTTTCTCAACAGGCATTGTAATCATTTATGCTCGGATTTAAGAACTCACTCAAATTATCAAATATTGTATCATTAATACTATGATACAAATGTTTTAGAGATTGAAACTGAGCCATTAAGATCTTGAGTTGTCTGTATGACATTCAAGAGGATGGTGTATGAATCTTTCAATCTTTCTGAATTAGTATCACTTGGGAACAAACTGTATTATAATTATTACAAGTGAATTTTAAAAAAGTGACTAAGCAGCTGAAAGGAAATTTTTAAGTTCTTATCTCCATAGTACAGTGCCAAAATATTGCTAAGTGACTACAGACTATTTCAAATGCAATTTCAGTGCAGTGGACCCTAAGCCGAAATAGTATTTTCCCTTTTTTCATAAATGTTGAGTTAAACCAATGTAAAAATATACACATAGTTTCAAAAAAGCAAAGCTATGATTAGTATTAATATATTATTTCTTTTCACATATTTTCTTCAACTAACAAGTGCTTACTTTTTTACACGTTTGAGTAACATATCTGCTCTTCCACAGTGTTCTCTGCTGACAAGTTCCTCCATAAAGTGCAGTCATGTCATCAGACTCTGAGATGGCCGTCTTTGGGGAGGCGGCTCCTTACCTCCGAAAGTCGGAAAAGGAGAGAATCGAGGCCCAGAACAAGCCTTTTGATGCCAAGTCATCCGTCTTTGTGGTGCATCCTAAGGAATCCTTTGTGAAAGGGAC
>JAOQGM010051244.1:0-10242 GCA_027564225.1 Gallinago stenura | reverse complement strand
GATAAACCCCCTGTGGACACACCCATCCTGTCTCTTGATACCAACACTGGATGTGGCATTGCCTGGCCTCAGGAAGAGGTGGACATAGGAGCAAAATGCTCTTGGAGACCAAGGGGTCCTCTACCCGCAGGTTCAGCCATGAGCAGGGGCTTAGGGGAGAGTAGGAAACAGAGACACAGGATTTCTCCCCACCACAATCCCTCTGCAAAACCCTGTAAATGGCTCTGTCCTCTGGGGTGGGTGTCCTTTATCAAGGTCAGCTCTGCTGAAGGTCAGTAGGAAAGGAGAGAGAGAGATCCTCAGCCCTCCTCCCACCCCACAGCTCACTGAAAGAGTCTTGGTCTTTGTTAAAATACTAAAAGATAAAGAGGGTGGTAAATCTCCTTGAAATAGTCCTGAGGATCCCAAAACTCTGCCAACATTTACCCCAAGAGCCGTTAAGAGTTTCCCATTGCTTCTGTTGATGGTGCGACCCCGATGCCGTTCCACAGGGGACTTCTTTCTTTCCTCTCAGAAACAAATTCAGACCAAACTGCACCGTCTCAAATCACAGCACGAGGCGCTTCAGTCTTCCGTGAAGGACAGACAAGACAGAATCAAGGACCACGCTGTAGGTGCCCATCAGTTTTCCTGGGCAGAGGGTGGGGGAGGAAAGGAGGAACATCTCCTCTTCTTCTGTCCCAGGGGTGGGTGATGCTCAAGGGCTGTGGGAAAGGGGGCTTGTATCTTCCCCAGATGCCTCTTTTTGGTGGGTCCCACTAAGGCATGGCCCACCCTTGACTCTTCATGCTCTTCTCCTGCTCTCTGCTGCCCTTTCCCCGCTTGGGCTTGCCCTTGGCAGGAGAGGACCGAAGCTGCAAAGCAGAAGATTGTGATGACATTTAGGCAGTTGCATGAGTTCCTGGAGAAGCAGGAGTCCTCTCTTCTGGCCCAGCTGGACACAGAGATGATGAACGCACATGACGAAACCCTTCAGAGGCTTTTGGAGGAGACAACTGAAGAACTGAGGCCTGAGCAATAGGCCTCAAGCTAAAATTGACCTCTAGATGAACCTAGCAACCCAATAATATATCTAATATGCATAGTATTAATTGTATATGGATTTTAATTGGATATGCAATGTATTACTGATCTATTTTAGTATGAATAAATATAGTTCTTGAGAGATATATGGTCAAAGACAAAATAGATAGAAGTCTTTTGGCTTTCTCCTTAAGCTCTGGATTTGGATGATGGTAATATATTAGGGCAATTGGTGATATATCTTCTTTAATCACTATAGTTAACCTTATGCAGTAATGATTAGGTGCATTACCCTGCTTATTCTCTTTGCTGCTTAACACTGGTACAAAACCCAAAAACCTTAGTTTTAACTAAAAGCATTACCTTGTACTACCTTGAAATAAATAGTAAAGGAAGCTGTCTCTTGGTATCTGTGTCCTTTCTGTTGACCCCATCAATCGGCAAAACAAGTGGCACGCTGGAGGGACAGGGTGCCATCCCAAGGGACCTGGACAGGCAGGAGAGGTGAGACCGTGCCACTTTCATGAAGTTCAACCAGGCTGAGAGCAAGGTCTTGCCTCTGGGTCAGGGCAATTCCAAGCCCAAGCAGGGACATCTTTGGGGCTATTTATAGTCTCTAATGATGAAGAGGCTCATCCCAAACCTCATGTTACCTTGATAACGCCTTCTCTGCTCCTTTGCCGGGCCTGGAGCAGGTTCTTGTCCTCTCCCCTTGTCCTAGCAGGAGCGAAGCTCGGGTTTGCCAGGCTCTCCCCAGGGGGGAACGGGCAGCCCAGGAGAAGCAGCGATGGGCGTCTGTCCTGGGTTCAGCTGGGATGGGGTTGGCTTTGGGGGCTGTCAAGGCCTGGTCAGCTCCTCACACAGCCCCGCCAGTGAGTGGGCTGAGGGGGCATCAAAAGCTAGGACAAAACCTCTTACTCTTCACATTCTCTTCCGCATCTCAGCTGGGGGCAGTGAGCGAGGGGCTGTGTGGTCCCAGCTGGGGTTAAACCACCTCGATATCCCAGGGGCATGTCATGTTACTCATCTGCCTGCCCTGGTGACCCTCAAAAAGGGAGTGTGGCCCCTCCAGCTGGCCAGAGGACCGCCGTCCATGCAGGGAATGTTTGGTGGTGCCAGTGTGGAGCAGGCAACAAGCTTCTGTCTCATCACTCTCAGAGTGAACAGTTTTCTACACAATATGCTGATAATTTCAGAGAGCAGAAGAGTGTTAGTGTTACAGTTTGAGAAAACCTGTAACAATTTATTGTCCTTTAGACAATTTTTCTATGACCTGATGACCTCTCCCCACCCGGAAAGGAGAATTGGATAACACAAAAAACCCTGAAGGTTGAAATATAAAGAGATTTAATAGGAAAAGACTAAATAATTAACAATAATACTAAGGAACCAGTACTAAACCTAATACTAATACAAGCTATACAAGAATTGTCCTCAGCCCATTCCATCAGCAGGAACCTGTGCACTCCCAGCAGTAGACAATAAATGTGGGACCCTGCAAGTGCTGAGGCTTCAGGAGTAAGGGAAGGGCTCAGGGCTCCGACACCAGGGTAAGGAGTTCTCTGGACCATCACCATCAAGGAAGAGAGAGCAGCAAACTTCCTCATTTCTACTGAATGTGATGCTCATGATATGAAATAACCCTCTTGGAACCTTGAGTCATGGACCTCTTTGAGTGGATCCAGAGGAGACCACGGAGATGCTGCAAGGGCTGAAGCACCTCTGCTGTGAGGACAGGCTGAGAGAGTTGGGTTTTGTCATGGTTAACCCCAACCAGGACCATGCAGTCTCTCACTCACTTTCTGCCGGTGGGATGGGAGAGAGAATCAGAAGAGCAAAAGTCAGAAACCTTGTGGATTGAGATAGAGACAGTTTAATGAGAAGAGAAAAACATGGAATTCATTCACAACTTCCCATGGGTAGGCCATCTCCAGGATGGTTCAACCATCTCCAGGAAAGCAGGGCTCCATCAGCGTAATGGTGAATTGGGAAGACAAACGCAGTAATTCTGAACATCCCCTCCCTTCTTCTTCTGCCAGCTTCAGACGCCAAGCAAGATGCCACGTGGTACAGAATGTCCCCTTGGTCACTTGGGGTCAGCTGTCCCCCCAGCCTGCTTGCTGGCAGGGCGGTGTGAGGAACAAAGAGGCCTTGACTCGCTGTGACCAGCAGTAACAAAACCAGCCCCGTGTTACCAACACCATTTCCAGCACAAATCCAAACCAGCCCCGTACCAGCCTCTGAAAGAAATTAGCTCTGCCCCAGCCCAAAGCAGCACAAGTTGTTCTACCTGGAGAAGAGAAGGCTCCAGGGAGACCTTAGAGCCCCTCCCAGCCCCAAAGGGGCTCCAGGGGAGATGGGGAAGGACTTTTAACCAGGGCATGTGGTGATAGGACAAGGGGCAATGGCTTTAAACTGGAAGAGGGGAGATCTAGATTTAAAATAAGGGAGAAATTCTCCATGATGAGGCTGGTGAGACCCTGGCCCAGGTTGCCCAGAGAGTGCCCCATCCCTGGAGATGGTCAAAGCCAGGTTGGATGGAGGGTGAGCAACCTGGTCTGGTGAGAGGTGTCCCTGCCCTTCCAACCCAAACCATTCCATGACCCTACAAAGCCACTCCCCCTACTAGCAACCCTTGTCCCCTAAACCCCACAGAGTCCCCAGCCTGGGGGAAAGACCTTTCTCCAGCACCACAGTCAAGTGCTTTCCATCAGCTCTTGGGGCTTGCTGCAGAGATAAGGCCATGGCTGGGAGCAGTTGGCACCCCAGAGATCATGGTCATTCAGGAACAGACAAGGTTCTTTGTCCCCGAGAGCTGGCCCCTGCCCGTGTCACCGAAAGAGCTGCCCTGAGGGATGGCCACCGCTGTGGGTCACTGGGACCCGCAACAGCGTTCAGGGGGAGGGCGGGGGGGAGTCACGACCCAGCTCGACACCCCCGCGGAAGGCAAGAGGCGCGTTGTAGTGGGGTGTAGAGAGCAAAAAGACGCGAGGGCATCCCAGGAGGCTTCCAGGGCCCTTGACAGCTTCAGACAAGGGTTTTGCCAAAGAGCCCAAATTAACGAACCACAGGCGACATTGCCCGACCATTCCCAGAAACGTTCCCAGCTCCTGGGACTATTTTTAAATCATGGGACTATTTTTAAAACCTTGAGGTAACGCAATCCATCATCGTTGGTTTTTTCCCTCCTGTAGTGGGATTTCCCACTCAAAGGCAAACAGCTTCTGACTTTCTTCTGCTGCTGGAATGCAAAAGAAAGCATCCTTTAAATCCAGTACAGGAAATCCCATCCCAGGAAGTGGTACCCTGGTACTCCAAGGGGAGGTATTCCATGTCACCGAGTCTCTTTTTCTCTCTCATCCAGGACATTGGAACCACCTTGAGCAGGTATGTGGTCCTTCTCCTGTCCCCATGTCACCACCAGAGAGCAGCTCTGGGGCAGGACACTGGGAAAGAGCACATAGTACAATTTGGCTCTTTTGCAATAAAGCCTTTGGACTTGACTGAGGCCACGTGGGGTTGGAAAGAGGCTCTGCCTCTCTCTCCTTAATTAATGATGAATTTGGACAAGGACTGGTGGGAGGTAGGGCTGGGGGCAAGCCAGGAAGGCAGCTTCTGGGGTGGATCCATAGGGTCCATGGCCAGGCATGGATGTTCCTCCAAAGCATCTTTGAAAAGCACTGGATGCTCCAGGGCTGAGCTTCAGTGGAGCCTCTGGAGCAGGGGTGGGTCTCTGGGCTCCCAGGTGGGTCTGCTCAGGGCTGAGGACCCTGACACAACCACCACATCCCTTCACAGCTGAAGCAAATAAATGAACATCTCCAAGGGGATGTGTGATCCTGCTGTGACATTTGCTGTCTGAGATGTGTGAGATGGTGCAGAGCCATCAGCTTTTCCCCACTAATTCTCCCCAGGGATTACTGAGAAAACACAGAGCAGCAAACTATAACCAGGTGTAAATCCATCCCCTCTTCCCTTCCAGGTGCCAGAGGGAACCACTCTCCCACTTGCTCGATAGTTCCCTGGAGCTGGAGAAGAAATTCTCTGATTTCACAGAGAATACTGCAGTTATCAAGAGCACTCTGAAGAATTTCCAAGGTACTGTGCACAGGTCCAGAAAGGAAAAGTCAATTGTTCTTCTTGGTGGGGAGGGATGGAGTGAAACCACAGGAAAGACACACACCCTGGGTGCTGAATGAGGGGTTATTTCTGTCAAGATCTGACATTGAGATAGCGAATGAGCAGCGAGCATTGCTCTGACATTCCCTGCCTGTCCTCCTCCTCTTCTCCTCTGCCTCCTCAAGTTTCTTGACATTTCCCCAGCCTGTTCCTGACTCTCAGGACTTTTGCAGAAACTCGCAATCAGACCAATTGATCTTTCTGTCTCTCACATTTTTCTCTTTCCTCTAGACTTCCTGGAGTTAGAGCTTTCATTGACCAGTAAGTGAAATGAACCCATGCCCAACCAAGCCATGATATGAAATCAAAAATACGGTAAAAAAAAAAAAAAACCCTCTGCTTCCTTCAAAGATTAATCTAAAGTGCTCTGTTGCCTTCTCCCACCCTTCTACTTTCCTGGTCCCACCACCAGGCAATGGCTGGAGGGGCTGTAACCAGGTCAGAGGGAATTGAAGGGGTAGTAAATGCCCTGTGCCCCCCCAGATCTGCTGCAATGAACCTGACTCTCTCTCCATCTGCAGCACAGATGACACTGGATCCAGAGATGGCCAACGCCAGGCTTTGTCTCTCAGAGGACTGCAAGTTTGTGTGGTGGGAAACCCATCAGTAGCACCTGCCCTCCAACCCGGGGAGGTTCAAAGTCAATCCCTGTGTGCTGGGTCAAGGGGCTTCATATCAGAGTGGCACCACTGGGACATGGAGATTTGTAGAGAGAGCCTGTGGACCATTGGGGTGGTGAAGGAGTCAGTTCCAAGGAAGCGTTGGTTGTGCCTGAACTCCAACAATGGGTGTATGGGCTCTGACTCATTATCGAGATGAGTACAAGGCTTGGACCTTTGCTGATATCACCCGCTTGACACTACGCAGAGTCTCCCAGCAGATACAAATCTGCTTGGATTGTGAGAAAGGGCGGATGGTATTTTTTGATGCTGAGAACAAAGAACAGGTATTTGCTTTTCCACAAGCGTCTTTCCAAGGGGAGAGTCTACCCATTGTTCCTGGTGACAGGGGGATGCTCAACTCAAACTTGTTCCCTAAGGCACAGGAGAAAAACAACCCCCAAAGCAACCACCTTACCCTTGGGAAAGAAACCAGGGTCTGCGTTTTGTCCCAGTTCCACCAAAGGGACAGAAAAGGGGAGCGGTGTTCATGTTCCTTTCCTTTAGTGCAAAATGGGAGCAATTCTGTGCCTTAAGATGTATTTTGATCCTTTAATTGCTTAATGACTGTTCCTGGGTGGCTGCAAAACTTGCATTGATGGGGAGTTAAAAGTAAACGTGCAATTCTAAATAATTTCTGCCTTGTGTGTGCCTCTCGAAAACCCACTGCACAGGGAGAAGAGAAACCTGTGTTTTCTGCTCCCTCAAACCCAGCAAGTCTGTGGGAATAGAGGTGGGGAAAAGTCAGCCACAAGCCAGGAGCTGGAGTCATTTGCAGCTGGGTCCCATCCTGACTCCATGGGCCAAGAGGGGAGTCAGAAATGGCCAGAAACCCCTGGAAATGGGGCTGCTCCTTTTTGGTGCTGGCTCCGGGCGAGCCCTGACGTCAAGGGAGAGATGGGGCTTGTTCCTTGAGAAGATGCAGCAGGGCCAGGGGTTCTGATGAAGGTCCATCAAGTCCTTATCTCATCCCCAGACGAGGGAAAGAGGATCAGAGCAGGTCAAGGACGCCTGTGGCCCCAGGAGACCTCTTTTCCCAGCCTCCATGGGGTTTAAATTTGTCGTTAAACAATTAAAAAAGTATCACTGTTCCCTGAAACCAAAGCCCTTGAAACCAGAAGCAGCTTAGAGAGGAGATAGTGCTTTAGTCGACTTTGGGTTCTAGGTGAGCATCTACACATCTAGCACGCCTTCCTGGGGACGTTCACCCATTATTTACACACCAAATATTTTCTTTATTCCGCCTCCCCGATCCATGCCGCCCCCCTGGGCTGACATCTTCCCTAGTGTAGCCCACGAGCCCCTTTTGCACCCCATATTGAGGCAAAAACACTTCCCAGCAGCACTTTCTTGAGGGGTCACCACCCGTTCTCCCAGTGTCAGCACCCCACACTACCAGGGGCGGAGGGAGAAGACCCCGGGGGGAGGTTACCCCCTCCAAGGGTCTCGAAAGCAGGATGGAAAGTGTCCTCAGGGGTGAGGGGGGGGGCGGGGTGTGTGACAGGGCTGCCCCCACCAGGAGAGAGACACCCGGGGAAATACATTGTGGTTTTAATAAACATATGGAACAGAAAAGCTCTGTCCTGCCACAGAGCTGCTCTGTGGGGGTGACATGGGGACAGGAGAAGGACCACATACCTGCTCAAGGTGGGCCCCACGTCCTGGATGAGGGAGAAAAAGAGACTCAGTGAGATGGAACACCTCCCCTTGGAGTACCGGGGTCCCACTCTGAGGAAGCCCCTCTTGGAGTGCGTTGGGGTAGACAAGGCAGGGCTGGAGACCAAGCTCAACGTAGGCCTTCCCAGCCAGGTTGGGAAGCGTGGGCTCTCACCTTCAGGAGCTCAAAGTCTGGCTGCTGGTGTGTCCTCTCCATCTCCCGGATCAGCGTGCCCAGCCTCGTTGCCTCCTCCAACAGCCTCTGGAGGATTTCTTCATGGGCTTTCCTTATCTCTGTGTCCAGCTGGGCCAGATGAGAGGACTCCTGCTTCTCCAGGATCTCATACATCTTCCTGTATGTCCTACACTTGTTTCCTACCCTCCCCTAAGCCCCTGCTCGTGGCTGAACCCTGGGGGAGAGGACGCCTTGGTCCCCAAGAGCGTCATGCTCCCACACCCACATCTTCCTGAGGGCAGGCAATGCCACCTCCAGAGCTGGTATCAAGAGACAAGGATGGTCAAGTCCACAGGGGGGTTATCACAGAGGTTAAAAGCTCTACAGGGATCTCCACCCACCCAGACCACCAACACCAGGACCTTCTGGACCTTTGTACCTCAACACACCCATAACCCCCTCACCTTGTACTCTTAGGCAGCCTCGTCCACGGGAACGTTGCGCCTTGGACCTGTCACACACCTTCTTGGCAGAAGAACTTGAGGGGTTCCTGGTGCTCCTCATGCAAGTTCTCCCCTCCTTCCACCTCTCTGACTGGTGGCAGGTTCAATCACAACTTCATCAATCACGTTGGCCAACTCCCAGTTGGGGCGGAGGCTCTTCTGGGCCCCCCTCTCCCTGCACCCAGGGCCCTCATGGCTGTAAATAATTCCACAATTAACTCCCTTTTGCACTGGTTTGTTGTGATTGTGCTGGGGGTGGGGTGTTTCCTCTGGGTTTTATTTTCTGCTTGTTTTTTTTTTCATAACTTTTCCCTTTATTTTTATATTTTCTGATTCTTTTATCACCTGGCTGCATGTTTAGTTCTTTTTATTTAAAAAAAAAACAACCCAAACATCCAAAAAGCTTTATATTTCTCTGCAGGAGGCAAGAGATGGGATGGGAGAAGGGGTTCTTATCCTGGGGACACCCCCCACCCCGAGAAGGAGGACAATCTGGGTGTTTCATCCAGCCACCGCCATGGGCTGGAAAAGCCTTGGGCTGGTGAGGAACTGGGAGAACTGGGATTTGGTGGGTTTCCAGCCTTTAGCACCCGGCGCCTTTCCCTGCTGAATTCCAGGGCCATGAGCCTTAAAAACCTTCAGGAAAAAGAGGATGGAGGGGGTAGGAATTTTCAGGCAAAGCTGTTTGGATTTGAGCTTAATTCTCAAATTCCAGCAATTTCTGGGCTAAATCCGAAGGGGGATGGAAATTCTGGGATGAAAAGTGGATTTTTCTCTCTTTTCGGTGGCCAAAAAGTGGATTTTTCTCTTTTTGCCGCAGTTGTTGGGTGTTGCCGGGGCAGGATCCTGGATTTTTTCAGCCTTAGGCATTAGAAAAAGGCACTTTTTATTTATATCCATGTGCCCTTTCCAGACATTGTTCACCCGGCAACGCTCCCAAGACCATGAATGAGAACAATATTCTCCTTTTTAACATGCTTTTTGGGACACAAAGTTATTTTACCATAAGCCCAGTGTATTTGGGAGCAGTTTCCTTCCATCCCCATTTATATTTCACTCTTTTTTTTAACTTTTCCTCCATCACTTGCTGTTTTACCCCAAACCTCACCGAGCTCTAGGGCAGGAATAATTTGATTGGGTGCTGGGGACAGCCCAAAACCACTCCATCCATGAAACTCTTTCAAAAATTGAGGCAATTGAAGAGAGAAAAAAAAAATTAAATATCTTTTTAGGTTCTTACTTTTCCGTACATAAAGGTTGGGAGATTCTCACTGCAAAATGCAGGTGTTTTAATTTGTATTTTGTTGTTATTCATAAACTAATGCAGCTGGAAACCATCATAACAGGCTTTATATTTCTATTTTTAATAAATATAGAAGATCTTTGTTAGCTCTTGGGGATTTCAAGGGCTTTTGGGGGGTTTTCTGCTTAGCATCAATGGATTTTTACCCTGTTTATTTGAGCATTTTCTTGCAAACTCAAATAACATTTAATTATTTTCTGTGGGGACCAGTTTTATTCCTCTGCAGAGAAACTGCAGTCGATGGGCTTTAGGAAAAGGTTAAAAATCTGGGAAAAGGTTAAAAATCCAAAGAATTTAGGAAAAAAAAAAAGCTCAATTTGTAAGAAGATTGTAGACAAATAGGCGTTTGTGGGCGGTTTTAAGAAGCAAGAATTCCAGTGTCAACATGGAAAAGAAGAAAAGGAGCTTTGAGAAAAGTAAGATCTCTAGGGAAAAAGGGGGCTGTGCCAAGCAACGCTGAGGTTTTGGGGGGGATTACCAGTTTTTTATCATTTTCTTTTAGGAGCATCCTGGCAAATCTCCGGAGCTGGAGAAGGACCTGGCTGGTTCTTGGAGACCTTCTTGACCCAACTGACCTTGGTGGGTGGTGGGGTTGAGGGACACACTGGTCCCCGGAGGGTCCTTCTGTCCCCTTGGTGGTCCTAGGGATGGCAGAAGCTCTTGGTGATGCAGGTACGTCAGTACAAAACCTCTTTTTTTAGAGGATTTAAGAGCTGCTCCACATGGGGGGGGGGGGGGGGGGGG
>JAOQGM010051243.1:0-10253 GCA_027564225.1 Gallinago stenura | reverse complement strand
GCCCACCACGGCTTCCTTTCCCCTCCCAGGGCTGCACATGGACCCCTGCGCCTGCTGCTTCCACCCCCGCTTCGGCCACCTCCAGTGCATCCTCACCAACCAGCCTCCGCCAGCCACCCCCACACTCAGCCACGGTGCTGCTGCTCTGTGGGGCCTCGGGGGCTCTCAGACCCTCCCAGCCTGGGCAGCCCCCACCAGCCTCCAGGGACAACCCCCACAGCCCCCGCGGACACACCTACCACCCTACGGCCACCAGGGCAGAGCACTGCCCCATGGAGCTGCTGGCCTCCAACCCCGGCCTCCAGCACGTCCACGGACCCCCTGCATGGAGACACATCTCCAGCACAGCCACCCCCACACAGCTGTCACCAGAGTCCAAGGAGCCCTTGGGGGATGTGGGGACGGAGCCGTCACCAAAGTCCCAGGAGCCCTGGGGAGATGTGGGGACGAAGGCAATACTGGAGTGGCAGGAGCCCTGGTGGTACATACCGCCAGAGCCATGGCCAATGTCCCCGGAGCCTGGGGAGGACATGGGGATGGAACCATCACCACAGTCTCAGGAGCCCTGGTGATACGTACCACCAGCGCCATGGCCAATGTCCCCAGAGCCCGGGGAGGACATGGGGATGGAGTCATCACCACAGTCCCAGGAGCCCTGGTGGTATGTACCGCCAGAGCCATGGCCAGTGTCCCCAGAGCTGTGGGAGGACATGGGGACGGAACCATCACCACAGTCCCAGGAGCCCTGGAGGGATGTGGGCAAGGAGACATCATCAGAGTCCACAAAGCCCTGGGGGGACATGGGGACGGAGCTGCCCTTGGCCCAGCCCACCCTAGGGGAGAGGCAGGGGACAAAGCGGGAGACCAGCCCCCCATTAACACCACCCAGCAAGCGAAGGGCTCTTGCAGGGGGGCTGGGGACAATTCCCACCACAGGGAAGAGATGGAGATAATGGGGTGGATGGGGGGAGTTGTGCATATTTGAGGGAGGGGGTTTAGAGTAGCTTTGGTAGGACCTTTTCTCTCGTGTTCCAAAGTTTAAAAGTTGTTTCCATTAAATTTGTTTCTCCAGAACCGGTCTGTGCCTTTTTGGCAGGGGAAGGGAGGGAGTGCAGGGGGCACCGGGAATCAGCACCCCCCAGGGGCCACAGCCCCAGTGAGCCCCAAATCGCAGCCCACGAGCCACAAAGGGCAACCAGATGCCCCCAGGGACCAGCCACCACCAGCCGGGGGACAGTGGCCAGGGGAGGACTCCCCTCGCCCCTTCCTGATGGGCAGCCAGGACAGAGGGGGCCCGGCAGGACCCACGCACACCGCCCCACGCAGAAAGCACCACGCAGCCCCCGACACAAGGACAGCCCTTGGGGACCAAGATGGGACACACACACACCACCACACGGGCTGCCAGGCCTTGGGCTCCACACACGCTCCCCCAAAGGCTGGGGACAAGCCCACCGGTCCTCGCGTCCCACCACCAGAGGCTCCTCGGCTCGCCTTTGCCTACCGGCCCCAGGAAACTCAGCCCAAATCACCCAAGAAGGGCATTTTTCAGGGCATTGGCCAAATGCCTCTTCAACACAAAGACACTTAGGGCATCAAACACCTCCCCAGGATGCCTGTTCCAGGGTTTGACCACCCCCTTGCTAAAGAAACGCTTCCTATTGTTGGATCATCAGGAAGGGGAAAGATAGGAGGAGGGGGAAGCATTTGACACTGACAGAGGGGAGATGAGATCTGGGGAAGAACTTCTTTGTTGTGAGCGTGGTGAGAGCCTGGCCCAGGTTGCCCAGAGAAGCTGTGGCTGCCCCATTCCTGGTCAAGGCCTGGTTGGACGGGGGCTTGGAGCAACCTGGTCTGGTGGGAGGTGTCCTGGCCCAGGGCAGGAGATAGGAATGGATGGGCTTTAAGGTCCCTTCCAACCCAAACCAGGCCTGGATTCCACGACACGCCTTCCAGCCCTGTCACCAGCTCAGCTGCCCTCCTCTGGAGGCATTCAAGAACATTCTTCTCCAGTGGTGGGGCCGAGCCCTGCACCCCCTGCTACAGGGGAGGCCGCACCAGCGCCCAGCACAGCGGGACAATCTCCGCTCTTGGACACCTCATTCGACTGTCTTTGATGCCCCCCAGGATGGGGATTGTCCTCTTGGGGCCAGGGGACACCGCTGCCTCCTCCTCAGCTGCTGCCCCCGCCACCCCCAGACCCCTTGCTGCAGGGCTGCTCTCCACACACCCCTCTCCCCACAGACACTCCTGCATTCTAGAACATTCTTCTCCAGTGCTACATCTTGAATCTGGGACTTTTACAACTGGCATTGAGGAGCTCAGAGCTTTTCTGAGGAATGCACAGGCTGTGGTAGCTATCAAACAATGCCTTTTGCTGCTGCTGCTGTTTTAAAGCCACATAGAGAGCCTTTGTTTTGGGAGAGTTCTTACAAACGAAGCAGGACTGAAATGACAGCATGAGGTCAGGTTTTACGTGTCCAGCTTCCCAAGAGGTGATAGCTCACCAGCAACCACCTTACACAGCTGGAGAACACAAATGAGTAAAGGACAGCTTTGGAAGCCTTTACAGTCTCTTGCCCTGGTTAATAAATACAGAGCAGATTTGGGCCTTAAACAGGTTTCTTTGCTATTGCTTCTGGTTCTTGAGGTCTTCAGGATTCCTACAGCCTGTCCTCACCTCTTTTTGCCTTCCAGTTTCTTGTATGCTTGGTCTTTCACATTAAGGTTGTGTTCTGTCTCATCCTCCATTTTCTTTTCCACAATAATCCTAAGAATGGTCTTTCAGGCTACGTGCAATTAGGCTGATTTCTGCCAACCAGGCTACCAGCTCGACCGGCCTGCTGAACTTACTGGGATCTCATTATACACATCAGATTAAATTCTTTACAGGCCTCCCACAGTTCCTTAATTACATCTTGTTCTCCACGTATCATTATTCCTTAACTGGCCCCAAATTAAAGTCAGCTTAAAGAAAATATTTAATCACATTCCTTTCTTACTTGTGGTTGTCTAACATCCATATAAAACAAAAGATTGCCTTATTATAGCCTTGTGTATTTGAAGCTTGGAACTGCAAAAAATTATCTCCAAAGATAATAACAGTCAACCCTGCTGTGTTCCTGGTCTTAATTTAATAGAATAATGGCAATGCGAGGGACCTTCTGGGATCACACAGTCCTTTCTCCTCTCTGAAGGATGGGGCTATTATACCTAAACCACATCTAATAAGTTGTCTAGCTTGATCTTAAAACCCTCCTCTGTGCGGCATATTTAGGCATTGGACCACAAATATTTCCAAATACTAAACTCTAATATATCACCAAATTCATTGAGTTCCTGACAGTCTATGTGCCAGAGTCTTTGAGAATAAATTTCCACCTTTCTGTTTCATGGGACTTTGAATACGGGATTATTATTATTATTACATCTTGTCTCTAATCTTCTCTTTCTTATACCAAACAAAGCCATTTCCTTCAATCTTTTCTCAAAAAAGAGAATACATATCATCTAGTCCAACCATTAACCAAACTCTGGCAAAAAAACCATCACTAACCCATGGCTCTCAGCACTATGGCATCCCCTATTTTAAATCCCTCCAGGGATGGTGCCCCAACCCCTTCCCTGGGCAGCCCAGTCCAAGGCTCAAGAACCCTTTCCATGGAAACATTTTTCTTAATCTCCAAC
This sequence comes from Gallinago stenura, assembly GCA_027564225.1. Lineage (NCBI taxonomy): Eukaryota > Metazoa > Chordata > Aves > Charadriiformes > Scolopacidae > Gallinago > Gallinago stenura. Next base: position 6,566 of record JAOQGM010051243.1, on the reverse strand, counting down.
CTGAACCTCCCCTGGCGCAACTTGAGGCCATTTCCTCTTGTCCCATGGCCTGGAACTTGGGAGAAGAGACCGACCCCCCCTGGCTACACCCTCCTTTCAGGGAGTTGGAGAGAGCCAGAAGGTCTCCCCTCAGCCTCCTTTTCTCCAGGCTCAACACCCCCAGCTCCCTCAGTCTTTCCTCATAAGACGTGTTCTCCGGACCCCTCACCAATTTCATTGCCCTTCTATGGACCTACTCCAACACCTCCAGGGTAAATTCCACCAGGCCACTGTAACTTTAATATACAGAACGCATTAAATATTAAATATTCTACTCTCATCGTTCCCTACTCAGACTTGTCCATCTGTGCTCTTGTAGGCAACATAATTGCTTTAGGCATTTGTTCACAATTTATGTCATGCCTGAAAAAAAGATGTCATTGAATATCTTGGATTTCTTATCATGGTCTATTACTTGCAATCCTCCCCTATTAAGGAATGGACCTAAATTTTACTTTCCCTTTTTCTGTTCTTGTAGTGTTCATACAAGCTTTTCACCTTAATTTTTTATCACTCTCAATAGTAGCAAGTCATTGTGTACTTTATCTTCCTAGGCTCAACCATACACTTTTGGTCTACTTTTTTCCTACTCAGCTTTAGCCAGATGTCCTTGTTCTTAATTTGTAAATAAATCCTTTTTTAATATTCAAGACTCTACAAAGCCTCTCCTGCAGCTATTCCTTCTTCTTACACTGATTCCTTTCCCCTTCACAGCACAATAATTTTCTCTTGTGTCTTAAATACAGCTTCTTTCAGTAATTGCTATCTCTCCTGCACTTCTTTATCTTTAAATTATCTTCCCAAGAAAATCTGCTTACGAATTCCCAGGGTTTATCAACATTTGCTTTACTGAAGCCCATCAATCTCTATTTTGCTTTTGTCACGCTGTCCTTTTCTTAAAATAGTGCACTATGATCAATAGCTTCGCAACCATTTCCTCCCCTTTAATCCCTGGAATCTATCATTTTTACAGAAGGTGGGCCAGTGTTTTCAGAAACCCCTGTGCCTGAAAGCTGCTGTAGTTTCTGGGCAAACCAAAGATATGGAAAAGCCTGCAAAGCCTGTCCCACCTGAGCCTGGATACAGCAGTACCCGTGCTACCCGGGAATGGTCAACATTACTCTAGGAATTTGTAAAGCTGATCTGCTTAATTCTGAGAGTTGTAATGTTAATCAATTTTTTTTTTTCATGAGGAAACCTAAACCAGTCAATGCAGTTACCCCAGTAGAGTTTAGATTTATTTTTTTTTTAAGGCATTAGCAGCCACCCCTCACGTTGCTCAAATATACAAACTTCAATAGTGTCTGAGTTCTTCTCAGCATCTTCCTAACTGGTATTCCTAACTGGATATTCATATCGGTACCCTTCAGCCTCATGGGGAATGGCACCCAGCCCAGCAGTGATGGAGGAACTAGACAACAGCTAAGTCATTTCCCTATTCTGCGACCCAAAATGCTAGAATATATGAGGGGGAAAAAGGGAACACACCGCACATAAATTCCTCACCTGTTCAGGTTAGGAAAAATCTCAACATGACACTGTTAGTAGCCTCTGTTATGTCAGACTGACAGATTTTAAACGGTTTCCAGGAGGGCTCTACTTTCATATTTCAGCTGTCTTCTCACTATTGTTAGACCTGGAAGCTCAGTGCTGGATGACAGAAATATTTGTACAGTTAAACAGCAGGAGAGAGCTACGGAAATGAAAACACATGTCAGGAAACTGTCGGAACGGCGAATTCACTTCAGACAGAAATCTCCCTTCAAGCCATAAAAATGGAAAGCTGCCTAGATCCATCCTTTTCTACTTTCTCTTCTCTGTCAGCCCAGTGATTTAGCTCGTCATTCCCCGGGCAGAATGTGAAGCAGGTTGAGATGCCTGCTCTCCATCCCTATGTAAGCACCACATGAGCAGAACTGTTAATGGCAATTAGACTTTAAAAGCCTGCTGTAGGAAATTCCTCCCAGAAGCTCAGGGAATACTGCAAACATCTCACTTGCCAACATACCTCTCTCAGCAGGAACTTTATCACAGAATCACAGAATCACCTAGGTTGGAAGGAACCTTTTAAGATCATCTAGTCCAAACAAAAGGAAAAAAACCCAAACCTTATGCTTTCTTAATTACTGGCTACTAGAAGCTGTGAATGAATAAGGAGAAGCTCTTTCACGTCCCCTGAGACCATTCTACTTCTCAGAGGCACATAACTGCAAGCCTCTTGGTTTACTGGACAACAACCACTCATAGACTTTTTTTTCAAGGTGTTTATCAAGCTCTTTCTATAAAGCCTCACTGAAAGGCTGCTTCAAAATCCTTCTCCTCTGATAGTTAAGCCTCTTTTTCTTTTTAGCCTGGATTTCATCATGGGCAACGTATAACCATTTTTGCTCAGTTGGGAGTATAGTCCTTAGTCATTCTGTCTCCCCCCCTAGTGTAGACACAGATCTATGTTTCTATCTTTCTCGTACTTAAAGAACAGCAACTATACACCACTTCAGCCTTCATTCTGCTGAAGAAGACAGAGTGGTCTAGGCTTTCCTCATGAAACAGCCTCTCCATTCTCATTCTCTGCCTCTGCTCCAAGCTTAATGGATCTTTTTTTGAGCCTGCCTGACCAGCCCTATGGCAGGCAGAGCTATTATGACCTTGTACTGGGGTCAATATACCCTTGTCCCTATTGAAACTACCAACCCCACATTTCTATCCCTTAAAAGTATTCTATTACAACATTCTGATTAATTAAATTAACAGGGGGTTTCGTTTTCTTCTTTTCTGTGCAAACATTGTTAATACCAATGTCCCTTAGGGTCAGTCCCAAATCCACTCCTCTATTACCTTACTATCAAGTCTACTCTTTCCCTCTAGCCCCATGCATCCCCTTTGACAACACCACATTGTTGCCTCCCCATCTGCTAGATCCTTGCTTGCTGTATAATAATTGTATTAATCTGCTCTTGAGCCACACAGAAAATTACCAGTTATGCTACTGCAGCTGGAGAAAACCAGTGGCAGCTTCTGTACATCCTTTAGCTACAGACCTGCTTCTCTCATCAACGAACAGTAATGAGTTTCTCCAGTGTGAGCAATTGCAAACCCATGGGGTTTTTTGTTTTGGTTGGGTTTTTTTTTTTTTTTTGTTTTTTTTTTCCCATTTCTATTTATCTCTATCTCCCCTACTAATCCTTTCTTCAACATCTGTTCTAAATCTCTGCATCCTGCCGTGGTCGTACTAATGCTCGCTAATGGAGAGCTTCACTATTTCTCCATTTGTTAAAGAGATCCTAGATGTGCCATTTTCCAACCACACCGTATTGCCTGATCCGACAACTGCACATCACTAAAGAAATTGCAGCTTTCTTGGCCAACTTTTAGGATCTCGGTTGCCCAAGGTATTAAGGAATTTAAGTTTTGTTTCAACCCAAGCCCAGAACGTGATGATTTGTTCTCCTTCACTTTTCCCCATTACCCTGTGTCACTGCTACATTCTGTAACTGCTGTGCTACTGAAAAATGAGCCAAAATACTGGTTTTGCTTTTGCTTTTTCATTCATTAGACCATTAACACCTAAACCAAAATAGCCTTAATCTCCTTAGTACTTTTTTAACCTTCTCTTTACCTTATTAAAAAAACCAACACATCTCTTGCTTTGCTCTTTGTTACTTATATCGCTGAAGGGATTTTATTTTTTACCCTTATTACAACAGTAGTGGATTTCTGTCCAAGATCCTAGTCACCTTAATTTTGGGAACTCTGACTTTTTTTTCCTCATCTTTTCTGACAAAACAGAACTTTTTTTAGAGATGCAAATCAGATCTTGGAGACCAAGAGGAATTCAAAAGTAAGATCATGGAGGCACATTTGGCAGAATGGGTGTTTAGGTAACAGGGACCATTTCAGTTATTAATGGGGGAGGAAATGGAGCTGCTGGGTTTTTTCTGTCTCTCCCACTTCCCAAGCTCAAGATGCAGCAGTCACAGGAAGAGCAATGTACATCCCTGTGGGGGAAAGATTCCTGCACTGACTGGGAAGGGCTGGAAGGAATGAACAGCACAACCTTGGTTCCGTGCCTCCATCTTGCACTACATGAGGTTGCACCAGGCAATGATAACAAGGGGGCTCTGACTCCCTTGGTCATCCCTGCTCTTCTGTAAAAACCCACCAGCTCCCCATGCTGTTCCCCACAAGGTTAAAAGAGGGATCTGTTATACCTAAACTCAAGAGGCTGGTATCCATATGGAATCTCTTCCTGTAGGAAGGCTGTGCTAGGAACTTTTCCACATGAATGAAGTTCTCCTTTGGCCTTTCATCGTGAGGAGGGAAAAAAGCTTATCCTTTTGTTGACCCCTATCTATCTATATATTTCCTTACGCTGCAATTTCATTTCAGGCTTGGACCTAAAGCACCAGATGAGACAGTTTCCATTTCCATGACTAAGGTTGGGGCATGGGCCCCACAGTGAAAGATGAAAAGACCACTGCCTGATCATCTCCCCAGCATCAGGCAATGCACAGAATGTTTCCACCAACAGAAGTCCACCTAAAAATGCTATATTTCTAATGAAATACGTGAGCAGTATATACAAGAAGGAGAGAATCTGGCTGAGTAGTGAATGTTCCATTTAACATGGCAGTAAATTGGTTTCTGATCCAGGCTTCTGAAAATTATACGCTCATCGGAAAAGCTCGCCCCAGCTTGCAGGAACACATCCATAACATACAGCAGTAAATGAGACTTTTTATGCTTCTACAAATGCTGCAGTCCCAAGGGCTCTCAGAGCAATTAGTGGCAATCAACTGAGATATACAAGCAGGTTTGGCTCTTCTTTCACCTTAGTTAAATACATGAGCCACCAGCTTTTTTTACTGCTGGTGGCAAGCAGGCCATGAAGATGCTCTGAGGCCTGGAGCACCTCTCCTATGAAGACAGGCTGAGACAATTAGGGTTGTTCAGCCTGGAGCATAATAACTCCACTCTGTCCTGATAGGGTGAAACCCACTGAAGGTAGAACCCAAACCTATGAACTTGTGAGCACGTTTTGAAGAACACAAACCTCTCTACTCAAACCCTGACCAAACCAGGACTGAGATCATTCAGTGCATCGCAGCACCATGCCCATTACCTCTGGAGAATCCCGGGCCTGTGTCTTTCACCTGCCCTTATCTCAAGGCAGTGACTAGGGCTGCTTTTTAAGCCTTTGTGGCATTCAAAGGACAGCAGAAGAAATAAGTAAGAGCATAAGGTGTAGCAGAGAAATCAAATTTGGCAAAGGGAACCCTCTCATCCAATACTTTTTCTGCTGCTTTTTTGTAGATACAGCCTCGACAGCGCTGCTTTTCCGGCTACAAGACCAAAGATGAGAACAGAAAATAAGAAGAGATCTCTATTAGAGGGACTTATTAGTAAAACATGGTTTTGGTGATCGAGTAGCACAGTGTCTTAGTAGATCCACAGAAACCTTCGAGATCTCAATCAGCAAGTTCATGCTACGACACAGATCGGCTGCTTCCAGCAACGGTGAAGAAGGAATGAAGAAGTCCTTTCAGGCTATTATGGGCCTATGGTAGTGCTCGAGGAGAAAAAGCCTTGCTCCATAGCCCAAGGGATGTGGCACAGGCAAAGCGCAGCCTGAAGAGGAGAGGACCAGATAAAGAAGAAGCAAAAGTCGTTGTGAAAATAATTCATTTGTGTTGAATAAAGCTATGATCCCTGATTTATGGTGGGCTCGAACTGCCCCATCTCCACTGACCTGCTGGCCTGGTCAACGGCGACTGAGAAATTGCCAGACCTTGTTTTTTCCACTGGAGAAAGCGTTACTGGTTAACTGGTGTTCACCATGATGTGTCACAACAGCAGGGTCCCTTCCACAAGCTCTCCCTTCCCTCAGTTAATTTCAGCTGAATCTCATAGATCTATATTTAGAAATAAAATTAAATTAATGCCAGCTGCTACCTTGGTTTCCCAGAATTTACGAGGCACTTTACCACGGGCACTGAAGTCATACTCATCGCCCTGTCTCCACGGAACAGAACGCGGATGGGGCTGTTGCTTGCACATATCTGGAGCTATTGCGCATGAAAATAAATGAGGGCTATTATACTGTAATAAGAGTGAACACAGCTGCTGAAGGAACCATTAAACATGTCATGGCTAGAGCCTGGGAAATTCCTGATGGTTCCGCCAGCTGCATCCCGTTGCAATACGATGCAGCTCTCACGGGAGATAGCGTGAAGGGCAGCCGCATGGGTGGGTTGGCTCTGATGATGCTTTTTCCCTCCTCGTTCGTTAGGATTATTTACTACGCATACTGGGAATCAAACAGAAGCCCTGAGGAGAAGGACTTGGGAGTGCTTGTGGATGGGAAGCTCGACATGAGCCGGCAGTGCGTGCTGGCAGCCCAGAAAGCCAGCTCCATCCTGGGCTGCATCAAGAGAAGTGTGGCCAGCAGGTCCAGGGAGGTGATTCTACCCCTCTGCTCTGCTCTGGTGAGACCCCACCTGGAGCTCTGTGTCCAGCTCTGGAGTCCTCAA
>JAOQGM010051242.1:0-10270 GCA_027564225.1 Gallinago stenura | reverse complement strand
CTTAATGTTAGCCCTAATACCGAGGTGCGCAATATATGATGCACGCGTAAAAAATATACCTCCCTCCTTGCTGGCAGCACTACAACCGAAGTTACACATGTTTGAACACGTGGCCCCGCAGGCAAACAGGCTATTTTAGGAGTCGCAGTCAAAGTGTTAAGATCGGCTGTCAAGTTGTTCATTTACGCCTGTAACAGTCAACTTTACCATTTCAAAACGCTCAGACTATACGAGTTGGAAACTTTTTTTTTTGGTTTCACAAATCGGTGAATTATGCCTAAGGCCTCCTGTAGAGAATTAAATAACCAGAAGCCTTGGACAGGTTTACTAATGTAAGGATTCGCATTAAGTTCGATTCAAGTTGAAGATTGTTTAGAATTTTCGATTTCTAAAACGTTTTTCTAAAATGTCATTGGGAATTTAACATTTTTTTAAAAGCAACGGAAAAAGATCTGTATAATTTGCAAGTATTTATTCTAGTCAAACCCAACTGATTAATATCACGATTTGTTCGATCTGCTAGCCCTCCTTCAGCTACAAATGCTTGACATATTGGTCTGAAGAAAATAACACCTGTCCACAAGATCGATCTTCATTTGACCAAACTCCAATCAGGGAGAGTGTTGGTTGTGCTGTTTCACGAATCAAGCCCGTTCCAACCAATCGATCGGCTACAATAGATCGAATCTCATTCAAAGAATATCTTATAGACCATGGTAGTGTGCAATTTCGCGTTTATTATTACTTTACAAAATGTACAGGAAGAAAGATAGATTGCTGAACAGAATTCAGTTATATGAAAAAAGACTACTTTCTTACCTTTCCGGTTCAGTGGCAGCTCCTGCTATCCTCGGACCTCATCATGAAATAAAATGCAGGTTTCCTCTATAAACGCTCTACTGAGACAAGCAAAACTTCTATTAACTTACGGATATAATCTAATTACATTAAGCAAAACAGGTAAATTTGGCGTAATTTGGTGTAATTTTAATGAAATTATTAGAAGCAGGATAGTATTCAATAGAAAATGAGCAGTGTATCTTAAAAAGGTTAAAATGCAAATAAATGAAATTTCGGTTATATGTTAACTGATAAATACAAAATAACGCACTTTTGAGAGGATCTTCTGCAAGTCAAATTCCATATGATACTAAAATGAAAGTTCTTCGGTTGCAGTCAATACGCGCATGGTAAGTAATTGTTCTAAAATTGGATAATATTTGATCAAAAATGATCAGCGATGTTTGCAATGTCAATGGAATGTCAAAAAATATAACAGCTTATTGTCAAAGAAAAAGCGTTCCCCAAGCTGTGCAAATTTAAAACTAAAACATGCTAAATTATTACGACAAAACTTCTTTATTAAATTTCATTCCACGCGACAGCTTCATCGTATTGAATACAATAGAACCATTATAAAAAATTGCGCATAAACCAACAAATTGGCAAAGTAGTCGAAAGAAACATTCCTACGACATAAATAATAGAGATACCTGTTGTTGTTAAATACGGTCTTTCTATATCTGATTGAGCCGACGGAGATCAAAGTGGATCTGCAGTAGCCCCGCCGAAACGCACGAAAACGATCGCATGGACGTCACCATTTTCGAATCCAACGTCATTCTCATTTTCACACGATTCCTCGCGCACTGTGACCAGTCGATTATTTAGTGAAACAGCACAAACACACTCCCCGACTTGAATTTGGTCAAATGAATATCGATCTATCGGATAGATTTTATTTACTTCAGACCAAACACTTGTAGCAAGGAACTCGGGATTCTAACTGGTAGCGAAATCATCTCTAAACAGATAGAACAAAGCGTCCGTTAAGCAGCTGTCATTTCAATGATATGATGGATAATGCACACACACTCGCAGAAATGCAAAATCAAAATAGTCATGTAATTTTATTTTATTTAAAAATAAATATATGGATATAATAAGTACTTACATGTTTCATCGTACTAATTATTGGTGTCGACACAATATCTGCCGCCTTAATATTGGTTCTTCCAGAAACTCAATGTTCCATCCTTCTAAATAAAATAAAGAAGCGAAGACAACATTTATTATAGAATAGAACGCAGAGTATTGAAGGGAAACGTTAAAGCTAAATGCAAATAGCAAAAGCTACTTACGTTAAACAGAATGGAGAAATTTGCTCTATCGGTACATTGGATGGGATTTAAATAGTAAAGAATCTTTAAACTCTACTCACCGAAGTGAAGTTAATACCACTCAAACAAGCTTTAATTTTAACATAATGATAAAATATCTGCAGAGATTTTGCTGCATTAGAGCTTTAATCATTTCGCTCTGACGATTTCTGTTGATTTGTTGTCTTTCAATATGACTACATTTCTTAAATCCAACATAAAATTTTAAATAACTTGAAAGAAGATTTCAATTCTTTTGCTAATATTTGCGTTAGCTGAGTCGTTAATGCGCACAATTTTGGCCATTATTTGCGCTTGGTCTTTACAATAAATCAATCGAGAAATTGTTTCTTATGTATTATAAGCAGTGTTTTGAAAGAAGAGGAAAGTACATCTCCTCATATGTGAGTAGATATAAATAAGAAAAAAATATTGTACATCAATTTCTTTAAATAATACGCTTACCTCAATAACTTCATAGAAATAGACTAATTGAGGATTTAACGAAAATATCTTTGATTTTATAATAGAAATATAAAAAGGTATTGAAATGCTTATTTAAACTTGATCATTTCAGAGTCACTGCGTATTAAACAGTTTTAAAAGTATTTTCTTTTATTATTCAATAAAAGTTTTAAATATTCCAAAAAACATTTTAACAGTAAACAACAGCTTCGTAAGCATACTTATAAATATCTATTCTTATGAATATCCATAATTTCATTCAGACCAGCGCAATTTTGTATGCTGTTCTGAACAGTCATTAGATAACCATTAAAATCTAATCTGACAACCTTAAGCACCATCGAGACAACTGCATTATATCCCGTTTTTGAGTGTTGTTAATAATAATAATACGGAATATTTTGTATGTAGATAATCTGAATAGGAGAACTTAGAATACGACAGATAATCAAAGCCCACAGCTGAAACGCGGCAATAATTATGGAAGTATTACTGCACGAATTCATGAACTGTGAATCCTTTTTCAAATCGCTGAAACGAAAATGCAAAAATGCATGTTCATTGAGCCTGATAGTACGAAGTTCACTGTGCACTTTACCTAAGTAATAACTGACATATCGGATTCATATTTACATTTTCATGGATTTTTTGTCTTGATGATGCAATGAAATAAAGCTGTAAAGCGATTGTCTGGTAAAATGGTCGAAAATGCTCGCAGCTCTATTTTGGGACTTTTGTTGAACATTTTACGAAATTACGGGAAATAGTAAATGTACACTTAATTGAGTTCAACTCTATTAAGCATGGCAATCCATATTAAAATCTACAAAAACTTGTAATTGAAGACATTAATTCACATATCTCATTAATATTGCAGAGTAACTCAACATATTTGTTTGTTAAATGAGCCTTATTTTAACACCTAGGCTATGAAGGCATTGATGTAAACATTGCAATAGATCGTCAACCAGACAAAAAGTATAGATTCTACATATAAATATTTTAGTACAAAATATTAAATTATTTCCTTAGGGCTATTCATCCGGAAACAATTAACTTCAAGCTCTGGAATTATAGTTAGACAAAGAATCTTTGCAAAAACTAGCATTTATCGATATTTCTGAAACGATCAAGTTCAAATAGGTATTTTTAGTACATTCGTATATTTCTATTATAAAAGCACAGACATTTTCTATAAATCCTGAGCTATTTTATTTCTTTGGAGTTATTGAGGTCAGCGTATTATTTAAAGAAATTGATGTTCAATTGGATTTTTCTTATAAATACTAAAATATGAGGAGACGAATTTTCTTTTGCTTTCAAAACTTCGATCTTAATATATCAGAAAACTCATCTTGATTGATTTTTTGTGAAGAATATCGCAAACCATGGCCGAAATGGTGCAAATTTAGAGGGCACATTAACGCCTCAGATAACGCAAATACTAGCAAGAGAATCGAAATCTTTTTTCAAGTTATTTAAAAATTTTATGTTGGATCTATGAAATATAGTCATATGCAAGACCACAAATCAACAGGAATGAATAAAGCTCTAATGCAGCAAAATATCCGCAGATATCTCAACATTTCAGCAAGTTTGAGTGAGCAGAGTTTAAAGATTCCCTTACTATTTAAATCGCATCCAATGTGCCAAAATTCTCCGTTCTGTTTGACGTAAGTACCTATTTCTCTTTGCTTTTAGCTTTGAATGTTTTCTTGTCATTCTCTGCGTCCTTTACCAGAACAAATGTTCCCTTCGCTCTATTATTTTATATAGAACGTCGGAACATTGAGCCTCTGGAATAACCAATATTGAGAAGGTAGATATTGTGTCAAAACCAATGATTATCACGATGAAATATATTCTTATATTTACCATAGAATTCCTTTGCACTGAGCCCATTTTCGTATCTAGTTAAAGATAAAAATGTGCCGAGTCTTGCAAAAACTTACAAAAACGAAATTATTTAACAAAGGTGGCTGCATAAAGCGTCCAGATGAGATTACTGATGGTGAACATTCAACTCTTCCCAAATGACAGCTAGTCCTTCAACACTTGAATGCGGGAATTCGGATGCTAAATTGAATCGACAAGTAATCTGCTCCGTTTGCCAAGAAGCAAGTGTTACCATTGAAGAATGAACCACCTCATGTGAACTGTAAAAAGAAACCTTCATAAAAGATGTTTTCGAAAAAATTAACGTGTTAATAGATGTGCATTATGCATATAGTATTCGTCTTGGAAAGGTTAGTTTCTAACGTCGCCATAATACATTATTTTCCTTAATGTAAATGATGAATGGATAATTTCATCATCAATAGTGAAGCAGCTCAATTATGACATCCATTCAAAGTGTATATTGAAGCACATATTGTGATCTATCGTAATGAGATGAAATTCTTGCAAGTCAAATTGTATGGGAAGGCATGAGGAAATGTGCGAGCAGGTTTGTTTTCTGAAAAGTTTGTGTGCGGACGAGTTACGAATTCGCGTTGAGCATCTAAATTACCTCATTTACATGTGCACGTTTACTTTCAAGTACTGACTTATCAATTTGGAGAGAATTGGTCAACATCAGCAATCTCAAATCGACGCCTCTCGCCGCACTTTTGTTGTGTAATTTTGTATTTTATCCGCAAACCTGTTATATTATACATTAATGCTTTACCTTATTAAATAATTTCATCAAACCGTGCACTTTTGCCTTAATCACTTAAGATGAATGGTGGCAAATCTTAGTAATAATCTAGAGAAGTCTAATAGTTTGATTTAACTAAAAGCCCCTACTGCTGGCATATTTTAGTGGGAATTCCATTTTAATGAGCAAAAATTGGCGGATCGATAAAGATTCACGAAGGATATGAGATGAGCTGTATTTCGATTTAAATCGGTGTATGTATGTGATAAATATTTATTTCACTGCTCAAATTGCTGCATACACCATGCATAATCCATGCAGCCTATGGCTTTTAACAATTGTAGCCGTTTCGTCCACATTGTATCATTTCTTAAAAATGGGCTATTTGGTCTATTTCGTCAATTATTATGCGTCTCGCCCTTTTCCGACATAAATTCTAACAACAACTTGGAGTTGCTTTCCACAGCCATTTTACTAGTAGAAATAGGACTATTTGCCAACGAAGAGCATTTCTACTTTCCAGTAAGTAGTCCGACAAATATTTTTACGGTGAGAACTCGTATTACTATGAACTGACATTCGTATAACTACCGCTGTCAACACGACATTACATGTTTATCAAACACTTATGAACAATAATATTTAAATTTTTAACACATTTTTGTACTGTATTTTTTTATTTTTTGGTTTGCCATTTTTTTCTAACATCGCTTAGATATTGCAAACCTATCACGTTCAACAAATTCGACATCGCGAAATGAATTCACACTGAAATATGACAGCAGAAGAGGCTATTAGACAAACCAAACGATTAACCTTTCATAGGATATTTATTAGATTTACTTTACTTCTACTTTAATGGTTAAGGTAAAAGTACAAGGTTTGCTGAAATGATTTAATAAGGCAACTTATTAGTGCATCTTACATCCAGTTCGCAGATAAAAACAAAATTACACAATAATGGTGCAGCAAGAGGCGTTGATTTGAGATTAGTGAGGATGAATAAACAAACAATACTTCCCAAATTCTAGCCTGACTAGATCACTTCTCCTCCATTCAATTCTCCAACACCTGTCTAGCGCATTCTACCATTCCTAAGATACCACACTCGTATGGTGTCATTTCATGACGTAGCAGCTCCAGCTTCCCAGGACTGCTGCGAGTCTGTACGTTCCATGTTTCGATTTTCAGGAAGTATGTTGCAGTGTTGAGCTTCTTCCTTCTATTTATTCCAGTAGTTGAATTATCAAAAAACAACCGGAAACGCGAGCTCAGATATCCGAGCGACGTCCGCGCCAGTATGATTCTCCTTGTTTGTTTGTCTTTATTCATTGGAATTAATTCGTCTGTTTTTTGACAAATGACGTATCTGCACCTCATCACCTATCCATCCACCTTTAACAGGCCTGAGAACGGGCAGCTACAACTTGAGCGAATTTTTAAAAAAACACATTCTAGAAGGCTGAATTAGCATTAAGGCAGGGAACGAAATCCCACACTATTAAGACTCATTTGCAAAATCAGAGACCATTTGATATTCATTTATTCCAGTCGGTGGACTCGTCCAATGCTAAATTTAAGATTGCAATTGAAAAATAAGACTAAGTTTTCTACAAGAACGAATCAAAAGGTATTGTTAATTCAGTAAAATCAATAAACCATTTTCGTTTCGCATACCAGGTCTTTTTAAAATAAGAAGCAGATACGTAGAAAAACTTCTTACAAATGTCAGAGATGGAATTGCGAATAAAACCCAATTAATGAGAAAAAATCACATGGAGCCTTTATTTAGGAGTGGAATTTTGCTGTGAACCTGGACCTAAAATTGAAAGAAGACAGTCATTATACCAATTACCATGGAGAACAATAAGTGGCGAGCATTTAAAATTTCATCATTTCCTTTTGCATTGCAGGGTTAAGGGTGTGAATTCTGTTATATCATATTAGAAAAATGCCGAGATACAAAAACACGCAATTTAATTGAATAAATAAAGGCAAAGAATGCAAGTGACTTTACTCTATCCTACTGCCAACCTCCCTCTAGAAATCGATCAATCTTACTATAATCTGCGGGTTTTGTTCGCTAATTTATCTCTGTGTACATTTCGAGAAATAATTATACAATCGAAATCATGTACAAAATTTATCGGTATTTTATGACCATTTACCGTCATGTTATATTGAAATGTAAGTGCATAGTGTAAGGTCAACATTAAATATGTGTTTATCTAAAAGGATACGTCATAATATATTAATTTCCCGTTAAAATAATGTTTCTAATATTACTGTACCAGTAAAAGATGGCCTGGTAAACATGTAATTCTCAGATGTTAAAGGATAAAATTACACAGTAGCATAGTCTTTAAGGTATTCTATTAATGATCTCCGTCTCGGTAAACATGTGATCCATAGATTTATTTGTTAAAATTATCCTTTCATTAATGCGCAATTGATGAATAACACGTGTGTTTAACTAAGGTGACAGATGAGAAAGAGTCTTCGTTGCTTGTATGGAGTATTCGGTAAACTGGAATCGCTCAACCCATTACCTCTCATTTCACAGAAACGTTAACTACTGAACAGACGCTTTGTTCGATCTGTTATGATATGTTTCGCCCCAGTTAGAAACCCAAGTTCCTCTAAGGTTAAAAGGTTGGTCTGAAGTTAATAAGACCGGCCGGCTAGATCGATCTTTATTTGACTGAATTCAGATCGCAGTTCATCGGTGGTGCCGTTTCACGAACAGGGCACGTTGCAACAGTAAAACCAAGAACCCAATGAGGTCATTCATCGTGTGAAAATAATATTGACGATATATTCGAAAATGGCGACGGCAATACGATCGTATTCGTGCTTTTTTTAAAACCTTTATCTTGCATGCGCGTATTGACTGCAAACAAAGAACTTTCATTAAAGTATTATAAGAAATTTTACTTGCAGTAGATTCTGAGAAACAGTGTTTATTTTGGTGTTTATTAGTTAACATGTTGCCGTAAACTCATTTATTTGCATTTAAGCCAATTTAAGAGATACTGCTCAGCTACAATTGAATTAAAAGGGAATGCTTATTTACTATATAATGTTAACTTGGCTCAAACGATATCATTAAATTACACTTCTTATGACAAAGTTACTTTTTACATAATCTACTTAGATCATATCTGTAAGTTAATAAAAATTTCATTTGTCTCAATAGATTGTTTGCAGAAAGAAACATGCATTTTCTGGCAGGAGCAGGTCCGAGGATAGTAGTAGCTGCCTTTCTTCAAATCGGGCATCGATAAAAACTTCTATGTCAAAAGTTGGCAAATGTTTATTCTTCATCTACTCGCCGCTGAAACAAAAATGGGAGAAAAAGTCGTCTTCTTCCTTATTATCTGTGGTTTTTCCGGTGATGTATCTTTCCTCGTGTACATTTTCAAAAGTAATTATAAAAATGAAATTATTTCTGAAATATTTCGGAATTTTATAACTATTTTTCTTTAGGTAATGGTGAAATGTAAGTGTATAGTGTAAGGTCAATAATAACTGTGTGTTTACCCAAAAGAACACGTCCTAATTAATCAGTTTTACGCTTAGATTTGTTTATCGTACTTTATAGTTAGTTTATTTGAACATTGTCCGCATTCATCAATATTAAACGACGACTTATATTTAGGAGGTGATGAATTATAAGATCAATATAGAAAAGAAATCATCATACACTCCCTTTAAAATAATGTTGCTTATATTATTGCATCAATAGAATCTGACCTGGTTAATATGTAATTCGCAGATGTTATAAGATAAAATTACACACTAACATGGTCTTTAAGGTATTCTATGAGTAACTTCTGCCCTGGTAAACCGGTGATCCATAGATTTAGCTGGTAAAATTTTCTGTTCACGAATACGTAATTAATGACTTACACGTGAGTTTAACCAAGGTAACAAATGAGAAGGACACTTCGTTGTTTATTTCCTAGAAACTTACAACGCTCCATTTAGACTGGAATTGCTCAACGCATTACCTCTAATTTTATAACAATGTCAGCTGCTATAAAGACGCGTGTTTAATCTGATTTGAGAATATTTCTGGGTTCCAACTGGTTGTGAGTTATTCCCAAAGCAGATCGATTATAGCGTCCATTCAGCAGCTGACAAACAAAAGGAAAACATTTTATGGTATGAATAAATTTAAATACAAAATTTATCTCCTGCTTGGCTAAAGTGATTCAAATTCTTCCTGTTCGCTTCTTAAACAGATCTTATCTAGAAAGGCTGATAGTTAATTGTGTATTTATTTATGCAGAATATACAGCTGAGTTCGCATCTGAAGATCGCTCCTCTCCCACCTCCTCGACCTCCTCCTCATCGACCTCGTCGACCTGATTCTCCCCCCTCATTTCCTCTTTCTCCGCCATTCAAAGTGAGATTAGGGTCAAACGCAGTGTAAGTGGGAACAGAGGAGCCAGATGGGAGGAGAAATGGGGAGATCTCCGCAGTCTCGATGCGTCGTTGGCAGATGTAATGTGGTAGCGCCACTACGTTAAAATTTAAGAGTTCGCTAATTGCACAATCACTTTTGATTTAAAGTAAAATACATCTTGAAGAGCTGATGAATTCTAATGGAAAGGTATAATAGAAGTGCTTTGTGATAAAATGAATATTTTTGCCGAGGTTTATTTAAGGTTTATTTAATAACCTGTAATATAAGACATGTATATAATTAATCTAACCATTTATATCATTAAAAGCACAATTTCATTCTTTTTTAGGTGTTAATGCTCATATTTTCTGTCAATCTTTTATTCATTAATACTTCTAAAATTATTTATTTCATGAATAAGATATTTTCGGATATATCTAATTGTTAATTGGATAGTGTGACTATGACGTATCAAATTGTCAACTAAAAGCATTGAATCACATTTACACTTAGCAAATGCTACAAATATTCTGCTGATTTGAAATTCAAAATTAAGATCGCACAACTATTGCAAATAATTATGTTAATCACCCAAAAAAT
>JAOQGM010051241.1:0-10281 GCA_027564225.1 Gallinago stenura | reverse complement strand
CCTCATTTCATAGATTGCTTCTTCTTCCCCCTTTCCCCAAACAATCCACCCCCACAAGCTGACTCTTTCTATTTAAGTCCAACGCTATTCCTGCCAGACCACAATTCTCCAGCACTCCCTTAATCCCCTCCTTCCTATCCCAGCTGCACAAAACCAGCTCTTGATGCTGAAAACCCCTTTAGAATGCATGAGTACGTCACACTGTGTTGAAACAAAAGCCCGGAGGGGAGAGAGCAGCCTTGCCCTTCAATTTATGTAGGGATCATCCTCTTCTATAGGCAGGTCCTGCCAAGTAGACTGCTCTGTCGATCAGCATGTAATTGACTGAGCTGGAATGTTCAGGAGGAGTGTGTCTTTATTTTTAGATAAAATGTTAATGTATTGGCTTTCGTGTTGGATTCGACAGCAAGGAACAACTGTTCCCCTTTCAACATGTGCTTCACAAGTTAAAATCCTTTACTCTCCCACTCACACATCTCCCGGTACCATATGGTGGTCCCTTTTCCCCACTTTGTGCGGCATTTCATATTCTAAATCTCACAGGGTATTTTTTCCTTGTGTTTTATCTGGGCTTGCTCTAATTTGAAAGCAGTCTGTTGGCCATGTCCAGTAGCTCTGGCAGTTGACAAGAATGAAAAACGCTGAGCTAAATGGATGCTGTAATGTTAGCACGTGAAGCATTTTGCTCTTTGGGAGAGCATTCTCACATGAGGATTTTTTTCTAGTGGGTTTGCCTTTTAAAATAGCTAGGTTATTTTTTCCTTACCTTAGGTTCCTTCTTCAGTGACTGTAGAGCTCTGCATTTGTCTCAGCGGATGTAAATAACATCCATGCAGATGGATGGGACTTGCTCATGGACTGGGTGTGAACTGAGGTTCCTGGATTCCCTGCCATGCCTGGTAGGATAGACGTGCTGGTTCTTGGTGGTAGGAATGAGAAAAAGAGGCAAACCTCACAGAGGCTTGTACGAAAGTGCTGAGGAAGACAGTTACCGTGGAGGGATTAGCCATGCCTGCCCGTGCTGGAGGCGAAACTCATTTCTTTCTAGGTTTGGGCCTGAGAAAGTGTTGGATGATTGTGGCCGTGCTAGTTGTAATTTTTGGAGTGTCCTTTGGTAGCTTCTGCCCCTTTATTAACTCCCAGCTCCTACAGGGCTGCAGTCTCCCTCCTCTCTGTACAAACAAGCATATTCCCTTGCTTGCCCAGAGGCATGGCCGAGAGTGCTGCTCTTCCCAGAGCCGCCAGAAGGGATTCCAGCATGTGTGCCTGCCTTGCTGGGCTGACAAGCAGAGCTGGAGCAGGCAGCTCCAGCCATCCCTGCATCCCCCAGCATGTTCTTTGGTAGGAAGCCAGTGGTGCAGGATGGCAGGATCAAAGAGAGAGCTGGGCGCTGCATGGCAGGGAGAATCTCCTGTCCTGACAGAAGGGAACTTTATCAGATGAACGCCCATGCAGGCAGCAGCGCTCCAGCCCCTCTTCCTTGGGGTGTTTGTTGTCTTAGGCAACCAGCCACTTTGTTCCAACTTGGCATGTCTGAGCTTCCTGGGATGCTGGTGTGTGTCGAGCTCTCTCAGAAGTTGTTCTAGACCAAGAAGCCGTGCTATAAACAGCTGATGTGAAAGCGATAGAAGCTTTTATCTGAGCACAGTTATTTTGGCTCGTGACATACTCTCTAGGGTACACCACGCTTCGGTAGGTTGTGACACAAAAAACCTTTTACCAAATGGCCCAGTTGCAGCACTGATGGTCCTTGGGAGTGGTCTCATAAATCTTTGGAGGGAAACCTTGTTCAGTGCAGGATTTCCAGGCCATCCCAGGTCAAATGTCACTCTGTGCTGTCCCTGCTCAGCCTCGCCTCTGCCCTGCCCTGTCTGCATCCTCTTCCAGGATCCATCATATGTAGTTGGGACCAGGCAAGGCTGCCCTGCTGTCCCCTGGCACCTCGTCCCTGACACCTCTGTGCTGTGCAGGAAGCAGCAGGGCTTGCTTGCAAGCGGACGGGGAAAATCAGTGTAAGGATGGAGAGAGCTTGGGGATCAAGCTATCTCTTCTCCCCACTTGCCAGCCCTTTTCCTAGTTGTAGCCCTTCTCTGTGGGTCTGCAGAGGGTTTCTCTCTATTTCATCTTCTCTGTGGCTAATGGGAAGTGCTAGGACAGGCTGCACGTATCCACTGCTGCTCTCGGCCACTGTCCTCATTGTTCACCTCAAGGTGAGCCCAATGCTCAGATACTGGCTGCCAGACTCCCCGCTGCCAGCTCCTGCCAGACCCTGCCTTGCTGCAACACGTCAGATGTGGCCACCAGCTCCCAGAAACCCAAGGAAACTTCTGTCGTGACGCTGATTTGATTTCAGACAGTGTCTGGTGATTGCCTGAGCAGTCTTGCCAGCACAGAATGAATTGCTGGTATTCCTGTCAATGCAAAAAGCTCCGTGGGTGTTTTAAGTGTGTATTTTCTCTTCTAAATCCTTGAAACACATTGACCCTGTAAATGGCCACATCAGGTGATTCTAAGCATGTTAATCCAGCTTCCCTGCCAAGCCGGAGGAGATAATCGCATTGCTCAAGCATGGGCACATTGTCAAATGATGCTGAGTGGCAAGGATATCACCAGTGCTGTCACCGAGCCCCCCTGCAGAGTCCCACTGCTGTGGATTTGCTGGCCCTTTTCCCCCACCCCTGAGCAAAAGGGGAGGGGGTGGGGGTTGTGTGTATGTGTGCTGTTAATGCGGCTTCTTTCTGTTGTGCTAAACCTGTCCTGGGACTTCCAAGTTGTGGCTTTAGAGAGAATATGGTCCCTTTCAGGAAGGTCTTGCAGAGCTGTCAGTGACTGCTCCTCCAACTGAGGAGGAAAAGAGATGAGACAAGAAAGCTGGGGCTGAGGGGAGACAAGGAGCGTGTGTGGCAAGGGACTCAAGGGACTGTCCTCTGTGCTCGTGACCTTGGGCACTCCGTGGTCCCCTCTGACACCTCGTGTTATCCTCTGGAAGGCAAGGGCATGGTTTGCAGGGGGTGGCAGGTGCTCTCGGCACAAGCAGTGGCTTTGCTGGAAGTAGGGCAGCGCTCGGGAGATGCTGTTCCCAGGAGGCGTATGCTCAGCCTGGCCATGGCTAAACATCCTTTTGGTGGCACCCTTATGGGTCTGATAAAAGCACAGCCCTGCTGTGTAAATTTGGAGCTCGAATCCACCGGACATGGCTCTGGCAGGCTGAGCACACGGGGCCTGGAAGCACTGAAGGGGACAGAGTGTGTGGTTTAGCCCAAACCTTTAGCAAATGTAAGAGCTGTGCTAGAGCTTCCCTAATGTCCTGTATCAGGATCTCTCATCTTCCTCATCCTCTTGTGGTCTGCAGAAAACCTGAGTGGTGGAAACTGTTTGGGGGAAAGGGAAGGGGTTTTTCACTGCAGAAAACTGCCATCTCGATTTATTCTTCCTTCGCTTTCACTCTTAAGTGCTTCCTCTGTGCCAGTGGGCAGAGGACTCGTGTGGCTCCGACGCTTGGGAGAGGAGGGAATGGAGCTGCAGCCTGATCTGCTTTCCATAAGAAATAACATCCCAGCGCTTTCTAGGCATATTAAGAATCACAGCTTGAGATGCAATGACACTAAATTATTATTGGGGGACCTTTGTAAGTTCTAATCATACCCTATTTTAGGTTAAAGTATTTATTTTGTCAATATATTTTCTTTCCAGTGTGTTTTTTAACCTCTTCCGTTAACCCTTCCTGTGCTGAGATGTAAGAAATGAATGGTTTCTATTTAAATATATTCTTTCGGGTTTTTTAATTGTTCCGTGTAGATTTCAGCTGCATCTTTGACAGGTGTGATAGATATAACAATGTGCTGTACAGACATTTAGGGTGTTTAGTATGTAGGTAAGGCTCATAGGAGAACTGCTCATAAAAACGTAGCACGGTGTCTCTGAAAAAGAACAGCAGAAATGCAGAGACTGGTCCTCGCTGGGACCCTCTCGTAGCCTCCAACATACCCTTCCCCTTCTGATTATCGCAGCCTCCCTCTCTGAAATGTGCTGATTGAACCACCCCTGCCATTTCCAGGGCTGTTTTTACACCTCCAAGCAGAAGAAGGATTTTAGCGGAGGTTTCCGTTCGTTTGACTTCGTTGGGCTTTTTTGTTTTTAATGGGATACATTGGCTGTTTCCACTTCTAAATGGAGGACTCGGCAGAGCTGGCTGTGGTGGCGAGATGTTTCCCTCCAGTGGTGGAAGAACAGATCCGGGCAGTGGTTTCAGACCCCAGGGCAGGGGTGATGTGTGTCCCCCCCCCTTCTTAAGCTGCCACAGGAGCTGGGGCTGCACTCTCCTTGGCCAACACAGCCTGTTCCTGTCCCTCTCTATTCAATGCTCTCCTGCTGTCACCCGTGAGGACAGGACATGCAGACCAGGAGAGCAAACACAGCAGCGTTTTCAACAGTCTTTTTTCATCCGATGAGTTGTCGAGTCTCTTGCGGCTGCTGGGAGCCCTGTGGAATGGGAACTGCTCGTGCTATCTCCATCCCCAGGCCGGCCTCATCCAGCTCAGTCATTGTTTACCTCCTCAATGCTAACCACAAGGCTTGCCGAGCCTGGAAAAAAAGCAGCTCAGGACAGTTATTTTTATGGAAATAATGAAGCAGGCAATCAGTGAGTGGATTTATAGCCTTCTTAGAGGTAACCCTTCAGCTGCTGGGGGCACCCACCCATCAAGGAGAGGAGGCAGGAGTCCTCTTGCCAGGTGCCCAAAGGCATTGCTGGTCCTCACCCAGCACCTTCCGCTCATCCCTCCCCAGTGGCAGCCTCCGGAGCGGGTTGTCCCTGCCTGCTCCGTTCCCCCGGCTTCCCACAGCCTGCCCAGGTCGCTCCTCCATCCCGGAGAGACCCAGGGTTGCGTTTCACCCAAAGCCAGGTGGCTTTCGAGCCGCGCCGAGCACCGGTGCTGGTTCTTTTCAGCCCCTGGCAAACCTACACCAAATTTCTCACCCTGCTCTGTGTTTTTATGAGTACGAGCTCCTCATTCTGTACATGTTATTATGAGCTGTTGTTAACCCTACAAATGTAACCTGTGTAATAGCTTCTCTGTATATTACAGCTGTAGGCTTTCCAGATAAAAGTGGATAATATTTATTTACTGAAGATATTGGATATTTTTTTGTTTGGGAATGGGGGTAGGGGGAGAAGAGGGACATAACTGTTTAAAGAGATTGACTATGTAAAGAGAAACAAAATACACAACACGCAAAGAAACCCAACACTAAAATGTTGCTGTATTCACATAGAAAGTGTTTACGTTAAGGATGATACAACCTGTATTAATCTGCCATTGTTTAACTTGCTCCAGAAATCATCTCTACTTTGGTTCCTGCATGTGAGATACTCCAATAAATACACTACTAGTGTGACCTGGAGGATGGCATCCGTCTGTCTCTGAGGTGGTGTCTCACTGTGTCACTGAAGTCCAGGTATTCCCACCGGGAGAAGGGTTGTCCCCAGGAGAAGATGCTCTTTGTGTCTTCCCGTGGCTCTTGGCTGCGCGCAGTGATGTGCTGCCACTGCTGGGAAACTCGTTCCCTGCTGAGTCTTTGGCACAGCTTTTGTGGGGGACATCAGACAGGCACACGGGTGACACCCTGGTGTTTGGTGGGACACCTGCCCACCTTGCAGGGCTTGCCAGATGGTCCTCGGAAGGCAGCTTTGGATCACCTGCCTTGGTGACCTAGAAAGCGGCGGGTCAGGAGCTGCTCAGGTGACAATCCCGGTCTGTGCAAGGGGTGGCTTTTCCCGACTCATCAGCCAGGAATTTACTCCAACATCCTCGTTTGTGACAGTGGTTGTGATGGCCAGAGGAGGAGGAAGAGCAGCCATCTGGGAACCCTGGAGAAGTGACTTGGCGTTGTTTCGGCCATTATTCTGTCAGAAGGCTGCCCTCCATCTTGTATGTGGAGATCAAAACGAATGGCCTGTGCTTTCAAAGCTGCTTTGGGGAAGGGGTGTGTGTGGAACAGCCTGAAAGATGGGTTTCCCCCCCTGAAGCTGCAGATTAGCATGAATTAAATCCAGCTCTGCCCTGGCTTGTTTACCGTCGCGCTGATCCTGTGCCTGGCTCTGCGTTGGATGGATTCGGGTGGGTCCATGGCCTGGCTCTGCTGAGAAAGGTGTAGAGCTCCCGCTGACCTGGCAGAGCAGGAATATCCCACTAAAAGCACTGGGTCATAAATTTTCAGCGCCGTGCAGGAGGAAGGCTGCCAGAGCAAGGGCTGCCCCACTCTCTCTTCTGCAGCCCCACGGTTAAATGCACGAGGCAAAGATCGTTCTAACCCCAAATTCTGTCTCTAGCAGGGGCCGAAGGGGAGGATGTAAGAGCAGGACAAGCATTTGGGGTCCTTTTGGGATGCCTCCCCAGCCTCCAGCTGCTGGTCACAGCTAAAGGGGGCTTATAGGAGAGCTGGGGAGGGACCCTGCATGAGGGCGTGGAGCCATAGGATGAGGGGGAACCGTTTTCAACTGAAAGAGAGGAGATTTAGATTAGATATTGGGAAGAAATTCTTTCCTGTGAGGCTGGTGAGACACTGGCCCAGATTGCCCAGAGAAGCTGTGGCTGCCCCATCCCTGGAGGGGTTCAAGGCCAGGCTGGATGGGGCTTTGAACAACCTGCTCTGGTGGGAGGTGTCCCTGCCCAGGGCAGGGGGCTGGGACTGGGTGGTCTTTAAGGTCCCTTCCAACCCAAACCATCTTATGATCCTATGATATGACTCCCCAAACCCAGCATGGCTTCCCTGTGTCTGTGACTCCTGATGGGCTTCTCATCTCCAAACCTGCCTGGGCTCCTGCAGAGACCATGCCAGCTCTGGGGACAGGACACACTGCAGAGCCCAGCACAGGCTGCGTGTCCCTGCTTTTCAGCGCTGGGCACCACGTTTGGCTCCGGGTGCGAATGGGAAGTGACCACAGGTGCATTTACCTTTCCCATTTCCCCCGGGGGTAAATAAACCCCCTGTGGGGGCTGCGCAGGACACTGGAGTGCCACCACACTGCGCCGGGCTGTGTGTTTACCCAAGCTGTAGCCGAGGAAGGGACAGTTGACAAAGCGGAGTCACAGGTAGTGAAGGAGAGAAGAGGCTTTGAATCTGTTTGCGACACGAGTTAATGATTAAACGCCGCACTCTGCCATGGCAAAACAAACCCCTGGAGCGCGAGGGATGCCGAGGGCCGGGAGCGGGGCATGTCAGCAGAGCTCTGGGCTGCTTTCAGCCCAGGGTTCAGGTGTCCTGGTGAGTGACAAACATCCAGGGGCTAGCGTGTGGCTGGGCACAGCGTTTTGGGGGAGCACACCCGGCTGGGCGAGGGGGCAGCAGGACGGGGGATGCTCCTTGCAGGCTGCCCGATGCTCCCACATTCGGGCTCTGCAGCTGAACCACGGCACATCCCGGAGCCCATCGCTGCCTCCCCTGCAGCTCGGGGTGATGCTCCACGCCGCCGGCAAACCCTCCGCAGCCACCCGAGCCCCCCTCCGTAGCCTAGCGAGCCTGCCCGGCCAGCTCGGTAGCCAGAACCCCAACCGTCATCGGGGGCCGGTTTGTTTTCTTTCTCATCCCTGCGGTTTCCTCCCAGCCCCCTGCGCTCAGGAAAAACGTCTCAGCGACTCCGGAGCAACCACGTGGCCCCCGCTGCCATCCCCGCAGGACCGACATGATGTAATCGCGGGCCCTGAGCCGGTGATGCAGAATCACTCCACTCCGGGCCGCCGCGCTTATTGGCTGCGTGGCCCTGGTCCTACAGGCGGGGTTTTTTCCCTACCCCACAACCGAGCTTACCCCCGGGAGCCCCACCCCGCGTGGCATCCATCGGCCTCCAAACCCACCTCCGGCCCACGGAGCTCCCGGGGTGCACCGTCCTTCCCCCCCACCTCTGCACAGAGGATGCTGCTCGTTTGCTTTTGGTCCCCACCCCCACCCCCGGAGCAAGGGAAAGCATCGTGTGTTGGTCCCCTTGGGGCAGGGATCCTCCGCCTTGGGGGGCGCTTGGGGTCAGGGAAGGGGGGGTCCTGCAAAATCTGGCGTTGCCTGCACCTTGGGTGAAAATGAAGCTGTGTTTATGCCTGTGATTTCACAGCCCCCCCTCCACGTCTGACGGGGAAGGCTGTGTCCCAGGGTCTCGTGTGTGACCCTCCTGGTCGCTCAAGGCTGCCCTAAATCCTCATGGGGCCACAGCACGTGGAATCATAGAATCCCATGGGGTTGGAAGGCACCTTTGGAGATCATCTAGTCCAACCCCCCCACTAAAGCAGGTCCATCCAGAGCAGGTTGCACAGGAACTTGTCCAGGCGGGTTTTGAATGTCTCCAGAGAAGGAGACTCCACCACCTCCCTGGGCAACCTCTTCCAGGGCTCTGCCACCCTCAGTAAAGAAGTTCCTCCTCATGTTTAGGTGGAACTTCTTATACTCAAGTTTGTGCCCATTTCCTCTTGTTCCACATCCTTCTCCTCAGCCCTGGAATCCTGCCCTCTCCTCCCGGCAGCACACGGGCTGCTGCAAGAGCTTTCCTGGAATTGAAGGGTAACCTCCCACAGCCATGAAGCCTGGCTTCTCCCCCGTGACTGGAATAAAAAACTGGGGGGGCAATGCATGGCCCCCCCGAGCCACTCCATGGCAGGTTATGGATCTCTCGAGGGTTTCTCTTCAGTAGCACTTGCTGTGGGTGAGAGATGGCCGAGTGGCTGCCAGTGGCCTGCGTGTGGGTGACACTGCCCCGGGCACAGAGCTGAGCCAAGACTCCCTGGGCTCGTCCCCAGCTTGGGCACAGGTTAATGTCCCCAGCTCCAGGAGGCTGGAGGGGGCAGGGGGTCGGGCAGGGCTGTGCACCCACAGCTCTGCCCCACCACGTGCACGCACAGGGTGCTCTGCGGGGTCCCCGGCAAGTCCCGTGTCACAGCGGGGTGCCCTGTGCCGAGCAGAGGGTCCCCCCCATATTGCGCAGGGGCACCCGCTGTGCCACCCACGTGGGAGCCAGTGAGTCGGGGGGAGGTTTTTAGGGCACAGCCAGGTTTAATTAATTCACAGGTAGCCTCAGATTGGGCTTGGTGGCACGGAAGAGGAGAGGGTGAACTTTCAGGGAGCTGATGTTGCAGCACGTTTTCTTCTGCTGATTTATTGCCAGCGGCGAGATGAACCATGAACCACGCTCACTCCGGCCTGAGACCCCCCCCGGGCTGAGCCCCACCACCCGTGGGCAGCCGTGGGGCTGACCCTGATGGCATCAGTGATTTTCCTCGAGGGTGCGTGGGCTCAGCTGGGGCTCCCAGGGCAGCACTGGTCCTTCAGCATCCCCTAACTGGGGGCCATGGGAGCTTGTCCTTCCCCGGGCCGTGCCGTGGTTGGGCTGTGGTCCGTGATTGTGCTCCGAACCCTGGAGCCGGGAGGGGGAAGGCAGATATCCGCTGGCTGCCTCGGTGCTAGGAACTGCAGGAGTGTCCAGAGGTGACACGGTGGCCCAAGCTCACCCCAGCCCGTGGCCTCCATGAGGTGCTGGGGGCTTCTGCGGCCACGGCCACCACCTTCTCCAGGTGCCAGCCCTCCTGCCTGCTCCCGTGGGTGCCCACGGAGGTAAGTGGTGGTTAATTCCCAGCCCAGGTATTCAGAGACCAACCCAGGATTTTGGTGTCTGTCCCCAGGGGTTGGCGCCTGTCCCCAAGGTTCGGTGACATCCCCAGGGGTCGATGACTTAGGGCTCGGTGACCTCCCCAGGGGACTGGTGCCCCGCTCAGGGGCTGCAGCCTTGCCTTGCTCCCTCCCTGTCCCGGTCCTGGTGTACCGGGTCCCTTCCCGGTGCAGCCTGGGGTCCCCTCCCGGACCCGCCGGGGGTCCCGGTGCGGTGCAGCGGGGCGGTAGATCTCCGCGGTGCGGGGCGGGGAGGCGGTGGCGGCGGTGGCGGCGGCGGCGGGGCGGGACGCGGCGGCGGGTCCGCCTCCATCCCCACCCACCCACCCCAGAAAAAAAGGCAACAAAGGTACCTGTGTGACAGTTCAACACTTGCAGGGAAACACAACAATAAGGAAATAATTTAACTAGTGTATCAGTCTCAAAATACGCTGCACCTTGCAAAGAAGTGTGACTTAACTGAAATGCAGTGGTTTCCTCCTCCCGTACACATTGCAAAGCAATATTGTATTGTGTGCACAGAGCCATTAAGGTAAGGCTAAAAGCAGGAAAGCTTTCCTCAAAAGCAAATACTGCCATACAAAACAATAGGAAAGAATTTGCATAGTATGTTTCTTTTTAAAGGCCTGC
>JAOQGM010051240.1:0-10281 GCA_027564225.1 Gallinago stenura | reverse complement strand
ATTTGAACTGATATCTGAAAGAAATTAATAACATATATAATAGAGGATTTGAGAACTTGCTCAGTAATTCGTCGAATGTGTCATAACGCGTAAACTCATACTAACGACATAAGCCATCAACGAAATATTCGCCTCTTCCTTCACTTTATTCAATTCTAGATTCAAGCAATAATCTCACTTTCAATTTTGGAACCTTTCGACACTATGATATGGGTTACAAGTTTTCTGCCATTGCATCAGGTAAATATATATAAGTAGTATTTGGTACACAATGTACCATTTAGTTACGAGTTTCGCGGTCATTTAAATTCTAAACGAACGAAATATCTACTACATGTTGATATTATAAATTAGCCTATAGAGAAAATAATATCTTCTCTTTTTAAGCAATACTTATCTTTTATTTTTATAATGTCTTAATTAATGTCTTTGTTAAGCAATCTATCAAGTTTCGCCACACCTTAAACTAACTATATATTAATATATCGACTTTTCAATCAATTTCAGCAGCTTTTGCGCATTTGATCTCATATTTATTTTAATTACTGGCACTGTTCCCTCTGGCTTTATTCAAGCCAACCACTTAAAGAGCATTATTACAGATTAGATGCACTGTAATGGCTAAATCATTACTTATTCAAAATGCGACATTCCATATCTCATATAAGTCAAATAAAATTAATTAATAAACACGGATAAGAAACCAAAATTAATAAAAAATAATAAAATACATTATCTTAAGAAAGAGGCCATCAAATTACATGAAGATATGACACGTGAACGTGTTTCAGCAGCCCTTAATGAACCACCGCTGACTAAATAAATCGATAATCACGCGTTGTTTGTACGGTTTTGGAACATTCGTCCCCACTTTGGCTCGAGTTATGCTACTGAATAGTATCATAGCGCTGACTTCTGTGATGTATCACAATCTAACCTACCCACTCGATGACACCCCACATTCAGACAACACCGCCTTTATGGCTTGTTATATTGGAATGTGGATCTTCTTTATTGGAAGAATCATCTATAGAACTACAGATTTCTGTCGAACTCTACAACTCATCATTATCCGCTTCGTCAAAGCTCATAGGCTTCCAAATAAAGGTGAGCATTCTACCATCAACAACCAAATTAGTTTAATGCAATATATTCCAGTAGGCACTATGTTGACGTCTTTATTTCAACTATTCAGATAATGAAGAAATGGAAGCAATTGAGATGACGACTGATTATAATCAGACTGCGGAGACAGAAGCGGATTATCACGATGCATCTACATTTGTGGATTCCGTAGAAGTGGAAGAGGGTAAGCTCTAAGATTCCACACGTTTAAGGATGAGCTTTATTTTGGAAAAAACTCGGCTTACATTCTTACATTCTCGGCTTATAACTTTAGAATTTGAACAAGTAGAGGCCTTTGAAATGCCCGAACAAAAAGTCAAAGCGAAAGTCCACGAGAGCGGATATCGAAAATGCACGAAGAAAGTATCCGTTGTTGAGACTTTCGTCGATTTCTCTGAAATCGAAAAGGGTAAGCGTTCATGGTCTTGGCGACTTAGAAAATCGAAATTGTTATTGCCTTGCAATAATTTCAATCTCGTTACTTCTTAATGTAATGACCCTCTGAATACAAAACAAAAACTTTTTCATTCAAATAGGTGTTTTGGAAGAATTGCCACCTATTCCAATACACGTAAAATCGGAATCGTGTAGACGTGTCGTAAGATGGGAGAAGTATAGCATTGGTAGGTTCTATTTCAAATTCCGTTTTTTTTCACATTATAATTATTGAATGATAAATATGATTTTTCTTCCAGTCAAAAAAGTCATTACACCAAAGAAGTTTGCGCAGAAGGAGAAAGTGCCGATTTGGACATTCACAGTTGCAGCTCCACTGCCAAGGGTGTTGTGCGGACTGTCGCCATTTCTAAACAAATGGGCTACCAGAAAGATAAAAACTTACAAGTTCTTGGAGTGAGGCCAGTGTGCCCACATTCAAGAAGTCCACTGGAATACTTCATTTCAGTGTGCTTTCTGGGCCCTCAGTCTCCATATCCTTTTGCCCTAACCCCCTCCCCTCCCCTCCCCCTCTCCCACTTTCGATATGTCGGATGTGCTCATTTAAACGTTGACAAATAAAATAAAATAAAAAATAAATTTTTAGGAGTGCTTGTTTGGCAGTCGGGGCGTCTATCTTGTAGGGACTTGGTATCTCAAAGCCCAGAAAGTGATCACATCTATCAATGGTAGCATATACTGGGGTTGGACAAAACAAGGAAAACACCTAACATTTTGAGATCGTCTTTACAAGAACTGGAGGGTGTTATACCTCTGTGCCATTTCGGTGCCATTCTTTATCTCGTGCCGATGAAATATGAGAATGGGGATCCTCGTTATCTCTTTGGTAGAAAATATTTCTTTCTTAATCTCCATTTAGGTGGCAGCTTAACTTTGGCAGCCCTAATGGGTTCAAGATATGCTAATACAGGCAAATTCATTCCTGCAGGGATGATATGCTTTTTGAGGTAATTGTGTGTTCATTACCGACCTTTGTACATTTGCACGGCTGTGGCAATTCGTTGCGGTTATGCAGTTAGGAGATACTATAACTCCATAAAAAAACGAATAATTTGTGGATTCGTATTGTAATATCTCAGAATACTCAAGAGGTATTTGTTTAATCTCAGTTAGGTATCAAATAACTTTTAATGTTGAGATTTCTTAAATAAAATATCACTCTTTGATAAATATTTTCGAAATCGGGACCCTCAAGTTCAGTCACTGAATTTAATTTATTAGTTGTTTGTACTATATTATAATACACATAATCAAATTTAATTGGTCCTTTTTTTCAAATATTATTGACTAGTTAGTACGGGCAGCGATATTATACAGTTGAGTTCTCTAGTTTAGGAATTTCAAAAGAGAGACTGATTCGTAAGCTTATTTATTCACTTGATGTTTGTTATTAAGGCGGTTTATCTACAGTTGGTTACATATATATTTTGAAGCAATGTGTTTATTTATTAAAGCGCGAGAATGTCTTGTCGTATGAACAAAGCAAGAATGTAAACAGGCATGTAATGTCCCCGTCTATACCTATGTAAGTGTATATCATGATTTTTTCACAGTGAATAGTCTGGATTTCGTTGGGCTTTTTATTTAAATGTAGATATTTGAAATGGTGTAACTAGCATTTCTATTTTTATAAGTGAAAGGCTCTTATGAGCAACATCGAGCAATAACGATATGCTAATACCTTTTTTGTTGTTGCAGTTACTTTTGTAGATTGAAACAACTTTACTTTGCAGTGGAAAGTGGAACTGGAGTAATTTGTAGCGATCTTTCAATAGAATAATTCATCGGCCTACTTTTCAAGCAAAAATATTTGTATAATCATATAACATCGTAGAATCCCATGGTGAGGAACTCGATTTCTATCACCTTCCACATTACTGTAATCAAAAAAATTGTCGTGAACTTCAGTCGATTGATGTGATGGATTCTCGGTGAAATTTGATGCTGAATCCAATTTCACAGCACCTCTGAACGTATATAATGCCCTTGGATAATCTTTAGATTAAGTGAGCTGTTAATTCGAAGACATAACGATTCCACAAATTCCGCTTATGATAATTTATTTGCTTTCTCTTTACGTTACCTCTTGCCATTTCACTAAGATTGAACTCATCCAATCAGTAAAGTTAAACTACGTCGGATCGGGTTAGTACTTGTAAGGGTGGCCGTCTGGAATACCCAGCCTGGTAAACGAGGTGAGTCGGGTGATGGGGTGAAATCCAATGCATAGCATCGGACATGTTATGGGCGGAAGCCCATGGAAAGAAGAAAAGATTGAACTCGTCTCCATAGCTATCGAACATCCGTATTATTGGAAATCTTGTCACCATCATCATTAATCTTTATTTCTTCATCCTCAAAATGGACGTCTCCGCCAAAAAAGGCGGTTTCACTGAATTTCTTACTTCCTTATTCTTCTAAAATATTCTATTTTGAGATTATTTAACACTTCAGAGCTCTGTGAAGAACTGACACGTCACTAAATCAATGGAACATAACAAACAGAGTTCTAAAGTGCTGGAACTCATAACTTCTATCATCTAGATAGACGTGAGTATCATATCGAAGCATTGGCTGAGCGTAGAGGCCACATTTTGATCTATTTTAAGGCAACACCGACCCCGTACAGTGAGCCTAACGAAGCGATCTTATTACCAAATACACGGGTCGATACGCCAAGTGAGTCGATAGACTAGGAACAATTATCAGCCTGTGTTCTTCAATGTGGAGCTATGTGAAGTTGATGAGATGGATCCGTATCTTCAAAAAACCAGTCCATGTTTCAACTTACCTTATACAAAATGCGACCTAATTGAAGCCATTTAGACCACTCAAACAGCATTTTTTGTCAGACAAACTTTAATCCCTGAACCATTTCCAAATACAGCGATAAGATGCCCATTTTCAGATTATAAAACTCTTATCTGACGCTCACCCAAAGCGGAAGGAAATCGTAACACAAATAGTATAGCGATAGAGAGAGATTCAAGTCAATAGAATTATCATCCATCGGAAAAAAGACACACAACATAATGCGGGGACAACTAAGGTTTCCGAGAGGGGAGAAAATATCAAGGCACACACACGCATACACCAACCAATCAGGAAAAAACAATCGATTAACCAACCGATCGATCAAAGGCGCAAAATTGGGATAGCAAAGTTAGTCAGTTCATTGGTCGTTGGAGGTGGTCAGAGTGAAAGTGAGAGAGGAGATGACGAGGTAGAGTCCTCAATATCGTTTGGTGAAATTTGGAGAATGAGGATGTGCAGGAGACGTGGGAAGGGATTCGGACTGGATAACTCCATTTGCAGTTTGGTTTTTGCCATTACTACCCGACTGGTGATGACTGCCACCAGTGCTTCCACTAGCTTGTGGGCGTTCGGGTTTCGGGGCTGTCAGAACGTCAATTACAGGTAGTAAGGCTTCTAGTTCAATTGGTGGGACCAGATCGAATTCCTAATAAAGGAAAACAGTACGTAATACTTATGCGAACTTAGTAGCGTGCACCGAAGTAGCATACACACGAAGTCGGAAGCCTCCTAATTCAGTCTAATCATTTGGATCTACTGATATGTTAAGAATAATAAATTTATCCAAATCTGTCACACACGCGCAGCACATTCGAGTGCAAGTCATATCCATTAACCCAGTGCACTTAGACACAAGTTAAAGTGCAACGAAAAAAAAACCCAGGGTGAGTAATAAGCGGTAGACAGGGGCATTGCGGGACAAACATATGTCCAGGTGATCAAAGTTTAATTCCCGTAAATTTAGCTTGTAGAGTATGTCCTTTAGAGGGTTGAGAGCGTTACTAAGACAATGTTGCTAGGGGGGAGAATTCGACTTCGACTCCAGGTAACCTCGAGCAGCAGAAAGGCAGGCGGATGCTAGTATTCGTGTCAATCTGGCCGCCGAGCGAAGCCAGGTCCACAACCATCAAACGAATTTGAACTGACTTGTACAAGATCTAACCATTAAATCTGTAAGAAAATTGAAATGTCCTTTCATAGAAACAGAAGTATTTCAACAAGTAAACTTTACATTCCAGGTATATTCTCTTAAACTAATCAGTATTTTCTTAAACACGGCTAGCTTTGGTCCAGTTAAATAGGCTGAAAATCAAAATTATATATTGTATAGAAATCATTTCACCTATATCAGTGGCGTTTACTCTGTAAGAGTGTACAAATGAACATTCGAATGCAACAGAAATACAACCCAGTGGATGAAATGGGATCAATTTATGAGCTTAAAAGCTGCCCTATCATACCATAATGTAAGAAATAGATAAGAACCGGTTTCAGCTGGACTAGTTAAAAGTCGCAATCTGTTTGCGAAAAAGAGAGCACTTTTCTAGTGATTCACCTTTATTCATTTTGCGTTCGACTCATTTCAACGGCATTCACGTAGGACTACTAAACAAGAACCCGAGTGAGACACCGTGAAAATACTGTAAAATCGGGAACCAAAAAGGAAATGGTTTGAAACCCTCCAGTTTCTTGACATTGATTCCCGAGTCTTGCTACATCTTCCGGCCAAACTCAGCCTGCCACAAACGTGGCCTACTTGTGGTCTCACTCCCCATCTGCAACCGATCCACGAGGACCTTCCAAGATCCGGTTTTAGCTCATACACCTCTACCTTCCCCTTCATTGCTTCTCCGGTGAGTTCGGTTTTGTTGGAGGGAAGTATTGATGCTTTGTGTTAGCTTATAGATAAATCAACAATCCTCTGAGTCAAATCCTCTGTCAAAAAAAAAACAAATTCGCTTCCCCTGGCGAAATTGAGTACAACTTCAGACTCACAAAAATCCCTTTTAGCTTCAGAACCCTTTAGTACCTTTTAGTCAACAACCCCAATGTTTGCAATATTTGTCCAAATATTGCAATACATATCAATCACCGCTAATAATTTCCACGCAAATTCGTAGAACTTCAGTATTCAAGAATATTAGGAAGTACTGAAATCAGCTGTTCAGACGAGGAGCCACTACAGGGTGAAAATCAAGCTGGCGTCGAATGTTAATACACAAATAAAAATTTCGATGACAAAAACCCTTACTTTGTTTACATCAACCAATTGTAATTCAGTTTTCAATGTGATGAAGTTCTTTTATTGCTTCGAAAACACTAAACGATCCCACATTCGAATCTGGGAAAGGCTGGTCTTTTTTACTTCAATACGCATTGCAGATCAGGGAATATTATCCAGCTTCCGTAATAAGAAATTTGTATTCTATCATCAACTCATATTTACCTAAACCTAAGCGTTTGGAAAAGTTAGTCCGATCATTAAATGCTTCGTTGTTTGCTATTCAAATCCCAACACGACAGCGGCAGGCATCGACTGGCCTTCAGACGCAAGTTGGAAAACTGGTGGTAGTATAAATAATCCAGCGAAGATCATCATGATTTCTAGTAAGACTACCTTTGGAAGTTGATTCCGAAAACAGAATCATAGAAAAAATTGGTACTACGTCTATTGAAAAGGCACACATATGCGGGCTAACCGTTAGCTTCCAATCTTCTTGTATAGAGCTGTAAAACGCATCCACAGCCAGGTTGGGTTAATGAGAATAGGAGAGTCCACGGAGGTCCGACCTCCCCATTCAGAATATTCGTACAGAGATGGGTTATCAATGGCGCTTTCTGATCTATCCCAGTGTTGTTTTACAAGGAAGCAACGAAAACACCATAAAGATAACTGCCTCTAATAGTGTGATGGTGTTTTGAGCTAAAAATTTGGATGGAAAATAGAAGAAATACAATGGGTAGAGGTGGAGGTAGGAATCAAAAACCGATCCAAGAAAAAGATATGTAGCCGGTGGGAATGAGAAAAAGGAATGGAAGTTTTTAATCCTTTTCTTATTGATTTGCAATCGACGCGAAAGCATCGAATTGTCAATGATATTGCACATACTGTTATGTATCGCGTTGCCACTGTTATGTATTGCTGGCGGAGAGGTAGAAAGAAGTCACCCGGTTGGGTAGTGAACTCCTTTTTGTGTCTCCAATATATTTGTGAATGGACATAACATGCATATAGGCATACAAGTATTGGCCAATGCGAGTGCTGCCTTGATCTGATCTGATTGGCTATCCTGTGAGCGTTGTTCATCTCCTTTGAGATGAATCACCTGCGGCTTTAGGGGTAGCCTTAGCGTGCGCTAACACATACTTACGAGTCAATAAAAATATGCCATCACAAGCTTGAGAAATTGAAAAATGCCGCCAAAAATAGCTAACCGATCCTTTTTGTTGTATCCAAGGTGTACTTTAGGCAGAAACTAAACAACTCCTGCGATACGTTAAACGTAAAACATGGAATCTACCACCCTGTTGGTCTTCCAAATTTTCATGTGCCAATTTCAAGATCGAATGTGAAGTCACAATTATGGGGCAATTAGAAAATAAATGCATGCAAACGAATATTAGTTCAGAATAATTTAAAGAAAACTCAAATAAAATGGCAATTTGATTGATAAAATTGTAATTTCGTGCATTTGTAGTCGTCAAAATGTGGATATAGAAGCTACAAGTATCCAGACTCTGGTTTCATCCGCAGTGGGGCCGTCTTCACCCAAAGATACATTACGATTAGAATGGCCCTTAACAACCCTTCGCCAGTTCGCATTCAGCGGTCACTTATTCAAAATGGAGTCGGGCCGCAGGGCACCTCACGGAGAAGGTCATTATCTCTTCCGAATTCCCGATATTACTGAGTTTCGACAAAATCTTGAGGTACATGCTATCAACACATGTCTACTTTAAGAAATTCCGTAGAAATCTTAAAACGAATAATAATTTTAGGCACACATTAATCATTTGAAACGATCAAGAAGGATGAAAACAAGATCTGCGGTTTGTTATCGATCTTCACCCCCATCTATACCTCCCCCACCACCTCCACCATCAAGTCTGACGAGGCCCTATGTGAATATTTCCATAGCACTACCTGTGACAACCCGTCTTAATAGTTCTTGGACAAACATCCTTCAACCACCAGGAGAGACTGAGGAGTGCCTCAACGACCTTGAAAATGACGATAATGGTTGGTTGCTTGAGCTGTCTTCACCGCCACCACCACCACCGCCACCGCCACCGCCACCGCCACCAACATCTGCACCTATATTGGCACAAGATACTCTTCCTATAAGTAATGAGCAATCTAAACTGGTAAAATCAATATCTAATGCACAACGAAGGCTTTTGTAGATATCCATCCCTTAAATACTTAAATTTATTGCATGGCAGCCTCGTGTCGGAACATATGAAAATGTTAGGAGTGTACTTAGAAGTCAGGACGTTGGGCCAACTTCCTCAAAGGCGTCAAATATTCTACCAAGTTCTGATAATCCCGAGAAGTCTCCTGGTCTAGATTCAACAATAAATTATGCTATGTTAGATTTCCAAGAGCCGCACATACACCACGGAAATTCCAGAAATCTGTCAATAAGATCTCCAAATGTCCGCCCATACAGAGTTTCGGTGATAAATCGCACGAAGTCAAATAGTTGTGAGCGCCTAGCTTGGATACCACCCACTCAAAACATTAGGCGTATGACCAGATCCGTTGAGGCAAGGCTTAACGCACTAGATTTGGAAAGCAGAGGGGAGCCATCGAGCAAAACTGGAAGTTCCAATGCTGGCAATTACGTAGATATCTGTCCGCTTCAAACGCTGGCTATCAATGAACTTCTTAGAAGTACTTTGTAAATCTTTGCATGATTTTAAAATGAATGAAACTTGTTTAACCAGTTATTGGACTGAATGGTACAGATTTGGCTGTAAGTGTTTGAATTGGAGTGACTTTGGATAATATTCAGTCATATTATTTTTCGATAAGGTCACAATTATGAGGTAGTTGAAACGGTTAGAAATAAGATTTAGTAGCGTTTCGAATGGAATAAAACAAAAGTTACTTACACCGTCGCTGTTATTATTATGATTTCATCGGGAAGGAGAACTAGAAAACAGTCAAAAGAGATGGATTTAACCCAATTTAGCACAATTAACGCACAATTTAGACGAAGCACGAAATGACTCTTATATGAATATTACTAGTTAGCAAAATTGTAATTTCATACGAGTAAAATTAAATTTTTAATAACTATACGAGCAACGATGTTCAAACCCATGGAAATGACTACAAATGCTAGGTTAAGAAATTCTGAATAATTTATGCTCATGAAAAATCATTTTAAGTGTAAAAACTGCAACTACTAAATGAACCAAATTTTTAAGACGTATCTATTCTTATTCAACGTGATAGTGCTTTTGAGATTGTTCTCTAATATTAAAGGTTACAGAGTCGAGTTAAATGACCGACACAAACAAACATTATGGGATCGAAACCAAATTATTTAGCTTATTGCCTAAAATGAGGTTTTATGTCGTGTTTATTTGTTAGAATCTTGAAATTCTGCATTTTCTGATTCGTCTGACATCGAAATTTTGTGAATCGTATTTTTAACTAACTGGTCTCTGAATTTCAAGGACTTAAAGCTTAGCAAATATTAATCGGGAATTCAAATCAAATGAATAGCCTGAGTAATTTATTTTTCTTTTTTTTCTTATATCATTACGGGGACAGATGACTCTAGTGAGGGCAGTTGTTTAGATTTGAACTGATATCTGAAAGAAATTAATAACATATATAATAGAGGATTTGAGAACTTGCTCAGTAATTCGTCGAAT
>JAOQGM010051239.1:0-10299 GCA_027564225.1 Gallinago stenura | reverse complement strand
GAAGGACACGGGGTGTGGGTGGGAGGAGAGGGAGCATGGGCAGAGCATCTGGCTGGTGGGAAGGTCCAAGAGACCCTGGGGAGATGGTGCCAGTGATGAAGCAGCTGCTCTCCTGACCTCCTCTTCCTCTCCTTTTCCTTTCCAGTGGTGTTGTCCAGAGCGCTGGGTGAGTCCTTCTGGCCCCTGCCACCAGCAAAGCCTCCTGAGAAAGGAGCCCCCTGGGAGGGAGGTGGCTTTGGGTGGCTCTTGCAGTTTCTCTGGTCATTGCTGTGGGTTGGTGGAGCCCAGAAGGGGCCTGGAGAGCACTGGGGTTGGGAACTGGGCACGGGAGGTGTCCTGGCTCCTGGGAAGAAGCGGGGACAAGTCCTGAGTGAGCTTAAATCAGGCTGAGCCTTCAATCTCTGCTGAAGTCTGGGGTAACTTTGGATTGCCTGGGTGGTCTGGGGTGGGGACAGGAGGGCAGGGACCCCACTGTGAGCCAAGGGGTCTTTTCCCATTCCCCAAAGAGAAGGAGTTTGGGCTCAGCTGGAGCTCTGCCTGCTCACACCATGGGGGGAGAAACTGTCCTCTCTCTCACTCATTGATTTCATTTTTTCCTTTCCAGGGCAACGAGACGCAGCACTGGGTGAGTCTCCATGAGCTTCTCCTGGCTCTGTGTCCTCTTCTGGGTGCTCTGGCCTTGGCCCCTTCCCCTTTTGCTGGTCCCCTCCATCCTGTGGGTCCATGGAAGCCCCTAGGGGAGGTGCCTGAGGGGTAGGCATCTCAGGGACACCAGAGCAGAGTTGGACCCTCTCCACTTACCAGAGTCTCTGGGGAGAGTTTGTGGGTCTTGACCAGGCCAAAGGGAGCCTTTCATGGGTTTTGGGGGTGTTTTGCCACTCTCAAAAAGGAGGAGTTTGGGATCTGCTCCTTCTTGTGGTTGCAGAGTGAGGAGAAGCTGTCCCCTCTCATCACTCATTGCTTCTGTTTTTTTCCTTTCCAGAGAAACGAGATGCATCACTGGGTGAGTCTCCATGAGCTCCTCCTGGCTCTGTGTCCTCTCCTGGGACATCTATGTTGAACTCCATCCCTAATTGCCCACCCCCACCATCCCTGCATCCCCTGGGTGTGGGCAAACAACAAGGGAAGGTGCCTGGGGGGGATTGGCAGCTTGGAGACACCAGAGCAGGGATAGACCCTCTCCCCTGCCCAGAGTCCCTGGGGACCAGCTGTGGGACATGACCAGGCTGGAGAGAGCCATCCCTGGGAACCAGGGAGTGTTTTCCCACTCTCCGAAAAGGAGGAATTTGGGGTTTCCCCACCTCTGCTCACTCCTTCTTGAGCACTTCTGTCCTCTCTGACCAAATATTGCTTTTTCTTTGCAGAGGAACAAGCTGCACTCTTGGGTGAGTCTCCGCGACTTCCCCCTGCCTGATGTTCTCTCCTGGGAACCTCTATGTTTGACCCCTTCCCTCCTTGCCCGTCCTCTCCATCTCTGCATCCCCTGGTTTCAGGCAAACCCCAAGGGGATGTGCTTAGGGGGGGTGGGCAACATGGGGACCCAGGCTAGAAATGGACCATCTCCCCTGCCCAGAGTCCCTGGGGACAAGCCGTGGGACATGACCAGGCTGGAGGGAGGCAGTGCTCTCTGGACTCGCTGACCAAATATTCCTTTTTCTTTGCAGAGAAACTACGTGCACTGTTGGGTGAGTATCTGTCACTTCCTCCTGCCATGATGTCCTCTCCTGGGCTCCTCTATGTTTGACCCCTTCCCTCCTTGCCCGTCCTCTCCATCCCTGCATCCCCTGGGTCCAGGCAAAAAACGAGGGGATGTGCCCTGGGGGGGTGGGCAGCTTGGGGACACCAGACAGAGCCTGGAGCCATTCCCATCCCCAGAGTCTCTGGGGACCAGCCACGGGACATGACCAGACTGGAAGGAGCCATTCCCAGGCTTTGGGGCTCTGTTCCCAGTCCCCGGTCCTTAAGGAGTTCGGGATCTGCCCAAGCTCCTACAGGAGCAGCCATGGGGTGAGAAGCTGTCCCCTCTCATCACTCATTGCTTCTGTTTTCTCCTTTCCAGAGCAACGAGACGCAGCACTGAGTGAGTCTCCATGAGCTCCTCCTGGCTCAGTGTCTTCTCCCGGTTGTTCTGGGCTCGGCTCCTTCCCCTCCTCCTGTCACAATCCCCACATTCCTGGTTCCGGGCAAACCCTGAGGGGAGTTACCTGGGGAGGTGGGCCACTCGGGGACACCAGGGCAGGGCTGGACCCTGTCCCATGACCAGAGTCTGTGGGGAGAGTTTGTGGGACGTGACCAGTCTGGAGGGGGCCATTCACAGGGTTTGGGGGCTGTTTTCCCCCTCTCAAAAGGGAGGAGTTTGGGCTCTGCCCACTCCTGTGGTTGCAGGCGTGGGATGAGATGATGTTCTCTCTGATCACTCATTGCTTCTGTTTCCCTTTTCCAGAGGAACAAGATGCAGCACTGGGTGAGTCTCCATGAGCTCCTCCTGGCTCATTGTCCTCTTCCAGAAGCTCTGTGATCGGCTCCTTCCCCTCCTGCACGTCCTCTTCGTCCCTGCATCCCCTGGTTTCAGGCAAATCCCAAGGGGATATGCTTAGGGGGGTGGGGAACTTGGAGTCCACAGGCTAGAGATAGACCGTCTCTCCTGCCCAGAGTCCCTGGGGACAAGCCATGGGACATGACCAGGCTGGAGGGAGCCAGTCCTGTCTGTCCTCTCTGACCAAATATTGCTTTCTCTTCGCAGAGGAACAAGGTGCACTCTTGGGTGAGTCTCCGTCAGTTCCTCCTGCCATGTTGTCCTCTCCTGGGCCCTCTATGTTTGACCCCTTCCCTCCTTGCCCATCCTCTCCATCCCTGTGTCCCATGGGTCCTGGAAAACAATGAAGGGATGTGCCCTGGGGGGGTGGGCAGCCTGGGGAGCCATTCCCATCCCCAGAGTCTCTTGGGACCAGCTGTGGGACATGACCAGACTGGAAGGAGCCGTTCACTGGCTTTGGGGTCTGTTCCCAGTCCCCGGTCCTTAAGGAGTTTGGGATCTGCAATAGGACCAGCCATAGGGTGAGAAACTGTTCCCTCTGATCTCTGTTTTCTTCTGCTTTTCCTTTCCAGAGCAACGAGATGCAGCACTGAGTGAGTCTCCCTGAGCTTCTCCTGGCTCTGTGTCCTCTTCTGGGTTCTCTGGGCTTGGCCCCTTCCCCTTCTGCCTGTCCCCTCCATCCTGTGGATCCATGGAAGCCCCCAGGGGATGTTCCTATGGGGTTGGGCAACTTGAGGACCCTAGACCAGGGATGGACCCTCTCCCCTGCCCAAAGTCCCTGGGCACAAGTTGTGGGACATGACCAGGCTGGAGGAGCCATCTCTGGGAACGAGGGAGTGCTTTCCCACTCTCCATAAAGGAGGAATTTGGGGGTTCCCCAGCTCTGCTCACCCCTTCTTGAGCACTTTTGGGGTGAGAAGCTGTCCTCTCTGACCAAATATTGCTTTTTCTTTGCAGAGGAACAAGGGGCACTCTTGGGTGAGTCTCCATGACCTTCTCTTAGCTCGATGTCCTCTCCCGGGTCCTCTATGTTCAACCCCTTTCCCTCTTGCCCCTCCCCACCATCCATTGCCTCGATCTGGGCCAACGATGAGGGGATGTTCCCTGGGGGGTTGGGCAGCTTGGGGACACCAGAGCCCGTCCTCTCCAGCCCTGCATCCCCTGGATCTATGGGAACCCCAAGGGGAGGTGCCTGGGCTTTGGCATCCCATGGACAGCAGAGCAGAGATGGACGCTCTCCCTTGCCCAGAGTCTCTGGGGAGAGTTTGTGGGACTTGCCCGGGCTGGAGGGGGCCATTCACAGGGTTTGGGGGATGTTTTCCCACTCTCAAAAGGAGGAGTTGGGGATCTGCCCACTCCTGTAGTTGCAGGCGTGGGATGAGAAGTTGTCCCCACTCATCACTCATTGCTTGTGTTTTTCCTTTACAGAGCAACGAGATGCAGCACTGGGTGAGTCTCTGTGAGCTCCTCCTGACTTGATGTCCTCTCCTGCAGGAACTGTGCTTGGTCCCTTCCACTCCTGCAGATCTTCTCTATCCCTGCATCCCCTGGGTCCAGGAAAACAATGTGGGGCTGTGTGTGGTGGGGTGGGCATCTTGGGGACCCCAGAGGATCCATTCCCATCTCCAGAGTCCCTGGGCACCAGGCGCAGGACATGAGCAGGTGGGAGGGAGCCATTCACTGGCTTTGGGCTCTGTTCCCCGTCCCCAGGCAGAAGGAGTTTGCGAGCTGCCCAAGCTCTGCCCATTCCAGAAGGACCAGCCATATTGTGAGAAGTTGTTCACTCTCATCACTCATTGCTTCTGTCTTTTCCTTTCCAGAGGAACGAGATGCAGCACTGGGTGAGTCTCCATGAGCTCCTCCTACCTCAGTGTCCTCTTCCAGAAGCTCTGTGCTCGGCTCCTTCCTCTCCTGCCCGTCCTCCTGGCTTGATGTCCTCTCCTGGGCCCTCTATGTTTTACCCCTTTCCCCCTTGCCTGTCCTCTACATCCCTGCATCCCCTGGTTTCAGGCAAACCCCAAGGGGATGTGCCTGGTGGGGTGTGAGCACCCCAGGGACACGAGATCTGGGGTTGTCCCTTTACCATTCCCACAGCCACAGGGGACCAGCGGTGGGATTTGACCTCCTCTTGTCCCTCTTTTTAGCTTGGAGAAAGTTTCTGCTTCCAGAAAATCCAGGTAATTGGATATTTTATTGGATTTTATGTTGGTTTATGGGTCATTCTTCTTCCTTTCCTTCTGTGCGAGGTTTAACTGGTCTGTCCAGTGAAGGGACTGGCCATGCCTGGGAATGATGGTGACTGACCCCCCAGACCATGGCACTGCGCTGGATCTCACCCCATTTTCTTGCCGTTCCACTCTGTTCTGAGTTACACTGTGGTGCCCCAGAGGCACCATCTCCCTCCAAGGCCCCATCGGTGCCTCTTCCCACTGGACTGAGCTCGGCTGTGGCCGTGGTGGGGATGGAGGGGTGGAAGGAGATGCCCAGTGTCCTGCCCTGCGGGGCATGTCTTGGCCCCGAGGTGGTGAAACCTGCCCAGGACTGAGCGCTGATGCTCCGGCTCCTCCTGTTCCCTGCAGATGTGGTGACCCTGGATCCAAACACGGCTCATCCAGAGCTTGTCCTGTCAGAGGATTTGAGAAGTGTGAGATGTGGACCCACATGGCAGAACCTGCCAGACACACCCGAGAGATTTAGTTCTAGGCACTGTGTGCTGGGCCAGGAGAGGTTCCGGCAGGGGAGGCACTGCTGGGAGGTAGAAGTTAACAGGGAGGTGGGAGGTGATCCCTGGTGGGCTGTTGGGGTGGCCAGAGAGTCTGTGGAGAGGAAGGGGACAGTGTTGTTGAGCCCTGAAAAAGGGATCTGGGCGGTTTGGCACTGTTTAGGTCAGTTCCAGGCTCTCACCTCTCCTCCCATCCCTCTGTCCCAGTCCCCACTCCCCAGGAGGATCAGGGTCTGTCTGGACTGCACACGGGGGCTGGTGACTTTCCGCAACGCCGACACTGGGGTCAAGATCTTGACTTTCCCACCAGCCTTGTTCCACGGGGAGACCCTACGCCCCTGGTTTTGGGTGGGAAAAGAGGAAACCCAGCTGTGCCTCGGGGGCAGCACCCCCTAGACCCTCAGCCCCGCTTCCATCCCCACCACAGCCTCCAGCAGACCCTGTCCTTCTCCAGAGACTCACCACACTCCTCTCCTAGACTCTGCAGGAGATGTCCCTCCCTGCTCTGCTCCAGCCTGGGGATCAGAAGGGCAGTGAGGGGGCAGGGACAGGGGCTGCTGTGGTGTCACGCTGGTGCTGTGAGGCTCTGACCACGAGATGTGTCCTCATTTCAGCTCTGATGGAGTTAACTTTCTCTCTGATGTTTGGATTTAGTGTGAGAATGCCATTGATCACACAGATTTTTATACGTGGCCGAGAAATGTTCCCATCAGTCCAGGGCTTCTTCAGTTTCCCCTCGCAGCTGAGAGGGAGCACGGCCAGGATGGGGGATATTCCACCCCTTAGACATCCTGCTCAGGGTAGAAAAAGAAGCTGCCGGCGGGCTGGGACACTCCATCGCTGCAGGGGACAGGCTGGGCAATCAGTCCTCAGGTGCTGAGGGCAACTGGTGGTGTATCAGTTGATTTTGTATATTTTTTGTACAGTTAAGAATGTTATTTTCCTCTGCCATAAATGTTGTCTAGAACCGTATTTATTCCATCCAATGAGGTGTTGTCCCCTCCTTTTCTCCTTCTTCTTCCCACCCTACTGGGGAACAGGGAGGGAGTGAGGGAGCTTCTGGCTGGGGTGATATGATGCCAGGGGGGCAGGAACCTCTTGGATCCCCTTGGAATACTTTTTGCCCCCTTGCAACCCGTCAGATCCCCTTGGAACCACTCAAAACCCCCATTGGAACTCCTTTAACCCCTCTGATTCCCTTGTAACTCATCCAACCCCCCCTGGAACGCCACCTAGACTCACCTGGAACCAATTCAAGCCTTTGGATCCCCTTGGAACCTCTTAAATCCCACTCAGAAATCCCTCCAATCCCCTCAGATCCCCTAGAAGCTCTTGGATCCCCTCAGTACCACTTGGTAGGCCCCTTGGAACTCCTTGAACCCCTTGGATCCCCTGGGCTCTGCCTGGCATGTACTCACCGTGAGCGTCCTCCTGCACCACATGATTCTTTTCTGAATAGAACTGCTATTTCTCTACCCAATTCCCTTCCCAGTTGGGTGCTGGATGAAGGCGGTTGCATTTTTTTTTTTGCTCATCTGGGGGATTTTTGGGTCCCTGCATGGCAGCATCTTTGTCCCAGAGAGCCTTTAGGTGCAGCAGAAGAGGAAACGTATGGACATGGAAGGAATTTCCCAGCCTATGGGGCTATTTTAGATGGATTTATTACAACGGTGAATCGCTGCTGCTGCTCCAGAACTGGGAGCTGAAGCAGGGTCAAGCACCGGGGCGTGGGATCTGCTGGGAATGGGGTTTTTGGGATACCCAGGGCTTGGAACTGGACCTCCCTGCTCCTCTGACCTCATTGGGGATAATTGGGTGCTCCCTGCTCTTCTTCAGCCCCTCCTGCTCCTCGTGGACCCCCCTCGGGTTGGATATGGGCTCCTGGACCTGCTTTGGGTTTGAGACGGGCTCATCCCATGTCCACATCCCCACGTGTGGGTACAGTCCCCAGGGCCCCCAGAGCTGGGTATCCCCGCCCCCATCTCAGAAACTCAATACCCACCCCTGCTATGGGTGCAGCCCATTGCCCCCCCACCCCCGCAACCCTTATTTTGGGTATGGATGTGGCTGGGACATCGGGGACAGCAGGGGACACATCCTCCCCAGGAATCAGAGGCCCCCAAGTTGACCGGGCAGACGGACAGGGCACAGTTGGAGTGTCCCCACACTCAAAGCCCCCCCAAACCCATCTTGTCCCCTCAT
The DNA here is from genome assembly GCA_027564225.1 of Gallinago stenura. Taxonomy (NCBI): domain Eukaryota; kingdom Metazoa; phylum Chordata; class Aves; order Charadriiformes; family Scolopacidae; genus Gallinago; species Gallinago stenura. The sequence goes on along the minus strand of JAOQGM010051239.1, from coordinate 2,839 downwards.
CCCTGGCTCCCCACAAGCTCCCGGCTGCTGTGGGGCTGCAGGGACACTGCTGGGCTCCTCCGCCGTGTCCAATAACCACCACCAAGCTCTAGATTAACCTGGCCCTCCTCGCAGACAAATGTCATATTTTTCCTCCTTCCCCTTTTTTCTTCTTTTTCTGCTCCTTAAGGGCTTCAAGTGCTGGGGGTGGAGTTTGAAGGGAGCCCAAGAACCCCCCACGCTTCCTCAGGGAAGTGTGACATCTTGGGTGTACCCTGTTGGTTGCCTCCTCCTGCAGCTCGTACGGGGTCTGGGTGAGTCGATTTCCTTTCTGTGAGGGACTTAGAATATTTAATTTCACTTGAAATCTTGTAAGAAATTGAGAGTAAACCCTGGGAAGGGCTGGGGGGCAGAGGAGTGGCAGCCCCGGGAGTCGTGCGTGGATCCCATCCTGCCCTCGACCAAGGGTTCCTTGTGCCGTCAGGGGGCAGGGGGTTTGGTGGGATTTCTGGAGCGGCGTTGGGGGCAGGTGCAGCCCTTCTTCCCCATCCCCTCCGCGGCGGCTGTAACCCCCCCTCGCCCTCCCTCTGCCTCCCTTCCCACCCTCTTCTCCAGCTTCCAAAACAGATGGGGTTCTCCACCAGCCCATGGAGCCTCCTCGGTCATGTCCTGACTCTGCACCTCCTGCGGCTGGGATCAGGTAGGGATCCTGCAGGGCTGGGGGGGCTGAGGGTGCTGCGGGTGGCAGATGTGGGGCAGGGGAGGTGCCGTGGGGCAGGAGGAGCTGAACCCGGATCTCAGCCACTCATGACTTTCACTTTCCCTCGGGCTCTTGATGCCCCATGTCCATTGCTCTGGGACATCTTCAGTCCCACCCCGTGTTGTTCCCCTTGAGTCTTTGTCCCTTCTGCCAGGGCTGGCTGGGCTGGGGGTCATTTTTGGGGGGGGGTAATTTTCAGGGTCGGGGTCATTTTTGGAAAGGGGGGGTCAAAATTTCTGGAGTAGGTCCCCACCCCCAGGAAAGCTCCTTCACTTTTGAGTCCTCCCGCTCCCTTCCCTGAAGGGGAAGACTGCTGTGGGCCGAGAGATGGTGGGGTTGATCGACTGGGCTTTAAACTAGGTGTGAAGGGGGAGGGGGTGATTGCCTCAGGAGCCTCGAGGACAGGTCTGGTGATAAGGGAATCTGGGAACCACGGACAAACCACACATAAGGAGGACACCTGAAGAACAGCACGAAGGAAAAGGAGCTTATGGGTCAGGATTAAGGGGAGCACGGGGGCAGGTGATGTTACAGTCGGGGTCTGCTCCAGACCACCAGATCAAAGTGACAGTGAGGACGCTGCCCTCTCTAAACAGACAGGGGCAGCATCGCCCTCACACACCCTGGTCCTCCTGGGGGACTTCAACCACCCCGATATCTGTTGGAAAGAACACACAGCAGACCACAAGAAACCCAGGAAGTTCTTGGAATGTGCTGATGACAACTTTCTCCTTCAAATGATGGAGGAGCCAACGAGGAAAGGAGCCGTGCTGGACCTTGTCCTTACCAACAAGGAGGGGCTGGTCGGGGATGTCAAGTTCAAGGGTGGCCTCGGCTGCAGCAATCATGAGATGATAGGATTCAAGATTCCTAAGGCAGCGAGGAGGGTGTGCAGCAAGCTGGCTACCCTGGGCTTCAGAAGAGCAGACTTTGGTCTCCTGAGAGATGTGACTGGCCAGGTAGCTTGGGAAAAAGAACGGGAGGGGAGAGGGCCCGAGAGGGCTGGGTGGTGTTCAAGGATCGCCTCCTCCAAGCCCAGCAGAGGTGCATCCCAAGAAAGAAGAAATCGTGCAAAACAGCCAGCAGGCCTGCATGGATGAGCAGGGAACTGCTGGACAACGTCAGGATCAAAAGGGAGGCCTCTAGAGGGTGGGAGCAGGGAAGGACAGACTGGGCAGAATACAGAGAAACTGTCCGAGGGGCCAGAAACGAGATCAGGCAAGCGGAAGCCCAGGCAGAACTAAATCTAGCCAGGGATGTGAAAGAGAACAAAAAGAACTTCTATAGATACGTCAGGGATAAAGGCAAGACGAGGGAAGCTGTGGGTCCCCTCCGGAAGGAAATGGGAGACCTGGTCACCCAGGACATGGATAAGGCTGAGCTCCTGAATGACTTTTTTGCCTCGGTCTTCACCGACAAGGGCTCAAACCACACTGCCCAAGTCATGGAAGGTAAGAACAGGGGCTCTGAGAGTGAAGAACTGCCCACAGTACGAGAGGATCAGGTTCGAGACCTCTTAAGGAACCTGAAGGTGCATAAGTCCATGGGACCTGATGAAATCCATCCGCGGGTCCTGAGGGAGCTGGTGGATGAAGTCACTAAGCCCCTTTCCATCATATTTGAGAAATCGTGGCAAACTGGCGAAGTCCCCGCAGTCTGGAAAAGGGGAACATAACCCCAGTATTCAAAAAAGGAAATAAAGAAGACCCATGGAACTACAGGCCGGTCAGTCTCACCTCTGTGTCACGACATCCCGGTCTCAAAATCGGAAAGTCATGGATTTGATGGATGGACCCCTCTGTGGATAAGGAACTGGCTGGATGGCTGCACTCAAAGGGTTGCAGTCAACGGCTCCATGTCCAATTGGCGGCCAGTAACGAGTGGTGTTCCCCAGGGGTCTGTACTGGGACCAGAACTATTGAACATCTTTGTCGGGGACATGGACAGTGGGATAGAGTGCACCCTCAGCAAGTTTGCTGATGACACCAAGCTCAGTGGTGTGGTGGACACTCTGGAGGGAAGGGATGCCATCCAGAGGGACCTGGACAGGCTGGAGAGGTGGGCTCCTGCAAATGGCATGAAGTTCAACCAAGCCAAGTG
>JAOQGM010051238.1:0-10301 GCA_027564225.1 Gallinago stenura | reverse complement strand
CAAGGATTTCAGGAGGATCTGCTCCATGATCTTGCCAGGCACAGAGGTGAGACTGACCGGCCTGTAGTTCCCGGGGTTACATCTAACAGTTAATATAAAATTAGAAGTAGTTCTTATTAGAAGAATGGGAAAATGGAGAGGTGATATTTCTTTCTCTGTAATGGTATTTTAAGTATGTAATTTTGTTAATATTGCTCATACCAAGGTTTCCCCAACTTCATACTGGCAGTAGAAACATCAGTGGTATTAGAGGTAGTGATGCTGGTGACACTGATACTCAAGTAAACAGTTTGAGCACACCTATTATAAGTTTGCTCCAATAAGTAGTCCAGAATTATCAAGGAATTGGCTGTAGTTGCCAGTGTAGAGGTGCTTTTTCCAAAGATCTTGTCAGAGCCTTCAGCTGTAGGTAGTCACTCAAAAAGGCAGTTACTGATTGGTTGGTAACAGTGTATACGGACATAGTCAAGTAAGTACCTTCAGAACACTAGGAAGCTCCACCATGTACATATACATATATAATCATAGTTTTCTCATGTCTTTCGGAAGGTATTATTTATTTTGTTCCCAAACTGTCGAGATAACAGCTCTATTGGAAGAAAAAGTTAATATAAACTCATGGTTAGTACAAACACAGGCAAAGAAAATCAGCAGTGAAATTCCTAATCCTATACAGGTAACAGATGTGCAATTTTAACACAGAGAACTAACACAACTTGTGGCTAGCCCTGCTGGTGTTACCTCCTTTCCAAAAAAGAGTGGGATAAATAGTAGAGAAATGGTAAATGGAATTTATTGAAAGACACAGGAACCTATTCTCTTGTAGCATTTACTCCCAAAGAAACCATAGACAAAATTCAGATTCTCTGGAAGTAGATCAGGTATCTTGGAAATAAAAAAAAATATTTCCACTCAAAAATGTATATTCACACAAGGGATTATATTTTAGAATGTAAAGTTGAATTTAAAGCTAAATACAGTTTTAAAAAAAGTGCATCTTAGATTGAGCCAGAATTCTCAGCACTTAGTAGTTTTGACCTCTTAGTTTCTGTTACACATTCTAATATTGATACTTTCTTGAGAATAACTTCTCTTTTTTGCACATGATAAACTTTAAGAAAAGTGCAACAATAATGGGATCAGTAGGAAACCCAAAAATACAAAGACACATGAACTACTACCACAGAGACAGAATATTTTTTCTCTACCTAAAGAATGATCATTTCACAGACTCACAGAATCTTAGTGGTTGGAATGGACCTTTGAGATCATCGAGTCCAACCATATTTAAAAAAAAAACACAAACAAAAACCTACAATAAAAAACAAAAACAACAAAAAAACCCACAAAAAAATCCACCCAAACAAACACAAAAACACGTCTTTAATTTCTCTTCCAAGATGTGAATGGTGTCCTTCAGGCTATCGTTTTCATCTATGTAAATAAAAAAATGTATGATACACTCAGAAGTACATTTTGACAGTATAAGTATGAAAGCAGAACACGGAAATTACTTCCATTTTTTTTGACTTGTCTGAACTTTAGGAAACTTTTTTATAGACAATTTTCATTACAGAGTTACATAATCTCAATCTCCATTTTTTTAACAAGACAGGTCATAGTTTAATCATAATATTTGTCTTGTATTACTACTTTTAGCCTTCTGATGACTGAGGCAGTCAAGAAAATCTAGATGCAAAGTTCTTTGGCTCAGAAAATAACAGATTCTTATAATGTTGACAGTTAACAGCAACAGATTCTTATAATGTTAACTTATAAGAGTTTTGAATTTGAAGGTGCAACTTTTTAAGGACTTGTTTCCAAAAAAGAGGAAGTAGCATCTCAAAACCAGAAGTTAGAAAAAGCAAGAAATGCCTTTTTTATTATTAAAAGTATTTTTGAGTATTAAAAACATCTACATACTTCCATTTTTTAGAGGTTTATTAATATTTATGCTAATATGCTTTGAACACACAATGGGTATAAAATTAAGTATATGGTGTACAGCTGAACTGTGATACAAAGATATAACCAAAATTTATATATTTTATTTTAAAATAGCAATGGATAATTCTCAAGTTGTCCTGGTTTGAGGTAAAACAACCAATTTTCTCTTCAGTAATTTTACTTTTTTATCTAAGCCTCTTCTAACTCTCCGAAATTAACAGCATATTGTTCAGAAACTGTTCACTCTCTCAATGCTAAGAACTGATTATACCAAGGAATGGTATGCAGAGAGGCCCTTGCTTATACTCATTGCTATAACAACTGAGGTCAGGCAAATTTGCTATTTGCCCCGTTGGAAGATTGGAAGCAGAAAGGCGTAGAGGGATCACACCTGTAGGGAGGAGCGGACAGGACAGGTGACCCAGAACTGACCAACAGGGTATTCCATCCCATCCGCATCATACTCAGTATAAAAGCTGAGGGATCAAAAGGCCAACCCTCTTCCATCAATGGCCGGCATCTGAGGAGGACCCTGTCTGCTTGTCTGCCTTTGATCCCGATCTGAGCGTTCCTGACTCCAGATCCAGAATCTGGTTCCTGTCCATCACCGAGTCCAGCCTGGGACTTTCCCCTGTGCCTGCTGGTGACGTGATGATCACCCTGGGAGCTTGATACGGTTTTCTATATACTGTATACATATTTTTTTATTTTCCTTTTCCTTATTATTATTTCATTTTTTTTTCATTAAAGTAGTTTAGTTTTTTTCTAAACTCAGAAGTTTTATTTTTTCCCTTTCCCTCTTCCTTTCCTCTCTTTTCCTTAGGCAGGGGAGGAAGGGGCCATCTTTTGTTCTGGTTGGTCAATTCAGTCAAAACCACGACAATTGTATATATAATTAATCCACTTCAATGAATGGAACATTCACCAGTAGATTTTAAATTGGTATTTCATAACTGCATTTTGGAACTGAATTTTTCTTCCTTCAGTTAAAACTCTTCCAGAATTTTTTATACAAAACTTGTTAGAGCTCTCAAAATTCTGTGCTTCATTTTTATGTCTGACCAGTGAAAATTGTTTGCAGAGCTCAGTCTGTGGGGACTGCAAAATTTGAGCAAATGGATGCTGAGTGATCTGGACTCTTAACAAACAATTTCTACTGCATTTAATATAACCAAGAATGTATCTAATGAAGTGCTTCCAGCAATCAATAAGGTATCTGGTTATGTTTTATTTAATAGAGGAGTAAATATTGTAATAAATTAGCATAAATTTTCTGGAACTACAGTTTTTTTATAAAAAGAACAAACCACTCAGCACATCCAAAGCACAGCCCAGAATATAAGCAGTGCACTGAGTTCTGAAATAAGGGATAAGGCTTTGTGTGCTCTTCAATTTCCAAAAGATTGCAACATTTGAATGGCAAAAACAAGTGAATGAGTAAATGAGTCTGCAAACTGTCGCTCTGTAAGCAAAAGCATTCAGGATGACTGAGGAAAATTGTACTGCAGAGATTGGTAGTGCTTCTCTGCGCATGTGCTACAAAATAGGCAAGTACTACATTTAGGTTGGCCAGAAATGCCATCAACAGGAAAATACAGTGATCTCCCATAGAAATGTATAGCCCGTACCCCAAGGCCCCATAAAGATAAGGTTTCTAATTTGTGAGGGAACATCCATAGGAAACATTGGGTTTACTCAGAAACAAGTTATTTGTAGCTTTGACAATGACTTGCAAGCATGTGAGAGGCCATATAACTAACTTTGGGTTTGACTCCTAATTTACCATGCAAAGCATCTTTACTGAGGCTGTGCTTTTTTCCTCATATATGAAGGGATGATCCTACACAACCTTGCTGAAAGCCCACCCTCATGCCTCAGCCTGCCTGTTTTCTCTGTTTTCTCTCTGTGTTGAACTCTGCATCTGCCTGCGTGTGCATGTATCTATGTATTATACAGGTGTGTTTCTGTGTGTGCCCCCACTGGGAATGCAAGTTCAGCCTTGCTATTGCTAGAACCTGCAACATAAAACCACGGCAGCCTTGCCTCCATAAGGCTGCCAGAATCAGTACCTTCCAATAGGAACCTTTTGCACTTTCCATTTCCTGGCTTTTCTGCCTCTCAGCTCTTTATCAGTTATTCAACGTGTCAGGCATCTTCACCTTTGGAAAGAGAAAACATTTCAATGCCTGACCTCCACTCTTGTAGACTAATGCTCTCAAATTACATTGGTACATTACCTCCCACACTCCATGCTTCAAATTCTCTTACTTTGTTTCCCCTTTGCATATCACTGGGTGCAAGTTTTTGGTTAAGTATTGTTCCTCAATATGATCTTCTCCCCAAAGAAGGTCACGGTACTGCTTAAATAATGGCCTTGTGCAGTCCCTTGTGCGCTGAATGTGAACTGCTGACAGTCCAGGTTGCATCCGAGGTTAGGACTTTCTTACTGTGAAAAAAAGAAAAGATTTTTTGGCTCAAATCAAATGCCCAGAAGAGAAGCTACTGACATGATGTTGATGACTCTTTGTACTGGTTTTGATAAGGATCATCAGAGTTTAGCCATGTATCTGGTAATATGATCTGTGGGGCACATAGATCAAGGCTTTCTAACAGCAACTCCAGATGGTCACTCCAGAGCAAATGGCTCTGGTTATTGGTTTGCAATCTTTTCTTCTATTTTTTGCCTTTTGATTCATGCTTTTAATCTCATAACCTTTGTCAATTTTTCCCTGACCTGGCTTACCTTTCCTGTAATGTTTTGTTACTTGTTTTCTTCAAAACTAGTTCTTTTCAGTGAAGAGCTGGGTTTGGGGCTTTAATTTTTGTCATGTTTTCTTGAAACTGTGTTTGAAATAATGTCAAATTTGAACGAGTTTTTAAATTGTTTCTCTTCTCTTGGCATTGATTAGCTCCCCTTCTAATCTATTTCTCTGACTACAGCTTTATTTCTTGACTTCAGCATGTGTGATAACTGACTTAATTTCTCCAGCTTTTCACTATTACCAGGACTTTCTACCTGTATTTGACTCGGGGTTGCTGATCACCCTCCCATTCTTTTTTCTACTGAGTGGACTAGACATCCATTCCTTAACCTGGGTGAAATATGTACCGCATCCACATGGATGTTTTTTAAGTGACAGTTTGCACATGCAAGCAATCAAATGTGTCTTGGCATTAATATATTTTTGTTCCAACCTACAGCGGTTTGATCTGTTTGCTGAAGGTTAATCCCTGAGGATGAATCACTACAAGTCAGCCTCTCCTGGATAAGTTACTAATTATCACATTCTCTGTCAAGAATGACTATTAAAAACTTGAGAATTTGGGCTGCCTCATTGGAAATCCTTCTCTAACTGTGTGACTACCTTGGGCAGACTACGAATGTGTAGTGTGGGACAGCAGTTTTGTGTCTGCAGAGCGTTTAGTACCTATAGGTACGAGCCCTGGTTTTGATGGGGTTACTTTGTGGCTGCTGCAGCAGTCAGTGGTAACTCTACAGCAGAAGTGTGCCAATTAGTCCTTTGAAATACATGGTGGGAACCTAATCTTCAGACTGATTGACCTCTTATTCCTGTCACTCTCCGCAGAAATTTTGCTTAATAGAGACCTTGCTCTGTGGTGATAAAATCTCATTTTATCAGAAAAGAACCCCAAGGATCTGCTGCAAAGAATATTGAATTTAATGGGAAAGACCTCATGCTTTGGCCTGTGTAGCTGTTGGGCCAGGCACTGTAACTGCAATCAGGTTTGAACGAAACCAAACACAGCAAGTCAATGGGAGCTCCGATTCCTTGACGCATCACCACAGGGCAAGAGAGCAATTAATAGATGATGCCAGTGGCATAAATGCTCCACCTCAAGTAATAAACAAGAAGGTATTCTTGGGGCAACTACTTAAACTCATAGGACAATTTGTAAATCTTTTTGTTTAAAGAGGGTTTTTTTTCCTACACAATGTGAATTAAAAACATAAAAAATAGACAGCAGTGATAAGATTGGGCCTGGTGTACTGAACTACCAAGATCTTCAGTTCCTGCAGTGTCAGCTTTTTCAATCCCTCAGCTCTTTCCCCATTGGGGATGATAGAGGAGGGTCTTCTGATACAAGTGTCACCAGAAAGGCTCTCATCATTTTCCAAAACTGTCTGACCAGTTCACATGTTGTGGTACAGACTCAGGAGATTCTTGTATTAGTTGCTCGGATTCCTCATGTTCTTATTCATTACAGGAAAACATTTGACTGAAGGCTACTTTAGAATTCACCACTCACCTGTAATCAATGTATAAAATTACTGTGATGGTATTCTTGTACATCATGGTGAGAAAATCCAGTGTTCCAGCACACTTGACAGCACAAGAACAAGCAGAAAAGAAAGTATTTTCATTCCTACGAATATTTCATCATATCTCCTAAGAGGGAACAGATTGAGACTTATAATGAAGTTTTATTCTTTTAAAATTTTATCTTTGCTGGTCAGTATAACTCAGAACATGCTTGCTGATTAAAATACACACCCAGCTTTATATAAAATGAGGCAGTTACGCATCTAAAAGATGCCACGTGCCAAAAAGCTGCATTATTTGACTGTGAACAAAGGATAATACTTATACCCTACTGCAAAGTTTAATTTTTCTACCTACAAATATTAATTCATTTTTTCTCTGTTTTATATGAGAAATCATATGCAAATATGATTAAATTGATGCATAAACATTGGGAGGTTTGGGTTTTTTTGGGGTTGGGATTTTGGTTTGGGTTGGGTTTTTTTTTCCCCAGATGTTGGAACAAGTAGCCCAGAGGTGTTTCCAACTCTCTTTCCTCCAGGCTTTTCACCATGGGACTCATCCAAGCAGGTCCTTGAAAAGGCCCAAGTTCGCTCTCCTGAAGACCAGGCATGCATTCTTCCTACAGGTCCTACTGCCATGCTTTGTGACCCAAAGGTGATTTTGAGTTGGTCTTCTACTCAGGCAGGGTGTCTGTTCCCTGACCTGGCTGCTGTGAGGCCTGGCACCTGCATTGAGAAGCCAGCTGATTCAGGACAGAGGGCCTGCATGACCCAGGGCCAGCCCCCATGATGCTTGGCTCTGGGGAAAGAGGCCTTTGGTCAAAGATGGGCACGCTGCTGCCATTGAGCAAAGGCTTTCTTCTCACTTTTTCAGATCCAGCTTTGGCAACAGTACTTATTGTCCTCTGTTTGGATAGAAAGGTCCTGGGCACCATCAGGTCTCCAGTAAACTGCCACCAAAACCCCTCCCCTTTGCATGCTCTCTGCAGGACTTCTCCACAGAATAAAAGCTTGGAAAATAGCTTTTATGAAAGCTATTTCATATTTTTGATCAGCAGCATCGTTATTTTGTTGTTCTTTCTAGTTCTTCCATGATGTATCTCATCCACACAGCAGATGGTGGCCATTTTAGAGCAGAGGCTCCTTTACATGCTTGTTTTATGTGGTGCCATGAATCTCGGACTTTGGCTTTTAGGTACTTACCATAACACAGATGCATGGCAGTGTAACACTGATGCCCTGCTGTGATATTAAAACCACTAAAGGAATGTGAAGAGGCAGCTGATACCTCTAGTAGTGCTTTGTGGTGGATTTTCCACAGCACATCTATGCATTAAAAGAAGTGAAATAGTTGATGTTGAAAGTGATGCCCAAAGGCTGAAGCAGCGCTGTGGTATGTAAGGGGAATCTGCTTATTATACAGTTTGTCCAGCATCCATGAGCAGCACTAGGTAATCATTTAATAATTACATTATTAAATTGTTAATAATTACATTATTAAATCACAAATTTTGCTTATCTTGACTAACCAGAAAGTTACACTCCATCTTTATCTGCTTATAAGATAGTAGACTTCCCCATTATTCAAATATACACCATAAGTTTCCAGACCATACGTTTTCATACTATGCAGTTTTTTACAGGAAGTGTTGCTGCAGCTGAATTTATGACAGGAGCTGGCCATTACAGTAATGTAGTTTCTCCAAATAACTCCACCTCATTCCCTGGTGACTGAGCAAGCACTTTCTTCTCAGGAAGACTGGTATCTTCATTTGAAAATACCATGTGATGGAGAATTCCTGCCATCACCAACTCCTACGAGTGGGTTTCCTTATTTGCGAAATTCCACATCTTGCTTTAGGTAGAACTGTGTCAGTTGCCAGTTCCACCTGCTCAGATGCATTTGGCAAGCTTACTTCATACTTTCAGGGACTTCCCATGGTCACACTGAAAGCAAAGTTGATCTCTTTAGTCGGTTTAGTGTGTTCATTGTTAGTTTGCTTCCCAGTGTTGATACATAGCTAACATTTAATTTCTGTTGTAATTCACAGGCACATGCCTGTACAACAGAAAAGTATGAACTTATTATAAAATGCTGAAAACATAACTTCGCTGCTTTGTTCAGCTATCATCTACCGAAGTGACCCAGCTTGTCCTAAACTCACTGGGTAAACAAGCCTTGGCATGATACCTGACCTTAACTTGTTGTGCTAGAGCCATCCCTTGGTTTCGTGGGTCTGCTGGCAGCTTAAACTACTTTTTGCTGTTACTTCCTGAACTACTGTTACTTAAGGAAAAGCTATAATGTAAAGATGGATTTGAAGACCTACCCCACAGAACTTAACTGACAGTGAGCTCACCTGTACAAGTGCATCTGCTATTTGAATAAATCAGACCAAACTGGCTGAAAGTGGCAAATTTCCAACAAAATCATGCAAACTCAGCTAATACATACGCATGAAGTGCACTTGCATATGAAGTCCACATGTACAAATACTTAAAAGTGAATGGTTAAAGGCCATATCATGGCTAAAGCCAATAGGTTATGTAAATTCTAAAAATGAATATATGAATAGTCTGAAAATTATACATAAGGCATCAAGACTTGTAAAATGGAGTCCTCCTTGTGCTCCCAGTCAAGGTGACCGAGCTGGTCGCTTTTATGACCAGCAATTAGAAGGGGGTTTAGCCAGTGTATACTTCTGCTGCCTTTTTTTTAAATTCAAGATGATGAGATCACAGCCAGAAGCCAAAATCTTGAAATTGCATACCCTCTATTGGCCATGAACTTATTTTCTTAGTGTAAAAAATAAGGCCTTTAGAATAAGAGTTTGTTCCAGTGTTTATCTGCAATTTGTTTTTTGTTCAGTTGCTGTCTTGCAAAGTAGGTGAAATTATTGTGAGCAGCTTAAACTACTCCTATGATTCAATAGAAGGGTTTTTTTTTGCAAAATATTCTTTATACTGTGTTTGTCAGGAAAGAAAGAAAAAATCAAGAAAGCAAGAAAGCAAGCAGAAAAGTATTCTTTGGCAGAAGACGGTCATAATTTCTGTGATGTTGTAGCTTAATGCCTATGCTAAAATCAGGGCCAAGTTATGAAGAAGCTATGCAATATCCTTGTACAAATGTCCTGAAAAGCTTATGACCATGACAGAAAAAGAGAAAGCACAGGATAAGCCCAAGGTCAAAAGAGAAAAAAAATCCAACAGTCTGTGATAACATCAGGATTTCAACCCAAATTTAAGGAGTTTTCATCTCCTGTGATAGATGAGACAAAGTTAGACTTCAAGGTGCCTGAGTTCAGTTAAGGAGCAGAAGGGAGAGTGGAAGCATGCTTACTCAGGCAAAATACCAACGCCTGAGGACATTCCCCTTCCTGGAGCACTTAAGTGACTGAGCACGAGCATGTCGTCTCCCTCCCTGTTCAGCTTTTGACTGAGCTTTTGACACAGTCTCCCACAGCATCCTCATAAGTAAACTTAGGAAGCGTGGATTAGAAGAATGGGCAGTGAGGTCGACTGAAAACTGGCTGAAAAACAGAGCTCAGAGGGCCATGATTAGGGGTACAGAATCTAGTTGGAGGTCCATAACAAGTGGTGTTCCCTGGGGGTCAATATGGGGTCCTCTTCAATACATTCATCAACCACCTGGATGAAGGGATGGAATGTACCCTCAGCAAGTTCCCTAATGATACAAAACTGGGAGGGGTGTCTGACACACCAGAAAGCTGTACCACCATACAGCAAGACATGGACAGGCTGGAGAGTTGGGCAGAGAGGAACCTGATGAACTTCAACAAAGGCAAGTGCAGGGTGCTGCACCTGGGAAGAAATAACCCCACGCACCACTACAGGTTGGGGGCTGACCTGCTGGAGAGCAGCTCTGAGGAAAAAGACCTTTAAGCGTTGGTGGACAATAGGATGACCATGAGCCAGCAATGTGCCCTTGTAGCCAAGAAGGCCAATGGCATCCTGGGGCATCAGGAAGAGTGTGACCAGCAGGTGAAGGGAGGTATCCTGCCCCTCTATTCTGCCCTGGTGAGGTCCCATCTGAAGCATTGGGTCCATT
>JAOQGM010051237.1:0-10315 GCA_027564225.1 Gallinago stenura | reverse complement strand
GTGGTGCCCAGGGACAGGACAAGAGGAAATGGGCACAAACTTGAGTATAAGAAGTTCCACCTCAACATGAGGAGGAATTTCTTAACTGTGAGAGTGGGGGAGCACTGGAAGAGGCTGCCCAGAAAGGTGGTGGAGTCTCCTTCTCTGGAGACATCCCAAACCCACCTGGACATGTTCCTGTGCAACATGCCCTAGGTGGACCTGCTTGGGCAGGGGGGGTTGGACTAGATGATCTCCAGAGGTCCCTTCCAACCCCATATGATTCTATAAATCTATGATCAGCATCCAACATAGAGACATGTTTGAATCGGTCTGATCATTCTGACATCCTCAGAAAATTAGCTCTATTAAAAGTAAACAAAGGCAGAAATGCCTCACATTTCTGGGCAACCTGATAGCTCGAGAGCCAGCCCTTCTCCCAGCTCCTGCTCCTCTCTCTTGTCATAGAATCACAGGACGGTTTGGGGTGGAAGGGACCTTAATGATCATCTAGTTCCAGAGCAGGGTGCAGGCAGGAAGGAGTGGATGTGGCAGAAGGTGTGCAGGGGTGCGAGAGGGCCCGTCCGTGTGTATCATATCTCAGTTTGACAACTCTCAGTGGATGGCGTTCTCATAATATTGACTCAATCATCCCCAGTTATAAACGATGCTAGCAAAAAACTCCTTCCTATGAAAGAAAAATGGTTGGCGGGGGGTGTGTATTTCCCCGAGCCTACACTGGCTCCAAAAGCATGTCAGACAGTAATTAATCACTTCGGGGTATTTGCTGATGTGTAATTATGTGGAGGGAAAGGTTTGGCAATACACATTGCTATCAATCATCACTGTGTATCAGTCACGTAGGCTGGGTCATCTCCAAGCCTGGCTGCCAGATAGGTCAAATACTAATGTTACAGGTAAAATCTAAACCCTCAGATTCAATTTCCAGCATTTCAAATCACTCGTGTCACATTCCTGTCCTGGACACCTCCAGCAAGGTGTCCAGCCGCATGGGGGATTGATCCATGGAGTGAAGATCTCCAGAACTGCAGTTCGCAAAACACAATGTCTTTATGAGCAGATCATAGAATCACTGAATGGTTCAGGTTGGAAGGGACCTTAAAGATCATCAAGTTCCAACCCCCCTGTCATGGGCAGGGACACCTCCCACCACAACAGGTTGCTCAAAGCCCCAGCCAGCCTGGCCTTGAACCCCTCCAGGGATGGGGCAGCCAGAGCTTCTCTGGACAACCTGGGCCAGTGTCTCACCGCCCTCACAGCAAAGAATTTCTTTCTGGTGTCTAATCTAAATCTCCCTTCTTCCAATTTAAAACCGTTCTCCCTTGTCCTGTCACTGCCCTCCCTGACAAAGAGTCCCTCCCCAGCTCTCCTAGAGCTCCCTTCAGATATTGGGAGGCTGCTCTAAGGTCTCCCCGGAGCCTTCTCTTCTCCAGGCTGAACAACCCCAGCTCTCTCAGCCTGTCCTCCTAGGAGAGGTGCTCCATCCCTCTGATCATCTTCGTGGCCCCATTCCACCAGGTCCATGTCCTTCCTGTGCTGAGGACTCCAAAGTAATAGAGTGTACCTTGACATCGAATCTGACACCCACAGCCTCTGGGCACCTCGGGGGGAGTCTGAGAGAACCAATGCATAGAGGTAAACAACTCCTCTTCAGTCACATTTACCCCCAGTAGTGATCCGGGAAGAAAAATAAATACATAAAGGCAAGCAGAGGGGCACAGCCAGGAGATGTGCGGTGACGGCTGCCAGCACCGGAGCGCTGCTCGGAGAGCACAAGCCAAGCCTGACAATTCCCTCTTCACTGCACAAGCCCCAGCCTGACAATTCCCTCTTTGCACCTCTCTCCGGCTGCAGCCCCGAGCGAAGCAGAAAGCTGGAACGAAGGCAGATGGAGCTGTGCTGGAGCCAGGCAGCTCCTGGGGCCAGCTGCTGCAGCCCAGCTCCAGGACTGATCTCTCCAGAACCCAGGGATGTCCCAGATGCATCCTCTCAGCTTCCCGTTTCAGCCTTCACCTTGTTTAATACATTCTACAATACTAGAATTGACCAAAAAAACCTGTATTGACCAAGGAATCAGCCAAGGAGAAGCCGTGGCAGACAATGCCTATGCATTTCTGTTTGACCCAAGTGTCGTGGTCCCAATGTGCTTCCCCAGACACCGTGGCCTCCCGTCCCAGGGAGTGTCCCACAGGACACCGCTTGGCTGGAGCAATATACCCTCTCCAAACGATCCGTGCTCTCCGATTCCTGCCATTCTGACTTCCGTGATTCTGATTTCCTAAATACTTTGGGTTTTATTCATTCGCTCTGGTGTTGTCCATCAGCTGAAATAGCTCCATCCTTCCATGAGGTCTTCCATCACCGCGGTATTTATGTGGTTTATTCTGGAAGCATCCCATGGGACTGCTGTTCGCAGGTGAGAAGGCCCAGCAGAGACCTGTGGAGGCAACGCTGGAGGCTCCACCTTTCTCCATCCCAAATCATCCCTCCGAAGCTGTCTCTATTCATTTCCCAAAGCCACATTCAAAAAGCATCCAACTCAATAAAACTGGCCAGGAACCCTAGGGTGGGATAACGAGCTCCTGTGGTGGCAATTGACACCGACAGCTCCTCCTTGGAGCCATGCGTTGTGGGACCTGCTGCCTCCATGGGGATTGTCCACCCCTGGAGTGTGAGCCTGGGCACCTCTCTCCCTCCGTCAGTGTCGGGGCAGGGTTCTTAGGTGAAAATTAGGCAAAGCGGGTCATCAGCTTGCCTTGAGCAAGCTCAGGTCTAGAGTGCCTCCTCCCGACAGAGCCTCCCCACCACGCCTGTCACTGCGTGTCATGGGGCCTCAGCGCGTGACATCACACGTGTCATCCACCTCAGAGGGCTGACAGCCACCCTCTGGGAGACACAGTGGCACCTCCAGGTTGCCAAAGACCGGCACCTCGCATCGTTCTCCCTCAGCCCACACCCAACAACCACCTCCACCTGCATTGACCCAAACCAGCCCCAAAATGGGCCAGGGGAAGGGGCAAAAAGACCATTTTTCTACAGCAGGTCAAAAACCCCCCTGTTTCTGGGTCCTTGGTCAAAAGGGGCAGTTTTCTGACAATACACTGTCCCGGTGGTTCAGGAGATTTTGAGGTCATTTGGGGCGTTCTGGAGGGTTTGGGGTCTGCAGGCCAATTCTGGGGTGGTTTTGGGGGTCCCCTGGGTGGACTTTGGGCAGTTTTGGGGTCCCTTGGGCAGTTACAGCAGTCGCTGGGGCAATTTTTGCCTTGCCCGTGGCAATTTTTGGGTGACCTTGGGAGAGCTTTAGGGTCCCCAGGGTGGGTCTGGTGGGGGGGAGGTGGGAAGAGAAATCCCTGCACAGCATCCCTCTGCCAAGAGCAGCAGTGTCCTCAGCCCAGCAGCCGGTGAAGACCGCGGTGACTATAAAGCTGGTGTGCCTCCATGCCTTCACTGGGGTGCAGGTGGAGAATCTGCCCGACCCAGGAGCTCCCCAGGGAGTCAGCACCACAGAACTGAACATGGTGGACATGGAAAAGCTGGAGCTCTATTGGCAGCGGGATTTGCTCACTCAGAAACATCTGTCTGCACCCATCCTCACCCAAAAGTCTGCTAGGACTTTCCATAAATCCCTTTAAAAGACTCCATCGAAGCAGAGATGCATCAGTCAGGAGAAGAGTCCTCTGATGTTCTCGGCCAACAGCACTCCAGACACTATCACCTCTAAAGCCTCTGTGTTTCGCAGCCCTTGGGGGAGACTTAGGGTGGGCACCACGTTCAGGATGGAAGGAGCCGTGGTGCTCCTTACCCAGGGTTTGCCTTTAGAAGGCAAACTCCAGGAAACCAGGGCGCCTGCCTCTCGCAAGGAATTGGACAGTTTCCCCAATGAGATATTTTGGAACAAGCGGTTGTCACAGCACGTGAGCGTTTGACGTCCTTTTTTCACTGAAATACAGCGGTCTGGAAGTGGAAAGTCATCTGTCATCGGAACGGGAGGCGTATTTTTGCAAGTGCAAAACAGCCTTTTTGTTTAACTCCCAGCTGAGGGGGAATTTCTGGGAGCCAAATGTTCCCAAGCACAGCTCCCGTGTGGCTGGAGGGCCATCGCCGATGGGAGAAGCTTTGACAAAAACGTAGCCACCAGATCTATAAACCCAGCAGACAAGATGCAAAAAAAAAAAAAAAAACCCACCCCAAAATCCAACCACCTCTCTGGATAAACAACAGAACGGGGAGGCCAGTTTTAAAGGAAGGATTAGAAGAATCACAGAATCTTCTAGGTTGGAAGGGACCTTCAAGATCATCTTCTCCAACCATCAACCTAACTCTGACAAAAATAAATCACAACAAACAAAATGCAACACCATCACTAAACCATGTCCCCCAACACCATGTCAACCTGTCTTTTGAACACCTCCAGGGATGGGGCCTCAACCCCTTCCCTGGGCAGCCCATTCCAAGGCTTAATAACCCTTTCAGTGGAAAAATTTTTCCTAACCTCCAACCTGAACCTCCCCTGGGGCACCTTGAGGCTGTTTCCTCTCGTCCCATGGCCTGTTCCTTGGGAGAAGAGACCAACTCCCCCTGGCTACACCCTCATTTCAGGGAGTTGGAGAGAGGGAGAAGGTCTCCCCTCAGCCTCCTTTTCTCCAGGCTGAACACCCCCAGCTCCCTCAACCTCTCCTCATGACCCCTCACCAGCTTCGTTGCCCTTCTCTGGACCTGCTGCAACCCCTCAGTGTCTTTTTTGTGGTGAGGGGCCCAAAACTGGACACAGTACTCGAGGTGGGGTCTCACCAGTGCCCAGTACAGGGGGATGATCACCTCTTGGGTCCTACTCACCACACTGTTCCTGACACAGGCCAGGATGCTGTTGGCCTTTTTGGCCACCTGGGCACACTGCTGGCTCATGTTCGTCTGACAGTTGACCAACACTTTTCCATGAGTTGGAAAAGGACCATGCCCCAGGTCCTTTTCCATGGGGCAGGTCCAGCCACTCTGCCCCCAGCCTGTAGCGCTGCCTGGGGTTGTTGTGACCCAAGGGCAGGACCCGGCACTTGACCTTATTGAACCTCATGCCATTGGTCTCAGCCCATCCCTCCAGCCTGTCCAGATCCCTCTGCAAAGCCTCTCTACCCTCCAGCAGCTCAGCACTCCCACCCAACTCGGTGTCCTCTACAAATTTGCTGAGGGTGCACTCGATCCCCTCGTCCAGATCGTTGATAAAGATGTTGAAGAGAACGGGTCCCAGTACCGAGCCCTGGGGGACACCACTCGTGACCGGCTGCCAACTGTATTTCAGTCCATTCTCCATCTAGCCCGACAGGTTTAGACACCACGCACACGCTGGCAGAGCTAACGCGAGACGGAACCGGTCATCAACATGAACTGGTCATCAACATGAACTGGTTATCAACATGAATTGGTCATCAACATGAACTGGTCATCCACACGAAGCCAACCCCAAATCTTTCAGGTCGAAGCTGTGAGTTTTTAGGTGAGTTTTGCAACTTTGGGCACCGAAAATAAATCCCCAGCAGATGCCCAGTGCTTGATCTGCTTTGGTCAGCCCAACCCCACGTGGCACAGACTAAAAATATGCCCCCTTAGCTGTGCTCCAGGAGACCCCTTCCAGTGATTGTTCTCAGAAAAACTCTGGAATCATTTTGGAGGGGGGAGAAAAAAAAAAAAAAAAAGCCAAGATTTTCTTTCTCTTCACGACCAATTCATGCAAAGTAGAAAACCAGTAAGAATCATCAGAGAAGTTATTCACTGTGAACTGAATGCTCATCTTTATTCAGAACATTACTGAAACGGGGAAAATGTACTCACTGACTCATCCCCAGCTGCCGGCCTCGGCTCCTTTCCTCTGCTACATTTCTCAACACAACTTTCAAAGTACCTTAAGAGGGCCCGTCACCACCAGCAGCAGCAGCCAAACAGCCTTGCAGGCCTTGGAAAGGCAAGACAAGATAAGATTGCAGATAGCATCACTCAGCCAGGGCAGCACGCCCCAGGGGCCCAACCTGCTCCCGGGGAAAGAGGCACCCTCCAGCTCTGTTTGGGCTGAGGAGTGTTGA
This sequence comes from Gallinago stenura, assembly GCA_027564225.1. Classification (NCBI taxonomy): domain Eukaryota; kingdom Metazoa; phylum Chordata; class Aves; order Charadriiformes; family Scolopacidae; genus Gallinago; species Gallinago stenura. Next base: position 4,241 of record JAOQGM010051237.1, on the reverse strand, counting down.
GCAAACAATTCTCAACATGACAGGAAGGAAACCCCCAGGTTTCATCCAGCTTCTAATTAATGCATAGGGATGCTTAAAATGAATAGACAAGTTGTTGTAGGGCTCCAGCTTTCCTCATTTGGGTGTTTTACTGTGCTCCTTGCTAGTCCTTGACAGGTTCGTAATCATAAATGGCATTGTTTGTTTATTTTAGGGTGCTCTGAAGAGCTCTCTCTCATTTCCTTTGGCTTTTCTTGATGAAGTTCCGCAATCGGTGTTTGTACAAGGGTTTCAGCAGTAAGGATGGTGGCCCAGGGCATTTCCTGGATTAAGGATGGGCTGGAAGAGTTGATGGCCCACGGTTCCGCCTCCACCCATTAGCCCCAAGGAGGTTTAAATTCTCCAGGAAGCCAGAGCAGCTATCCTGAAGGAGATTCGGTGGGACACTTCAGTCGACAGCGACAAAACAAATTCCCTTTTATCCCTCATCAAGGTCGTAGGAAATATTAATTGGAATGGGCTGCCGCTGACGTTTGGAGTGGTTTGGGGGGATTTAGCAGCCGCTGGCAGGAAGCATAGCAGGACATTCCTCTCCTGCCATGCAGTATGCATCAGAACCAGAGCTGGTTGGAAACCAGGTTTTTTCAGTTCCCTAAGAAATTAACGATTTGAGGTGGAAATTAGGAAAATAGGGGGTTTAACTGCTAAATGAAGCACCTTGTTTGACACTGTTACTGTGGTTTCACACAGGAGCTACCGGGTGACTCATTTTTCTCATTTCACTTTAGATTTTATCTCCAGCTTAACCTACCCTGTCTCCCACACTGGAGCTCAGCATATCCCCACTGGAGCCTTTGGCCACGATAAACCAAGCGAAATACAATGCCATGAGGTGTTTAATTCCCTAATTCCTCCCTGTCAAAAATCTACACCACTCAAATCACACAGAACTCACGTTTCACGGCAACAAATTGCTCCTAATTAAAAGGAAGTCATGTTTGCATGTGTTCGTCGAGATTAACGATGGCATTGTACACTTGCAAGCCCCTCCAAATAAGGTATATAATTTGCAAATTATTGTAAAGTACAGCAGAAGTGGATGTTTTCACTAAAGCCAGGGTTTGAACCAGTGCCTGTGGAAGCCTACAGACCCTGTCTGCTCCTTTACTAAAAATTAAAGCACAAGGGCCTTGAATATGTAGAATAACTAGGAACTAGGAACTAGACTAACTAGGAACATGTGTATATTAAAGGCAGTCCTTAGTTCGGCAGCACTGATGGAACTTAGACACGTGCTGAAGTCCTCTTCTGATCCCAGCCCTGCATGAGGCGCAGTGAGATCAAGTATGACAGTGCTTCCTACAGGGAGCATTCAACAAGTAACATCTGTCTCCCACAAAGTATAAAATAATCATAAGGGCGTTGCAAAAAGATTAGCATTTCATTAGCTGACAGCTTGTATCTGTCCCTACAGAAACCATTCCTTCAGCGATCTCAGCGCTTTATGATTTTTGTAAGTGGCGGAGGTAGTTGCAAATGCTTCTCCTTCCTAAACTCTTACAGATACAGCACTGGGAAGGTCTCTTCGTGGTCCTGCCCAGCTCGGAGGAGAGGACCGTGTGGCACAGCAGGACTGGGGCAGGCTCCATCACCCCACAGGCAGCACCTCAACCAGGCGCGAGTTAAATCTCAGCTGGAATTCCATCTCCTGCAATGGACTCTGGCTACACTTCCCACTTGGAAACTACAGACTGCAGCCAATTTTAAAGGAATTTACATTCCTGAACATATTTTACTTTGGAACCAGAGATGAAGAGGGAGAAAAGGGACTGACTTGAGAAAAGGGACTGATTCGTGAAAAACTCCAACTCTGTGATTTAAATGTGTTCTGGAGCATTTGGGATAAGGCGGCAAATTCTAATGAAGGGTGGAGGAGTCTCTTCACCTTTCCCACAAAGGCTCGTTACAGTTACTGACTGCAGGAGACGTCTGAAACGAGTAAAAGAAAATATTAAAAGAGGCAGAACTTTACATGCTGCTTCATCGATACATTTCCAAGACCCAGGTTTTATTAGCTGCATGTAAATAAGTAAAGAATCCACTGCTCATTTTGTTTCTTCTTTAATATTCAACCATGAGCCATGTCCGTGTACACACAGCACCTGGTTGGGCTGAGGAAACAGGACCTGGATAAGGGAGGAGACAATAGAGAACGGGAGTACTTGAAAAACAGAGCAGGGAAACAGTTTTAGTGCTTTGTGTTTAAAGACCAAATTACAATGGAATGATCAAGGCATCAGGATGGTTGGATTTTGAAATGTCGGATCCAGGTTTCTAGTTGGAGTCACCTCCTAACAACCAGTAACGGGTGTGCAGTCTGACTTCTGCACTGAAGGCTGTTGGTAAGATCCCTACCCAGCACTTTGGGGTGAGAGAAACCTCTTGGGCAGTACATAAGAAAGGACCTAAGTGGCTCTATACTTAAAGCCAGAAAAGTCTGGGCAGGGCTGCAAAGAGAAAATAACTTGCCGAGTCATCGTCCATGAAGTAGGGATCCAAGTGGCTGAGACACCCGAATCTTGGTGGCTGAGAGGTTTTGGAGCACCCCCAGATTGTCCAGGCCCTCGGAGACGAGCCCGGTGCTTAGAAAGGCCAAAAGGCCTTCACATTTATTCTCTGAATTTTGTCAGCTCAGCAACTGTGATGCATCAGCCAAGTTAGCCAATAGCTTCAAGCGGGACAGTGTTTGTTTATAGTCTCAGGCTACAAAATGCTGACACAGAGTCAAGCTTTTTAACGTTTGCACGTGTTTAAAATAAAAGTTTCCCCCCCTCCGCCCCTCTTGAGTTCTCAGTGGCCTACTAATTTCTAAGGAAAATGGGCACAATCCTCGCATCTTCACATTTTTTTATGGAGAAAGGAAAAAACCATTCACGGCCCAGCAAAGCACAAAGTGGATCTTCACACAGGAGGTAATTACTTCATCCAGAGCTGCCAGCGCGCTGAAGAGCTCCAAACACAAACACCATCCTGCTAACTACCGACACATCATTAAAGTCAGGGATTACACGTCTGCATCCAGCCCAGAGCTGGTTTCAGAGCCTCAACTCCGTCTGAGGCGCGTGGTTACCACCTCAGGTGGGTTTCACTAACTCCACCAAAGCCACCTATTTATAACCTGCCCAGAGACCAAAATCACGAGGCTGATTGGTTGGGGTTTTTTTTTTCAGTGCTTTTTTCTTCCTGCGTCAATACATGTCATCGTGAAAAACAGATTCATCAAATAAGGTCAGAGAGCCCTGAGAAGAGGAGTGAAAGATAAACTCACCCCCTCTTGGTTTTTCAATAAATCCAGGAGAAATGTCCCAGTGTTGACTTGTCCTATGCTATCTATGCACATTGAGTGGCTGTGCACTGGCATCAGTCCATAAAAGGGACTGTAATGTAGATTTTTAATTAAACAGATGATTTAATCTAATTTATTTTTGTATGTACACCAAGGCAAACTGGCACAAAACAGGTCTTTCATAAACTACTCCGCAGTAGCAGGACCCTATGCATAATATATGGTCTCCCCAGCACTTCTGAAATGATGACTTCTAGCTGTGATCAAATTTGTTTTTCTTTGGAGTTGCCAATTACACCTTCCCGTGTTGTACCTGCAATCCCAAATGGATGTGAAATGGATCTTTAAAAGCCAAACACAACACCAGGGAGCACCCACAGGCAACCCCCAGATCTCACTAAAGTGCCGGTGCTATCCCCTCATTTTCTTCCCCACATTTCCCTCATCCGATGCAACTTCTTCCTAGTAACCTCCAAAACCCCTTCTCTTTCTGAGAAAGGCCTCAGACGGACCAAGCAGCACATCCCACACATCCCAGACGGGATCTTGGAGGCAGGAAAAGAAGCCAATTCCCGTGGGAAGGACAGCCTTACATCTGTCAGGCTCCAGGTCACGTCCAAACCAGTAACCTCAGCACCTAACCCACACAAGGGGAAACCCTCTCTCTTACAGAGCTAAAACTCAGCATTTTAAGACTTCACGGAATCATGGAATTGTCGGAGTCAGAAGAGACTTTTAGAAACCATCCAGTCCAACTCCCCTACCAAAGCAGGGCTGCCCAGAGCACAGCACTCAGGTCTGAATCAAGATGGGTCTTCAAAATCTCCAGAGAAGGGGACTCCACACCCTCCCTGGGCAGCCTCTGCCAGGGCTCTGCCAACCTCACCCCAACGAAGTTCTTCCTCAGATTTGAATG
>JAOQGM010051236.1:0-10384 GCA_027564225.1 Gallinago stenura | reverse complement strand
CTTGGATAACTTCCTAACTCAGCTGGTGAGGGAACCGACTAGGGAAAGTGCCCTACTGGACCTGCTGATCGTTAACTCAGAAGGTCTTGTGGGGGATGTAAACATTGGAGGTCATCTTGGACAGAGTGATCACGAAATGATACAATTTTCAATTCTCACTGAAGCATGGTGGGGGGCTAGCATAACTGCCACCTTGGACTTCCGAAGGGCAGATTTTTGCCTCTTCAGGAGCATGGTTGAAAGTGTCCCTTGGAAGACAGTCCTGAAGGGCAAAGGTGCCCAGGAAGGCTGGTCGTACTTCAAGGAGGCACTCTTCAAAGCGCAGGAAAGAGCCTTACCCAAGTCCCAGAAAACAAGCAGGAAGGGAAAAAGACCAGCCTGGCTAAATAGAGAGTTTGGCTGGAGCTCAGGAACAAAAAGAAGGTTTATGATCTTTGGAAAAGGCGCAGGCAAGGAGAAATACCAGGAAGAAGTGAAGATATGCAGGGTGAAAATTAGAAGGGCCAAGGCTCAAGCTGAACTCACAGAATCACAGAATCACAGAATCTTAGTGGTTGAAAGGGACCTTTGAGATCATCGACTCCAACCACATTAAAAAAAAAAAAAAAACAAAAACAAACCCAAAAAACTACAAAATCACACCAAACCAAAACAAAACCAAAAAACCCTCCCAAAGAAACACAAAAACACACCCACAACCCAAAACAAAACAAAAACCCCACAAAAACCAAAAAAAACACACACAAAAAAGCATCCACCAACTAAACCCCACACCCACAACCCCACACACAACACCCCACCATAAACCAATACTCTTGGGCACTAGAGCATGCCCTGAAGAGCCATGTCTACACGTTTCTTAAATACCTCCAGGGATGGTGACTCCACCTCCTCCCTGGGCAGGCTGTTCCAGTGCCTGACCAGTCTTTCAGTAAAGTAATTCTTCCTAATATCTAATCTAAATCTCCCTTGCTGCAGCTTCATGCCATTTCCTCTGGTCCTGTAGACTAATCTTGGCCACTACACTTAAAAACAACAAAAAGGGTTTTCTTCGGTATGTAAAAAGTAAAAGGAAGATTAGGGTTAATGTGGGCCCACTGATGAATGAGATGGGCACCCTAGTGGTGGAAGACACAGAGAAATCAGAGTTGCTGAATGCCTTCTTTTCTTCTGTCTTCACTGCTAAGGCTGCCCCTCATGAATCTCTGGCCCTGGAGGAAAGGGGGAGGGTAGAGAGAGATGAAAAAGGCTGAGAGAGCTGTGACTCTTTAGTCTGGAAAAGAGAAGGCTGATGGGAGACCTTATCAATACTTATAAGTATCTAAAGGGTGAGTTGAAGGAGGAGGGAGCCAGACTCTTGTCAGTGGTTGCCAGTGAGAGGACGAGGGGCAATGGGCACAAGTTGGAACATAGGAGGTTCCACTCAAATATGAGGAAAAACTTCTTCACGGTGAGGGTAACAGAGCCCTGGAACAGGCTGCCCAGGGAGGGCGGAGTCCCCTTCTTTGGAGATTTTCAAGACCCACCTGGATGCAGTCCTGAGTAACATGCTCTAACATGCACTAAGCAATCCTGCCTCAGCAGGGGAGTTGGACTAGATGATCTCTATGGTCCCTTCCAGCTCTAAAAAGTTCAGTGAAATTCAGGGAAATTCAATATGCTTTGTATCAGTATTTTCCCATTGATTATTTGAGAAACTACATCATACTTGGTCTATGACCTTTTGTGATTTTGATAATTCAGTACCAGAAAAATACAAAATAACAGGACTGCAGGGGAAAAGGTAAAAGGCAAGGCAAGAGGCATGGCAAGAGGCAAAGCAAGGGACAAGACAAGGCAAAGCAAGACAGGACAAGGAACTCTTCAGCTGAAAAGTCCTGCTAATAGTACGAAAATGGAAAGCAGTCATCTCACTGTATATATATATATGATGTAAATGTCATAACTATAAAATATGTCTGTATCTGTATAACCCTCACTTGCTAATTTTTTTAAATGACCTATGCTTTTAGGTTCCCACTTATGATGATTGCATAATATTAGGAATTAATATTTGTTGTCACTAAAAATTATATATAAAATATTTGTTATTTATATTTTCTAGTCTCTCATATTATTAATTTGTTTAATTAGTTGTTTCTTCTTTCTCAGTGTTTCTGACCAAGGCATTATCAACACTACTTACTAACTGAAAACTTAAAATGAAAAACTTTTCCATTTTTCTTCATGTTTATGCATTCATTTAAAATATTAATTTAGGTCAACAAAAAATAGCCCTCAGGGACTTTACGCTGGCACTTTCTGGACTTTCACTCATAATTGCCAGGTAATTTACATTTGACCTGTACCTCCAAGTCAGAATGTTAATGCATTTTACAAGGTGAATTCAAATCTGTTCTTAATTAGGGTGTGAAATAGGAAGAGTTATATTTTATCTGGACTATGACCTCAGCATTTCTGAATAATGGAATTAATGTGCAGGATCATAAAATATACATTGGTAAGCACTTTCTCTATTACAGAATAATAATGAATTGCTATTCAAAAATTTTCTGTTACATCATCAGCTACTATTTTGCCTTTCATTTTGGAAAGTAAAAGACATATATAAATGTACACACATATACAGTTGCATATTACAGAAATATAAGAACAAAAAATAATATGCGGATAGACCGTAATGCTGTTGTCCCAGGACACTAATTTATATATTGCATACTTAATGCTCATCCCTTATTCATGTACATCCAAAAATCCCAGTACCTGGAAGTAATACCAAAAGTAGTAATGGCTGGTTGCCCAAAGATAGAAAAGAGACTGAATTCCTGTTCTCATACCTACACAGATCAATTTATTTGTTTTGAAGCAAGTTACTATGTATCCATTGCATTGCTTCTGGGCATATTTACAAAAAGATTAAAAGCATAAATTATCATAACGAATCAACTGCCTACAACAGATGTGCTTACAATTTGAGTGTGTCCTGGGTAATCCAGTTCTTCAAGCTGTTACCTTCTGTTTAGCCTTTCTCTCAAGGTCTTCCCTCCAGTGAATATTATGTCCCTGCAGGATTTATGAACAGCTAAGTCTCCAGCTAACCAGATTTTATTTTTTTTTTGCTCTTAACCCTGACACAACACAGAATCGAGCTGGTGATCTTTCCCTTACTTTAAGGAATTTACCCTGTTATTATTCTTATAATAATTAACATACCCCACAGTAAGGGATAGTTTTAATTGACATAAATTATTTATGGGAAAAGATGCATTTTCGTTCCAGAAATTTGCTCTAAAATGAATTCATATACTTTGTAAAGTGGATAGTGTTATTTTTTTAGGGTTTAAAAGAAACACCTGAACAAACAAATTAATTAAATAACAAATAACAACACAAAGTTCCTTTGGCTTGGCTGCCCTGTAAAGCTTAAAATTTTTCTACCTACACATAAGTTGGGTAATTTCTGCACAGCAAGATATGGGTCGATGGGGCCACTGCCACCTGCAACAACACAAAAGGGTGGAAGGGAGTTGATAAACTACCAGTGGCAGCATTAAAAGATGGGACACGCAGAGGGAAGAAACAATAGTAGACCAAGGACTTTTCCTAGGGATTTTCCAGGGTAAGGGGAGTGGAAGTTTTGTTCTTATTGTTTTTTAACAAGACTAATCATATCTCTGATTCTTTTTTTCCTGATTTATTTTCTTTGAAGTGTCTCTGACTTATCTTTCTTCTGTAGAAACATCATCTTCCTTCTTGATATCTGTAGAAGGATGAGAAACTGTATTCCAGAACAATTACTAAAATTGAAATTTATGAACCAATATTTTTAAACATGAAAACTTTCAAAATAGATAACTAAATCCTTTAAAAGGTTGAAATTAAACAAGTCCAATGCTTTTGGGCCATAGTCTTTTATTGTACTACAGAGATCTTGAATAACATCTGAAAAACCAAACATCTCAACTTCTCCTTTTGGACAACACCATATTCTCAAAAGATTTTACCAATGTGAGTAAAAAATTTCTAGACTTCTACCTTAATGTGTCAAATGTTACATTGAAGACTCATTGTATTAACAAATTATTTGAGGAAAAGTTAAGCTTCTGAAAATATCTCCTTTTAGGTCTGCATTTGGTTAAATGAATTTACATCAAGCACTGATATTTCATAAAGATAGAATTAGATTAGATAGATTAGATTAGATAGAATTAGATAGATGAGATTTTTTTTTTTTTTAGTTTCATGTAGTTTTAAAAGCTGTAATAGAAGGGAATAATTTCCCCCAAAATTGTTTGTCTATTTTTCTTAAAGTGCTGAATGAATTAAAACACAAATCCTAGCTGTTCCTGATACCTTCTAGTTTGGCATGGTAAGTGTTCTTTATAGAAACCATAATCAGATCCCTGTTTAGATAATACGTGGAATTCATCCATTAGTAACAGTATTAAAAATTAAGTTCAGACTCTGAGGAAAGGACAGCGAAGGTAGACCAGAAGCCAAAAATCTCAAGTGAGGGACAAATGATTAGTTTCCTAGTTTTGGGGACTATAAGGCTCAATTTAGATCTTACGATCTTAGATAGGTCTGAATATTAAGAGCATGTTAGATCTTCATGTAACTGAGTGCAAAAGCGCAGCACAAGTTACTAATTTGAAATCATATAAATTTCTAAGACTACTTATCTGCCCAAGGAATGATTATTTCTAAATTAAGTTGAGGTTGTCATGGTTGATTTTCTGGATCTCAAAGTTAAATTCTACCTAGCTCATCTATCAAATACATCGTATATTGAAAAGAGGATATTAGATACAGTGGGGAAAAATGCTGTTAACTACTATACAACACAGTGTACCACATGCATGTGCTGTTGTGTGGTTTTGATGCTCAAAGTCTAACGCCACATGGCAAAATACAATAATTTTCCTTTTGAATTAATAGGTTGAGCCAGAAATAGTAAATCAAATTATTATGGTAACTGAAGCAGTGACAACACAGAAAGAAATGGATCATTTTTCCATCTGTTCATCAGGATATGAATACAAATAAGAGCATCATAGATATTTCACAGCAAAAAGTTATTACTTAGAAATGTAAACAAAACTGCCATTTAAAAGAATTTTGGTGTGTGTAGTCTATTGCTCTTCAAACTTAAACTGAAATGCCTAAATACCTCTAGGAATGCGTAAATAGCAGATTGCCATGGAAATTTACTGTAGAAATATATATGTGATATACATATAAGAAGAAAGTAAATATCTAGCAACTGATTATGACTTTCTCCCTGGTACTGTATGAAACACTGGAGGCTGAACTACTGTTTTGTTCACTGCATTTCACTTCCTTTGTGACACTCCAATGCCAGAAAATCTTAGATGTTGTAATAGAGCAGTTGTGCATATGATAGTCTGGAAATCAAAGCTGAAGAGTGTTAAATTTCTGTTATTCTCAGCTAGTGAACTTACAGATGACTGATAGAACATCCAAACCACTATTGCACTGAAATATTGAGCAAAGAATTCAAAAAGATACATTGTTTCCCTGATCCACATAGAAGTTCAGTGAACAGACATTGGGGAGAAATGAGAATTTGGTCTTGTATATAAAATAAATTTGCAACAACATGTATTGTATGTTAGCGATTTTTTATGCCTTGGATATTGCAGTCAACATAATGGTCCACAGTTACCAAAAATCATCTCTGTATTGAAACTTTTAATTTGTTTATATGTAACACTCCTAAGTCATTTCCTCAAAGGCTGCAGTATAGTAACTACTCTGTTTGGCATTACTAATTCTATCATTTAGCACCACAGAGAGGATAAGTGTTTCAGCTGGAAGAGATTGCAATTAATATTTTTCTGCTTCAAACACTTTAAAAAGTCTCAGTCTGGAAAAGAGTTGAGATTATTATTAAACAATATAAGAACTGGAGGGAATTATAAAAAAAAATAAATACAAAACCAATTATAATTCATGAAAGAGAAAAATTAAATAGCAAATAGAAAATTTTCTATTTTGGCCTCAAATTCATTGCCAGAGGATGCCATGGATGCTAAAAGCTAGAACTGATTAAAACATGCATTAGACAAATTTTTAAAAGTTAAATTTTACTGAACATGGAGATGTGAAATCAGCTTCAATTCAAGTCTTGAAATGCAGGTATCAGAAAGATACATCATCTGCAGCATCAATATTCTAAGAATACTTCCTGAACTCATCATCTTCAGCTTTAATAGGCTGATCATGAGTATTTGCATTGCAACAATGGCAATCATAATTAACAGGAAGGAGTATCCTCGAGGATATTTTGAAATTTCAGGTTCATGCTTTACCCTCCTCCAGCCTCCCACAGGCAGCAGTTCTTTCAAGATCTGCTCCAGCATGGGTCCTTTCTACAGGGTACAGTCCAATGGGAACACACTTCTTCAGGTGGGTTCCCCATGGCCACAGCTCCAGCCAGAAAACCTGCTCCAGTGTTGGCTCTCCATTTACTGCAGCTGCCTTCGGTGCATTTTAAACTGCTCCAGTGTGGAGTCCTCCTGCAGGGGGCACAACCTGCTTCACAGTGTTCTTCACAATGATCTTTAGGGGAATCTCTGCTTCGGCACCTGGAACATCTCCTCCTAGTCCTTCTTCACTGACCTTGGTGTTCACAGAGTTATTCATATTCTTTCTCACTGTTCTCTCTCACAAATGCTGTACAACGTTTTTTACCTTTTCTTAAATATTTTTTCCCTGAGGCACCACCATCTTGGCTGAGGGGCTCAGTTGTGTCCTGTGGTGGGTGGGTCCATTGGAGCTGACTGGAACCTGTTATGTCAGGTATGGGGCAGCCCCTGGCCTCTCCTTGCAGAGCCTGCATACCCCTGCTACAAAAACCTTGATATCTACACCCAATACACAGGTTTGTAACAGAGCACAAGCAATCTTGTTTCAGTTAAATGGGGCATATAGCAGGTATTTTATTGGAATAACAAAGATTGCAACACTTGCATTTGCCTTTTTAAGTATTACTTTTGGGGGCCTGCCACCTGAAAAGTACAGTGATCAATTCAGCAGTCATATGGAACATCCCCAGATGTCTGCTTAGTACCCTCAATGGGCATCCAGCTAGCTACATGCAATATGTGTAAAAGAAATGTTTACTGTGTGGTGGGTAGAAAATGGTATGAGGAGCAGAGATTGAAACCAATTTAGCAAATGCACAGTACAGACCACAACACATCAACTGAAGAAAACTATGCTCGAAGTCTGGCTGGCTGTCATTCATGGCATTGATTCTTAAGAGAAAACTTAAATCAATATGGCTAATGGAGAAAGTCCTGAAAACTAAAGGAGACCTTTCACTTTTCTAATCTCTCCTGCGTAGGAAATAGTGCCTGTCTCAACTATGAAGACAAAATATCTTGTCTTTCTTAAGAAAGCCATAGATTGATAGTGTTCCAGACTGGTGACATTTGATATTAACATTACCTTTATTAATCTATATATAATTTAATCATCTGGTGCAATATAACAAAGATAAAGAAGATATATTTACTGATTTTTGTTTCCCATTTTACTCTGAAAAGAAAAAGAATCAACAGTATGGGGCATAGGAATCTTTTCACGCAGTGCCAGCTAGCTACAAATGGTTGGTGACTATTTTAAGCAAATTATCTAGGTTCCTTCTACAACCAGTGGAGGGGGAAAACGTTTTCCAAATTCATCCTGTTATAGTGTCTGGCTGTCTAAACTATGTAGCACGGATAGCGTTCATAGTGTCCCTTCACCACTTCATAACTAGACACAGGTTCCAAAGAGACAATTGGAATGTAAATGTGCTGTGAAGCTCAAGAGCCTAACTGAAATGTGGTACTAAAATCCTGTCCTTTATATTTATCAAGTTATTTTATTTTAGACAAAATAGCAAGAAGAGCTAATGACTCTTTAAAGTATGGTATTTTCTCTCTCCTTTTAAATATTTTTTACCATTTTTTTTTTATTTCTGCCTGTTAATTCAATAAGCGTCAAGCAGTATTCATTAAAAAATTGCATTTGTTTTCTTTCTTAGAACATTTATAATCCATGATATTTCAGGTGGAAGGTCCTTCATCTGGGCAAGCTGTCATAGTCTAAGGAAAGTCATTCAGAATAGTATTTTCCTTCATGGAAGCTATTGATTTATTCTAGCTGGATAATTGGTCCCAAGAGCCTCAATCAGAAACTGAAACAATTCCTGTGTCTCATTAAGTGTATTAATTTAGCAACCTTGCAGCACAGTTGTAAAAATTTACCTGCCTTGGCATGTTAGCTACTTGCTCACTCTACTTCATTGACTGATGACAATATAAAAAACAAAACAAAACAAAACAAAACAACACTATTGCTTCTTTATTTGTAATTAAAAAAAAAATCAAATCACTTCCCCATGGCAAATGGACAATTAAAAATCAATTATTTCCAAATGAGTATACACTAAATGCACTAAGACACTTACTGCAGAATAATGCACTTTGAGCAGTATATTTCTTAATTTTTAGCACTTCCAATGTTATAAGCCAACTCTCCTTTCACTCTAGCTTTAAAGCAGAATACTGTGATCCAACCCAAACTTATTTTGTCATGCTGTAGCACTAGTATTTTATATATTGATCTTTTTCTCCTCACATTCTAATGGTTTTCCCAGCATTTTGTCCATTACAAGACTTAAGCTACTAAATTAAACCAACAACTGTTGACATTAAAATCAATTATTACAATAACTTAAGATTTATAGTGGTGCCGCTTCAAAATCTAAGGTCATTATTTCATGGCTGAAACAGCTTTTCAAAATGTTATATTGATAGCAGTAACCAACCAGTAAGACACAAATCCCTGAAGATGAAATGATAAACCCCTCTATGATAAAACAGGGGCAATGACGTCTTAATATTTAAGGATGAATCAAAGTTCTCTATTTTTACATTACATTTTAAATATTACTGTTCAAAAAAAATCATTGAAATATAAATAAAAATGTGATGTTGCATATTTGGAGCATTGTTTGAATACTGATAAATTTAAGCTGGTTTTATAAAATGGGCAACAATATAAGGAAATGAGAAAAATCTAACAAAGACTTCTGACAATCTTAAAGAAACTTTAGCCATGTCTGTGGCCTTGCTCTTATTCACTTTGCATATTTTTTGAATAATAGTATTTGCTAATTGAATGATTAATAACTGTAGACTCAGTTGTATTTCTAAACAAAGTGTTTTAGAAATTATTATCTAAAATCTAAATAATATGTGGTGTTTTAACACACTGTACTAGTGAAATTATTCCTGGTTGTATATCTCAAAATATACAATGACAACTCAGGGTGCTGTATTCATCATGGGGAAGCAATGAGCATTATTTTCAGTGTACTGACCAGAGCTAGTCAGAGCATTTTTGATGAATATTTTCTCATTAGAATCTGCTGCTCCATCCAAGATGTATTTATTTTGACAAGGTTTTAATGGGCATGTTTTGATATTCATAGTTCTCAGGCTCTGCTGCACTGGCTGTGATGAGAAACAATGCAGAGTGGGAAAGAGGAAATAAAATTTGAGACATATACTTTCATACATGATTGCTTTCACAACCATATTAAGACTGTTGTCTTTAAATTCTAGTATTAGATTCCTCCCACTCTCCAATGCAGAGCTTTGACAGCTGAAACTTATAGTAGAATATGATTGTTATCATACAGCAAGATCTGACATGTTACAGTTAATTTTGAAAAAAAAAAAAAAAAGCGGGGGAGTTTCTCCTTCTCTGGAGACATTCAAAACCTGCCTGGGCCTGCATATGTTCCAGTGCAACCTGCTCTAGGTGGACCTGCTTTGGCAGGGTGGTTGGACTAGATGATCTCCAGAGGTCCCTTCTAGCCCCATGTGATTCTGTGATTTTGTGATTACAAATTACTGAAGCATGTTAGTCACCCACAGTATACAGAACAGATGAAATGGTCAAGTGGATCTAGCTGTACAAGGCTAGTTTAGGTGATTCTCCTCTTTTTTGTTTCCTAGAAAGGTGTATATTTCCTTCTGAATCTGCAATGACACCAAGGAAAATCAGATCTGTATCTTTGCTGCTATTTTTAGCCAATCAGGAAAATTAATCATAATAATTTAAAATCACTTTATGAAGTGATTCATAAATCTACTCTGCACTCAGGAGACCCCACCTGGAGTACTGTGTCCAACTTTGGAGTCTTTAGCACAGAAAGGACATGGATCTGTTGGAACAGGTCCAGCAGAGGGCCACAAATATGATCAGAGGGATGGAGCACCTCCCCTACAAGGACAGGCTGAGAGAGCTGGGGTTGTTCAGCTTGGAGAAGAGAAGGCTCCAGGGAGACCTTATAGCAGCCTTTCAA
>JAOQGM010051235.1:0-10433 GCA_027564225.1 Gallinago stenura | reverse complement strand
ATAATAGTTAAATTATTAATTGCATCTTTCATATTGTGCCTACACGAAATTACAATCCATGAAACTTTAGGTGTTACCTCGCGCGAAAAAAATGCTAAGAGGGTCAACTTGCAAATTTCACCGCCATTCTGATAGCCTTGCCTGACACAACGTATGAATTGTAGGGTTCTGGTGGTAGAGGGGGTTGCTCCAATTTTTTCCATATTGGCTTAGATATGAATGTGAGATCCGAAGTTGAAGAAAGCTTTAAACAACACCGGATTTCTATTAAATTTGAGATGACGTAAGTTTGCCTTCATCTGATTGGCCCATCTGTGCGCAATAGTCATTTCTTTTGCGATGAATCACCTGCGTCTTTAGGGCTGGTCTTGGCGTCCTCTAACCTGTGCAATACCTGGTTGGATCTCCGCGAATAGAACCAATGCAGACTTAATAGAAAGTCGATTATCATAACATACATAGTGACAAATTTACCAGTCTTTTCAAATGAACACACTGTGCCGATCATTCTATCGAAATTGTGAACAAGTAGGATGAGATCCCTGAACCTTTTCTGACGCAAATTGTGACCGGGGTTGAAATACGATCTCGAGGACAAAACTTAATCGAAGCAGTGGCTGTAGAGGGGTGGAAGCGGGTCAGTCAAAGCAAAATCTGAGCGTTCAGAAGGAAAGGTTATGGCCTTTGTCTTCTAGGATGCAGAGGAGACCTTGTTAGTTGATTTTATTGAAAATGAAAAAACTATTACGGCCGATTATTATGAAGAGATTTTGAAAAAATTGTGTAAGAAAATTGCAGAAAAACGCCTTAAGAAGCGGCGTTGGCGCGTCCTCTTCCACCACGACAATGCAACCGCGCAAGACAAGAGCTCTGCTACGCGAATTTCGAAGGGAAATCATTCGACATCCATCTTATAGATCCGATTTGTCCGATTCGACATCTTTTTATTTCCAAACCTGAAATAGTCATTGAAAGGTACCCAGTTTTCATCCGTCGAAGCAGTAAAAAGGGCTGTCATGATATGGTTCAAATTGAATGACTCTCAGGTTTAAACAGATGGACTTAAAGGGTGGTATCAGCGTTTGCTGAAATGTATTGACCTAGATGGAGCATATGTTGAAAAATAAACATTATAACTTTGACTTTTTTTCACACTGTCCTTTTTCCACGAATTTTCTGAGGCCCCCCTCGTACACACATGATAACTAAGAGAGATTTCATCTAAACGTACCTAGTATTTCGTGTGCATACGATTTTGGATACCGCTGTGTGTTCATTTAGAAAAAAAGGAAAATTTTGTCAAAGCTAGTTTTATGCTAATCGACATTCCATTATTTCATGCCTTTGCTCAATCCACTGAGACCAAAGGAGATATCACAATTCGTATCAAGCCTCTTGTCGCCTTGCTATGCTAATAATTCGACCCAATATCTGATGTAAATGCGCGTTGACAACGCGTTCATAAAACGCAGAAATGTAAAAATACTAATATATTTTTGTATATTTTTTTACGATATCACTGCCATGCACGTAAAAACGTCACAAAAACTAAGCTGAAATCGGGAAGGCCAACACTATTACTAAGCCTGCATTATTCGTGGAGAATGTTATCATGATTAAAGCAAAATCAATTTTACCGAAGATATTTCACGAGCATATAATTCGGAGGCTGAAGAAGACTTGAATTTGTTGACTGTATTTTCTCTGCCTTACATTACGGCAGGACAAGACTTCTGTAAACACCGAAATAGAGCATTCGTGGTGGTGCGTGTGAAAGTAATATATAATACATACTAACTTTAAACAAGTGATACAGTAAATCCTGAACGAGTAATTTTAGAATATAACTTGCTTTCATTTATCATTTATTTTTTAGCTTGAGATCAAGTTCATTCACGAAAACATCTTTAAGACACAATGCTATAGAACTGTAGTTGAACGTTCCGAAAGCAATTCTTGATTGAAATTTAAATGTTTACCTATCGAATACAAAATGTAGGAAAAATCAAGCAAAGGCGATGATTATATTTCATGTATTGTAGCGCTTAATATGATAGTTGATCTTGATTTTGTTTAAGGTCGTAAGAATGGTCTAAGTTGATTACATGACGTTTTGGGTTTAAAACATTAATGGTACATTAAGAGCGATTGTAGAAAACATAAATTTTCGAATTCAATTGGAACATTTAAAAAATTATTATTTTGATCTCATAATTAAATCGAAGATAGTATTAAACTTATGAGTTAACTTTACATATTTAAAATTAGTTTTTCAAATAATACTTAATATTAAATTAACTATTTATTTTTTTGTAAAATAAATTTAATATATAATATTTTAAGTGTCCAGAATAAATATTTAAATGAATAATTTAAATGTATCAAAATACAAATAATTTTTGTTAATTAAATAAATTGTTGTGCGTGTTGTTTTAATCAGTTGTTGGTTGGAAAGGCGATGTAATAAACGATGTTGCACATGACGGATAGGCATCTGGCAGTTATGAATAGCTTATCGGAAATGGATGCACGAGACGATTTGAGTGCAGGTAGACACGAAAAAAGCTTCGATTACATTAATAAATTGCCCCAACTCGTAGTCCGTCATATTTTTGACCATCTGGATGGAAGGTCTTTGCTTAACTGCGCAGAGGTACGTCCTATCTAGGAATTATTTTTTAGACTTATGCTCTGTCGAAAATTCACCTTTTAATTTTTCGCTTCCTATCGTGAATTTCTAGGCAGTTCCTCGATGGGCGCCCATAATAAATAGTGCCGCAAAACGCTGGGAGGTTATGTGTCGAGCGTTGGACATTCCAAAATGCAGGTACTTCGAGCATCCTGAATTACATCGTTGGGAGGAAGAGTGTACAGAATGTGTTCTGCCGAGTCATACTTGGAAGCGAGCATTTACCCAGCATATAGCTGTTGAAGATGGGTGGCGGAATGGCCGAGTCAGCGTCACAAAGCTGACCTTTGTAAGTTTATTTCATGTGATTAAGTGGGAAGTTAAAGTGCTTATTCATATTTCAACAACATTAAATACGTAGCATCAAAATAAGACGTTTAGGCGAAGTAATTTTCACTTGCGTAGGGCACAACTTTACTTTTTGAAACGTATATTTGAATTAGATACGTTTGCAACTGACTCGAGTGAGCATCGCCTGTCTCTCTGCCATTGTTCCATCCTAAATTGGCTCAAAGTTAGGCTGTACACTAAAAATGTTAAGTTAGATCATAACAGATACATTTTATTACCGAAACGAGAGTGGGATAAAAATGTTTGCTCGCAATATATATTTTGAGTAAAACCGCTGCGCTTATCTACTAAATTGGCATTAAATTCTAGATTAAGTAGAGTCATCATTTCAATGAAACTAAAACTTCCAAATAACCGTTAAACTCAAAAAAATTCGTAGCACTTTAGGTCATATCACATATTTGGTAGGATTAACATTTGCATGCCTTTATGCAAACGTTACCGGAGGTAACCGACTGACACATTAAGCACCGCCGTGCTACAATATCCATACCATACAAAATGTATTTAAAATAATTTGCTTTAAAAATTTACATTTTAGGAACACCATTTGATAAAAGTCCTTACCTATGGCGAATGGCTGGTTGTCAATCAGTGCATAAACGTTGTCATATTTGATTTAAATGGACCCAGCCCAAGAAAAATCGCGACGTTACAAAAACGAAATGAAAAGTTTATCCATATGATACTGATGAATCCGGCAAACGAACCGCCCTTACTTATCTTGACAACTACAGTTGGAAATATTGTAATCTTTGAATTAGATGGAAAGCTATTTCCGCGCAAACGTTTACTAACACAGCCCCGATCTTGGATCGATACCCTAGCTATCTCAACTCGATCACCAAATCCCTACATTTCTGATGAAAGGTGTCTATTGGCTTGTAGGAGTGAAGACCAGGTTTTGAGGATTTGGAATGTTAAAACAGGACAACTCCTCACATCGATTGATGGTGAGATATATTCGTTAATGCCACCACGTAGCTTGTCTACATTGATCAATCTAACCTCCAATTTTAGACTTTAGAGCAATGGAGATGATCTTTGTCGACGAGAATATACTGACTATAACTTGGGATGGTGATCTTTTGAAATTTAACATCAATGATAATTCAAGACGTCTAATTCAAAGTAATGCTTGGTACAACTTTATTCTTTCGGATGGCAAGTTTCTTATGCTTTGCTTTTTGGAAGGAATCCGTATTATTGATTTAAATGATCTGGAGATTGAACACTGCGTCGATATTAAAACAGAAGATTGTCACGTTCGCTTGTTCGACTATAAAAACAGTCAAATCTTCTACAATTCAGGATGTAACATATACAACTGCAATTTAAAAACAATGGAAATCACAAAATTTCACAATAGTATGTTTTACATATAGTGACTGGAATGCAAACGATTGAGCTATTTTAATTGAGCACTTAACGTTGTAATTTTAGACGAAAATGGACCCACTTCATACATCAAAAGTCTGTATGCAATGGGAAATGTAGTATTTTCCTGCACTAAAGACAATGAAATCCACATTTGGGACAAGGAAAATCGCAGATATATACGGAAGATCTGTCAATTCGGAAACGAAAATTCTCCTTCTTGTAATCTTAAAATGACGGATACAAAGCGACATCTAATTTGGAGGTCTTATCGATCATTTACAACTGGGAAAGAAATATATGTATTTTCAGTCCCTGAATCCAAATGAAATGGATAGAATCTGCTATGAATTCCTGTTTTATGTTTGAAAATAAAAGAATGTGCAAAAATGCGCAGGCTTGTCGTTTATTTAGAAGCACTGAACTGCGAATGTAATTTACTTGACAACATGGCATTACCTAAACATCATGTGTCGCGGTGCGATTCAATGCATATTTTATCCATTCTTTATAAGCTTATATGATATTGCGACCAACTGCTATCCCGGTCATTGTATGTTCGTCGAATGTCCTATTACATGCAATGAGAGATGGGCTAGAATGATTTTGTAGTATCCTGAATAGAGGTATACGCAGTTTCTCAAGACACGCAAGTGGAAATATAATTTTAACAACCTGATTTGTGTTTTCGCAGATTTAGCTCAGCTGTCACTAATTCAGATCTGGGGTTCTACTATCGACTTTTATACGAATTCACCATTCGTCGCTAGCCCATATTTGAAACCCGAGCGACCCCATCTAGCAGAATACCATCATGTTAACACGTTAACGTTATCCGCTCTGTCATTAGACGATTTAAAATATTTTTCCAACTTGCGGAATGAGATTATAAAAGATTCGTTAATATTTGACTAAAAGATGGACTGCAAAGATAAGGTATTACATTCATAAACGTTTCAAAAAGTATTGCGATGTTTTAGAATCACAACATAAAGGCATACTTACCAGTAAATCTGCGCTTTGTCTTTCGAAACGGCTTTGCATTTTAGAAAGATCACCATCCCAGTTTTTTTGCAATAAATCAGAAGCAGATTTTTTTCCATAAGACGCCTTTAAGAATGGCCTTAGCAACTTCATTCAACCTTGAGGAAAAATGCAAAAAATCCATTCTGCAAAGAAGACTTCTGTGGAACAGGTAGGATAAGTCCATGCCACTTCACAAGCCTTCGATTTTCTAATATTCTCCATCGTTGTCCAACGCTTTTCAATCTCTGGAGGCGAAGAAGCACAGGTTATACGCGAATAAAGGGAATCTATTCTTATGTAGATTACGTATTTATTGAAGATAGTTATCATAGCAAATTCTGTTTTGATTAAACTTCTTCAAGTTTTCAAAGAACACCAAATCCAAAGTTTCTAAAAATCCGACAAATTTATTTGATTCTTGTCATTTACTGTGGGATTATCTCGAGTTAAAGCGTAATAAAACTTTACGTTTTGAGAAAAAATTTCAACTTTATTTGATGCTTATTCCTTCATATGACAGTGCGAGGTCGCCTGAGGATACCCAAGCTGTGGCGCTTTAAATTAAGTTTCTTAGAAAAACGATTCAAGAATTGTATCAAAGTTACTCAATATCAAGCATGATAACATGTCATAGAAATGATATAATGTCATAGAAATTAAAAGCACACGTGGTGACTAAAATGTAGGTGTAGTGATTGTAAAACCTGATTATTATTTTTTATGTGCGTTGATTAAATCAGTAGTTTGTGAAATCGGAACTATAATAGATCATCTGACATAGAGATACACATCGATTTTTTAATTAAATTATCCCGACTTCTTACTTAATCAAGGATCTTAAGACAAATCGGGCATTTTATTTTCGAGCTAAACCGGCTTAAATTTTGAAATTCTTTTGATTTCTTATCGAATGACTTTGAAACTCACAAAAAATTTAATGAATAGGAATTGATTTGCTTTTCTCAGTTTGCTTCCTTTATGAACGTACAGATATAACAAAATAAACATTTTTATTTGGAAACAGTAATTATTTATTACTAATTGCTGATTGTGTAACAAGTCTTCAATAAATATATATTTATATGAATATAACACCGAAAAATACATTAACTTCTTAAGCAATCATCTGCCATTAGGTATGTTTTTAATACCATTCTGACTGCATTTTGATAAAAGTTTTAAAATTTATTACTTTATTAAAAAACTCAGACAAGGAATTGTAGCATAGAATTTAAGGGCAACCCTTGGTTTAAACCGAAATTAATAGCACTTTAATTCATGACATAGTATAGAGAAAAACTGAAGTAAAAATGAGAACTCTATATCGTGCATTTTAGCACTAAACACTATAGCTAGCCTTTGATAATGTTTAGGGCTTCTATATTAGCCTGAGATTGTTATCTAAAGATTGATCAAATCAACATTCAATATGGCACTGTAAATTAGGGCAAATACAAGTTTTTCCATTATGTCACGTCTTCTTGTCGAATAGCGATTTTGATAAAGTGCAGTTTATGCAGACAGAGGCGCATATTTTTAGAACACACGTGGCATGCAGGATGAAACTGCAACGATTTTTTTTACATTTTGTGGAGCCATGTAGTGTTAGGGCTTTTTTCCATTCCAAATTCATTATTTTCAAGATCAAACAGCAAACCCTGTCATGATACTGCATTAATGTCTAATGCCGAATTGAAAATTAGACATATTTAATAAATTGAATAGTTACAAGTAATTCCATTACTGCTTATTGAATAAGCAATCTTAAATGATAGATTGATTTTTTGAATAAATGGAAGGAGATTAACTTAGTATGTGATTTCTGAATTTCTAATTTGTAATCGAAATAGTTGATGTGCGGCGTTGTAATCATTCAGAAGTACATCCGACGCAGTTATTAAAAGTTTTATAGTAAATGCGATGAGTCAAATCTACTATATACAAATTCAGTGTGATGCCAAGAGGACGCAAAAAACACAGTAGATGGGCTGAAAAACAGAGAGCTTTATTTTCAAAAAATTTTTGTTATGAAAAATCGATAAACATACAGATAGGGTAGAGAAGTTTACCAAACGAGTTTTCACTGGCTAGTGATTAAACCACAAATTTATATACACGCGTGCCCTCGGAGTGTGGCCTTGTGTGGTGGTCTGTATTGGTGAGTCTGAGTGAGCCACACTGCATAAGCTTGGGCTGAGTTACGCTACAATCTAGCACATTGTAATTATAGACGTAAATGAAACCATTTCGCGCATCATACATTTGTATGAAATATAAAACTTTGAATTTGCATGCACTGAAGACAATATAATCCTCACCTGCTGTTAGGAGAATCACAAAGTCATTCGACGCATTGGTAAATTCCCGGAGTTGATGTGTAATTACAAACAATAACTACAAGCTCCTCTTCTATTTAAGCGATACCAACGTGCATTTTGCCATACATGGGACACTGTGTCATATATAATATCAAATTTTACCTCTGTTTAGGTATTATATTCTATTCGCGCAATATTAAATACGGCCATGTTGATGTTGAACCGAAAATCAACCTTGAACCGTTGATACCTTTTTCATTTATGAAATTGATGAATGTAGAGTAATGCTGAAAGCATATTGCATTTGTGGTTACCATTATGCACAACTGCGTCTGAAGTGCTAGAAAAACCAAAAATTTGCCCGCGCATTTGTGAAAATAATCCGAAGCAACTATCATAGGCACATTCGATGTTTGTTAAAGACAAATAATAGTCATATTAAAAAAAAAATATTATTTTGCGTCTTGTGGTAGTTCAAGATGATAAGGTACTTCAAGTCCTACTGGAATGAAAACATTCATTCTCTGAAAGTATTTTTATATAATCCCAAATTTTAGATCTCTTGTGTCAGCATCAACCAAACCTTTACGAGTGACCTCCGTCATATACAATGCCTTCGGTTCTACAGGAGAGCATGGGTAGCATGGGTAGCCAGACAACTAATGAAGTGTCACTCACCCCACCTGCGTGGACAACAATGAGGTGAAACTCTTAGTAGACTCCCCTATCCTAAATGTATATATAAATACAGAACATACATACACGCCGACCTCCAACCTACACCCAAGCGGACTGAGGACCGAGAATAAAGCTCTCGTTCCACCTCTCTCTTTTATATCTCTCATTCTGGTTTGTTATTCAAACTCTCTATGGTAGGCCACAAGCGCCCCATATAATATAATCTCTCAAAACTATCATTTATCGACACTCATTCCTCACTTACTAATATGACTTGCAATGAAAGCAGTTGCGATTGCGATCAGTGTTTTTTCATCGAACGCCTTAATTTTACTATTATGGGAGAGATGTGAGGATGACTGTGTAATATTTGGGCCCATATGCACTCACAGTGTATTAAGATACGCGCGTTGAAGTATTGCTCTTGCGTAATCCAATCACCTGTAACTGATTCAGGTGTGTAATTTTGTCAGCGACGTTTAGACGAATTCAACATCCATCGCTAAGCCCTATTTGAAACCAAGTAACCTAATCCCTTGAAATATCACCGGTTTTATATTCACATGCTAACGTTATCCAACCCGTCACCAAGCCACTTAAAAGATTCCTCCAAACTGACGCAAAAGATCCTAACAATTTTGTTAGGATCTGAAAACTCATAACTACAGCCCTCTTTTCCTTTAGCAATATTTAATACTAGGTTTCTTCCATAACGCGCCTTTTAGGGTGCCCTCAGCAAACCTTTCTCTACCTTAAGGAGAAGCAAAATAAACCTGTTCCTTAATATGGACTTTTGGTTGCTCAAGCCTCCAATCGGCTGATATTTTCTAATGCTTCACAACGCTTTTTAATCTCTGGAGGCAAGGAGACCAAGTTGCACACGAACTAGTGAGTGCTTTTCTTCTTGTCGAGATATGTGTCTTCAATATTGCTCTATCAACTGTTGTTATTTGTAAAACTTTTATTTATAAGGTAATACAAAAATATAATAACACGCACATTCATTGTCACTATTTACGATAGCGCTTTCTTTTTAATTTTTTTATCCCTGCGTTCTCTATCAAGTTCATATAGCACACCACATCCAGATGTAAAAAAAATTCCGGAAAACTTCTTTGATTTTTTCGATATTCATCATAAGTTACTCTCATGAAAAATCGAGTAATATTGATATCAACATTTGTTTTCGGGCTAACGTCTTCGACGATGTTTGATGCATCGTCCTTTATCTGACAACGCATACTACTGGAACGAAGCTCAGGCACTTTATATTCAGCCTATAGGAAATAAATTTAAAAAGAGTTAATTTATGAATTCGAATAGAAAAATTAAAAATTTTATCAGACTCACACGTATAAAAAAAGTGCATGTTTTAGGTGTCCCAAAATGATATTTTATTACCAGTTGAGTTGTATCATAGTGAATGTACTCCAGTTCTGCTGGTGCATATTTCAAGATAGCCTGTTTAATGCCGTCCAGTTCTTCTATGAGAGTAGATGCCCCAAGATTATCCATAGCGAAGAGGTAAATATTTGAAAATGCCAAGTTATAACCGAACACATGTCGATTTATATCCGGTTAGAAATCATTCATGATTAAAATTTATCCAAAATTTCTGAGCAAATTGAAACATGCCGTAGGTGAACAAAAATCATTTAGTTTACTTATGTAAGTTAACATTGCATTTCACAACGGCTTTTACATTTTAATTTAAATATATCTAAGCTGAATTTATGATGAAGACGCTAGCCAATTAACATTTGAATCGGAAAGTGAATTCTGTCAAGACTGACCAGAATTTTAAAAAAATTCGCTTTGGTAGATAAATGACATTAAGATAAAGCAAAATGAATGTGAAACGCTTGTGAAAAATTGATTAGGATTTACTTTTAAATTTATTTTGAAGCAAGCAGAAAGTAATTTCAGTAAAAGTAAAGGTATGTCATAAATAAAAACTAGCATTGCACCACAATGAAATTTGATTTGAACTGTGC
>JAOQGM010051234.1:0-10480 GCA_027564225.1 Gallinago stenura | reverse complement strand
GAGGGGGGGCGGAGCGGGGCGGGGGGAGCCGGGAGAAGCGCGGAGCCGGTGCCAGCCCCAAGCTCCCGACAAGGGTCGGGTCCCGGTTTTAGTCCCAGAACCGGTTTTTGAAGTCGGGAGTGAGCAGAGGGTGCGGGGAGGGGAAGGGAGGAGGGAGGCAGAGCCTGAGCTGGAGGAATTGGGGGGGGGGTGAGCGAGGACCCAGAGCACCCCCCACCCCGGCACGGAGAGGCTGCTGCCCCCCGGGTCCAGCCACAAAACGGGGCCGGACCCCCAAGTCAGACCAGAACCAGCCCAAAGAGCTGGGGTGCTCACCCAGGCTCTGGCTGACAGTATCTCACCCAAAATCACTGCTGGGGTGTGGGGGGGTGAGCCCCACAGCACCTTTCATCCTCTGAACGGCACCCCTGGGTGCTGGGGAGGGGGGCTGTGCCCCATACTGGGGAGGGCGGAAGGCACAGGGGGCTGTGTCGATGGGAAACAGAGCTGCTGGGGCAGGCAGAGGGTCTGTCCAGATAAGGTGGGGGGTGGCAATGGTGGTCCCAAGGCGTGGGGGGGGATGCTGGTCCCAAACTGGTGCTGAGCCTGGATCGGATGCTATTTCATGTCTTGGGAGAAGTTTGGGGGAAAATGGCCACACTCAATATTCCTCCCCCCGCCCCCCCCGGTTTGGGTAACACAGAGGCAATGGGTTTGGGGGCTCGAGCTGACTGATGGAGCTAATCCAGCCCAGACATTGCCCCCCGAGGTGTGGACCAGGCACCTGTAAGGCTCATCCTACAGAAGTCACTCCCCAGGAGCTGCAGGGACCACTGCGACCCCTTAGGGGCAAGGGAACTCTCCTAATCCCATCCTCACCTCTGCCCGTCTTTTCTCCCTCCTCTGGCGGCTCCTGGGGCTGGAGCCGTCCCCTCCTGCTCTGCTCTGCCTCTCTGACAGATGTCCCAACACCTGGATCCGTCCCTTGGGGATGACCCTCAACCTCTCCTCCAACAGAGCCATCCACAGGGATGGAAAGAACAGTGGGACCATCACAAACCCAGTGCTGGGCTCCTCCGGTGGCCCATGGGCTTCCCCCTCACCTCCGTGGCCAAGTGGCCAGCATAGGGCTGGGGGGGGGGTCGAGCACCCGAGGACCAGCCAGTGGTGGTGGCAGCGTGCCACACCGGGCTGTGCTGCAGCAGGGTGAGGAGAGAGTATTTGGATTTGAACCATCTCTTTGCTCTGCGGAGAGAAAGACGAGCGGCGTCTGGCGGCCCCACGGAAACACCGCGCTATTTATGGGAGGCGTTTTGCTGGAGCATCTCACAGCCCATGTCCTCACACCCCCTCCACCACCCGCGGGAAGACACTACCCCACTATAGGGCTGAAGCCCTAAAGGCAGAAGTAAGGTGTGGGGTGGGTGTGCTCAGAACAGGGCACCGGGAGTGGGAAGGGCACCCCCAGAGAACCCCGAAACCCACGGGCTTCCCAGGGCGAGTGTCCTTGCAATCAACCTCCGGCTGGGAGCAGAGCAGGAAAACCGGCAGGTTCATCACGGCAGTGCAATGCGGAAGGGAAGGCGGGCAGGGCCTGGCCTAATTGTATGCAAATCTCCCAAACAGGGCAATTAAAAAAACACGCTTTTTTCCTAAGTGGATTTGCAGCTCGTTCCCCCTCCCCGGACTCCTGCCCCAACATATCTAATTTTAGCAGCACCCCAAAAAAAAAAAAAGCCTGTGTTATGACGAAAAGGAGCTGCCCGGCTGGGAACTCTGCCCAAGAGGGGGTGGGGGGTCTCCCCAAGCTGTGGCAAAGGCTGCGAAGATGGAGCTGGTCAGTGCTGGTGGTTGGGCAGAGCCTGTTCCTGATGGCCATGGGGTCATCTGGTCATGACACCATGGGGTCATCTGCTTGTCCTCCCGGACACCAGGCTAGGGCTCGTGCTGGGCGAGCGTCAGAGATTCCTTAAAAACCTATGAAAGGCAATTTTCTGGTGAACATCAGGCACCCAGCAGGTTATTTGGATCTTCCGGGCTCTTGCTGGGGTTTGGAAGAAGAAAATGGTCTGAGAGCTGCAACGGGTCGTGATGATCCCAAACAGGTGTTGGATGATGGTGCTACAGGCAAATCCCCGCTGCCATCCCTGGCGCAGTGGGAGAGGTGGGATGAAGGAGGGCAGAGAGAGGACACAGCGGGGTGTCAGTATTCCTGCACCGGCTCTTCCATCTCACTGCCTCCCATGGGATGGGGGCAGGACCAAACCTTGGCCAGGGCAGGAGGGACAGGTTTGTGCCCGGCTCCGTGCCAGCGCGATGCACGGGAGGGTTTGGCGTGTCGGGGCCGGCAGAGCCAGCCCTGCCCAGGTGATGAGAGCAAACCCCCACTCAACACCCCCGGGGCTTGGCAGCAGCCAAGAAACGCTTTTCCGAGGAGAGGAGTCAGGGTGTGGGGAGCTCATTTCCACCCAACTCCTCTTCGGTCTTTCTTGGGGTTTTGAACTTTCCCCCTCCTGCCTCAGTTTACCTACTTGGAAGAGCAGCTCCGTGCTGCCATCCCGGGTGCTCAAGGGAGGAGAAGTTGAGGGTTTCTCCACCTCTTCCATCATGGGAACCATTCCACAATCCTTCTGGTCACAGAAAGGGGCCTCTTAATTAGGAAAGTTAATTAGGAGCGTGGCTGGTGCCAGCAGCTTGGGGCTGTGTGCTTAGAGGGCTGATGTCTCCACAAGACACTAATTAGGGTGAGTGACCCCCCCACAAATGCCACAGTTCAGTGGGTCCAGACAAGATGGCACAAGGTGAAAAAAGAAGGAGCAAAGAAAGGGAAAACCTGGAGCTTTTCCAAGGATGCCTTTTCTGTTGTTGGTGATGCTCGCCCAGTAACACCAGCCCTGGGGCACTGGTCCATGTGGGTGACACCGAGCCCTGGAGAGGCTTTGCTTGGGATACAGGGCTGCTCCATAACTTGTGCCCAGTTCCTCTCCCATTTAACAGGACCCATGGCCCTCGGGGAGGCATCTGGGGAGCGAGGGACACGGCTCTTTGCAGGGTGATGCATCCCCGGCTGGGCTTTGCAGCAGATACTCAGCAGCGATGACACAGCATAGAAAAAAAACTCCCGGGAGATGATTTAAACCAGCAAATCCCCGAGGGCGGAGGGAGGAAGGGCTGCTTCCCTGAGGGCTGACCCTTTCCGCCGAGCGCGTTCCAGCCCGGCAGCCCAGAGCAGGTTTTCAGGCAGGTTTTCGGGCAGCGCTGCCCACACGCCGAGGGTGCCCACGCCGAGTCACGGCTGGTGGCTGTGGTCACCCGGCAAGCGGATGCTGGTGTGAGGATGTGCCCTCCGCCCCCGGGAGATGCCGTGTTCATGAGGCTACAGGCTCCCAGGCGGTGGCCAAAGGGGCCGAGCCCAGCCTGATGCCAGCCAGATGTTGCCTGCAGGCAGCTGGGTCGCGGCCAAGCCGGGTGCCTTGGCACAGCAGGATACTAATGGGCTTCGGCGCTTCCCTGGCGGGGAAGAACTGCTGAGACATCACTCGATGGAAGAGAAAACACGTCCGAACCCCGGCCAGCTCTCCACCAGCGCCGTCCTTGGCACGGCAGTGGGGTGGAGCAGAGGTCTGCCCCGCTCTCCTGCTCTGCGGCGTGCCCGGGACCGCAGCGGGGTGATGGTGGCTGCCCCCGTGCCCCAACCCAGACCCTTTGCCTCTTCGCCACTGCATCTTCCTCACCACGCTCTGGGTTTATTTTAATCCCCTGGGAGCCCTGGGAGCGTTATCGAGCCAGGCTGCTGGCCAAGAGCTATTCCTGCCCACCGCTTCCAGCAGGCTCGGCGGCTCAGGAGGGGGTTAAACCTTTCCATCCCTGCAAAACAGTTTAAAAGGGTTAAACTCCTTTGCCCCCACTCCCTGCCCACCCCCTTATACAAGCCAGTGCTTTGTTTAGCATCTCTTTCTATTTGAAGTAGCCTGTGGAGGGGCAGGACTGTGCTTGCTACCTCCAGCCCCGTGGGCACTGAGCCGTGCCCGTGGGGAGGGAGGAGGGTGGTGTAAGTGCTCCCAAGCACGCAGCAGCGATGACAGATCTTTCTGGGGCAAAGACTCGTGTGAAACAGCCACTTCCCAGGAAAGGAAAAACAAATAAAAAGGCGGAAAATGTAAAAGGAAAAATGTGGCTTCTGCAAATCCTGGTTTGCTGCGAGAGATGAATGAGGGGAACATCTTCCCTTGATGGATTTCTGAGCTGGTATAATAATTTTCTAATTGATTTGCGGGGAATATTGGGGAGGGGATGAAGAGCTGAGTGGGTGCTGTGCCTGGAAGAGCCCAGATCTGGGGCTGCAGTAACGGGGGGACAAAGGCTCTTACCCCCCCATACTCCATAGGGGCAGGGGAAGCTGAGGATCTGGGGTGAAGGAGAAAGCAGGGGATGAAGGTGTGACGGTGACAGGGGAAAGCAGCGGAGGAGGATGGTGCTGGGCTGGTTCAGTGTCCCCAGGGTGGGGATGGAAAGGTGCCCCCTCACGTGGGGCACAAAGGAAAGCCATGTCCCGGCGGCTGCTGCTCCCAAAGTTTGTATTTCTGGCTTTGGAAACATGTCCCATATTTCTATTTTAAAATTCTCTGCTTTTAGCTTCCAGCTGTCACTTACTGCGTCTTTCTCTGCTGCTGGGCAGCTCTCGGTTTCAGGAACATGTTTTTTTCCCCACTCAGACACTTACAGACCGTAACCACATTGCCAGCCTCCAACACAAAAGCTCTTCTCCCCACCAACTGCTGCAGCCTCCAAGCCCTGTGCTCTGCCGCTGCCTAAATTATTTTCTTCCTACCAGTTGAAGAATATTTTATTTCCAGAAATTAAGCCAGGACAGAAATGCACCGGGCAGGTCCTCTGTGTTGTAGGAAAAGCTGTTTAAACCCTTCCCATGTGCCTAAACCTACAGATTCCTGTTGAAGATGTGGAAAATTCCTTATCATTGGAGGGAATCCGCCTTCTGCCCCATTTCCCTTCTCCTCTTCCAACTGGGACCCTTTCCCCACGGCCACAGAGCAGCACAAACATTACCCAGACGGTCTGAGGGCCGGCGAAAACAGCCTCCCAGCCCTGGTCCCTGGGGGATGGCTTCTGTGGGACGGTGACGCGGGACATGTGACATTTTGCAGAGCAACCCCGAGATGGTCGGCGGCGACGTTCCCACAGCTGGCTGCCTTCCTCGGGGACGCGTGACCAGAAGTCCCCTGCCATGAGCTTGGAGCAAATCAGCCTCGATGGACACAGGGCAGGGAGCCTGGCTGCTCCTCTTGCCTTTCCTCCCCTCGCTCCCATGGGTGGGGAGGATTTGGGGTGCAGGACCCATCTTGGGGCTCGCCCAGCCTCAGGGTGGGAAGCCCCCATATGTATTTGTGCCCTGGGAGGTGGTGACTTCCCGCAGTGATGCCTCAGGGATGCACTGCCACAGCGGGATGCTGTGTGGCTCCGGGGCTCGGAGGTGATGGAGAAGTGGGGACCCATCAGTGGAGGTTCAGTGTTGAAGAGGCCAAGGGTTGTCAGCTGGGTGGATGCAGCTTTTGGGGTGCTGAGGGCCCCCAGATACTCTCCTAGCTCTGGGAGGCAGAGGAGAGGCGAGGGGGGGATGCAGACATTGCCTTGCTGGGAAGGGCTGAGGGGAGGGATGAGCCGGGAGAGCACCGGGCTGAAGGGCAGAGACCTCAGACAGGCATTGTGAAGGCAAGGGGTGCATAACCCCCAAATTCCTCTCCTTTGTCTCCTGGGAGCAGCCTTTTCCCACGGAAAGCCCTGGCTGAAGCGGTGTGTGCCGTCTGTTTCCATCTCCTCCATCCAGGGCCAAGACGTCGGGATGGAGCAGGGGAAGGAATCTCCCCCTGGTGACCCCTTCCCTTGAGTTTTCCTGTGGGGAAGAAGGAGAGTGAAACCCCTGGTTACTGAATGCTCAGCCTTCCCAAAATATCGCAGGAGCCAGGAGCAGGGATGCTGCATCTCTGCGTGTGGCTTTAAAGGGGAGCTGGGACCCAGCACAGCCACCAAAAAGGCACTGGGAAAGAAAAATCCAGAAGCTGCCCCAGGTGCTCCCCACCCCCTGGGAACAAGGGACCTGCCCAGTCCCTTGGGAACTCCCAGTTTCAACTTTATTTTCCCCCCCAAAAATGCTCTCAGAATGGCAAAGACCAACACAAATGCAGTGGTGAGGGGTTCGGCTTCCCCCAAGCTGTTTCACTCCCCAAAACAATTAAATCCATCGGGCCAAAGGGACCAGATGTGACACAGGCACTGGGCAAGAGCATCCTGTGAGGGACAGAGGACACAGAACCCACAGGAGAAATAGAAAGGAGGAGAAAAACCCCTCAAAATCTATTCCTGTCCCTCCCGATGGGATAAAAGCTGAGCTGCTCCCCAAGAGAGAGTTAAGGGCAAGCGTGACTGCTGGAGCTGAGGTCAAAAATTCCTTACCCAGGAAAATTTAACCTCTAGCCAAGCACAGAAATGCAAAGGAAAGGGTTTCCGGGAAGTCCCCCCACTTCCCCTGAGCCTCCCCTCCCCGGACTGGGATGTTTTGGCCCAAAAGATGAACGAGGGGACTGGGAGCTGGGGCAGGAACCGGAGGAAGCCAAACCCTGGGAGCTATTTTCAGCCCTGGGGCAGGAAAAGCACCTGCTGGGGTCATTACGCCGCGGGAAAAAACAAACCTCGAGATTTTCTCCCCAGGGGGTGGGAAATGAATGGCTGGGCTCATCCCTGATGGGGAACCGGTGCTGGGTGCAAGGGGGGCACCCCGAGGCTTTCCAGGTCCTGATCCCCTCTCTCATTCCCTGGGCAAAGGGCTCGGTCTGCACTCTGGATGCTGCAGAGGGAGGTGGGAGCCCCTCTCCCCTCCTCCCCCAAAGTAAATAAGGGGTTCAAAAGGATCTGAGGTGCTTTTGGCCTCTGATTTGGGGTGAGAAGCCTTAAATCTGGTCTCGGTGTGCAGATAACCGGGCTGCTGGTGCCCTCTCCTGTCAGTCGCCCCGCACAGCCGCGGAGGCTGCGGGGAATGATGGTTTCTGCATTCCGCCCCCCCCTCCCCCGGCGAGGAACAAGCTCGACCCCGGCCCCGGGGGACCCTCGGGTGACCCGGCCAAGGCAGGAGGGGGTTTAACTTCGGTCACATCCTCAAGGCTCTGGAAATTTGCATTTCAAGGCATTTTTTCCTCGCAGGCGGCCAGGGGTTGCCTTTCCTCAGTGGGTGAGACGGGCTGGAAGGAACTGGACGCCCTGCCATAGGGTGTGGGGAAGCCCCCCAAAAACATCTACCCCATTTCCCCTCCCTACACCAAAACCCAGCAGCCTTCCTCACCCCTCCCAGCTCTTCCTTCATCCTCTCGGTTCTCATCTCCCCTGCCTGTGGTCCAGCCCCATCGGTTTGTGGGGTGTGGGGCACCCCCACAGTGGGTGGTCCCGGGGGACTCCCATGGGGTGCCTGCCCGCCCCAGGTCCCGCCGCTGCGGGGTCGGGATTATCCTCCAGCCACTTGACCGGTCCCGACGGCACATGCCGGAGTGTCCGACAGCTGAGCATGTGAGGGGGAGGTGGGGGTGTTGCTGAGACAGGCCTCCCCCGTGGGGCTGGGCACCCTGGAGAGGGGGAAAACCAGCCTGAGAAGGAGGGTGACACTGACCCTGGGGTGGGGTGAGCCCTCAGTCTCTCCCCCCATGATGGGAATTTGCAGGGTGAGGCCCCTCCGGAAGGGCTGGGGGCCCCTCCCTGGGGACTGGCTTGTTCGGCATCACCGCTGGCATGTCATGGGGAGGGTCCACCATCCCTTCTCCCCTTGGGCATCCCACCCCGAAGCCACAAAATCCCAACAGCCCTCGCTCCCCAGCACTCCGAATTACCGCGGGCTGCCCTATATGGGGGAGGTCACCGCTCCTTGTGAGGACATTTGCTGTCCCACAGGGTGGGAGTCATAAAAAATGCAGGAGTCAGAAGTTTATGTCCCCAAAGCACCACATCAGGGTCACTGACTCCTTTTTCCCTCTGTCCACTGGACCCTGATCCTGCAGCATCAGCTCCAGGTGGGGCCACAGGGGCTGGATGAGCCCCAGCAGGAACGTGCCCGCCACGGGGACAAGGTGATGGTCACCCACCCAGGAGTGGCTCCATCCCAACCCCCTCCATGGTCCCCGCGTGGCTCCAGATGCCCCATCTCTGGGCTGTCCCCTGCCGAGGGACACCGCTGTCCCCAGGTCCTGTCCCTGGGCCTCGCGCCATCCCCCTGGCGCAGACAGCTGTCCCTCTCGGGGGGTCGAATGGCCACCATATGTCACTGCTGAATCCCTGGGATTCATGGGTCTTCCTCCAAACACCCACCTGTTCCCCAGCTCGCCCGGGCCAGACTCTCCCACCCCGGGGAAAACAGCCCCTTGTTGACAACATGAGTCCCCCCTGCCGGGTCCCTCCGTGACACGTGTGGGGACAGCCCAGCCAGTGCCACCATGCAGAGGATGGAGGAGCAGCCTCTCACGTGCTGGGGATGCCCCTGGCATGGGGGGACTCCAGAACAGGTGGGGTTCATTAGAGGGGGTCCTGTCCCCCCCCGGTGACTCCCTCCCCTGGCTGCAGTTTGGGGCTGAGGATTGGGAAGGGGAAGGGACATGGGGTCATGGATCAAGGGAAGTCATGGTGGGGCAGAAGTGCAGGAGGTTTAGTGCTGGCAGTGGGGCAGAGCATCACCCCATGAGTGTAGGCAAACAGAAGGAGTCAGGTCACCCAGTATGGTCCCTCGACTGGGAGCCAGCAGACTCCAGGTATGTTGGGGTGCCTGGTTTGGCCCCCAGACTGGGATCTGGGTAACTGGTAGGTCAGGATGGTTGCAACAGGCCATGGGTGAGGGCACCTACTATAATGCCCAGATCGGGATCCAGTGGATTGGCATGTAGGGGCATCCAGTGTTGTCCCCAGACTGGGATCCAATGGACTGGAGGTTGTTCAACCACCAGCACCTCTCTGTTGATACCTCCCCTTCCATCCCAGATCAAAAACTGGAACACTAATTAATAACCAAAGTACAACTGTTCCCAAGACAGACTTTATACCTCTGTTGTTATCCCTGATTTCATGATGGGGAAACTGAGGCACGGAGGCTGGTGCCTGGGGCTGTGGGGGTGAGCGACGAGATGGGGACAGAGGACATTGAGCCCCATGGGGACATAGACCTGCAGGAGCATGAGCAGCCCCATCCCACCATCCTCCCATCCCACCAGTGAGCCCAAACTGGCCAATCTGGCACCTATGGGCAAGGAAAGGGTCGTTGGATGGTCCTTCCACCACTGCTCCCACTCCGGTTGGGGACAGACAGCAGGACACCTTCCCCATTGCTCCCCACAGGCTGGACCTAAACCCCATCCTGAACCCCCAGCAGGCTGAGAGGTGGCTTTGCCAAGCTCCTGGCTCGGGGAACGGGGTTTCGGGGGCAGGTTCTGCTGTGGCCCCATCTCAGCCGAGCAGCTGTCACCATCCCAAATCTCCGGCGAGCAGGCACGTCGGAAATCCCGGGAGTCGGAGGAGAGCTCTGCTCTGCATTCCTCGGCCGGGAGCGGGGAGAGGGTGAAGCATCTCCCCACCGCCTGCAGCTGCTCCCAAATATGTTACAGCTTGTCACGGCGGCAGGAAGGGATGTCGGCCAGCCTGGAAAGCCAGAGGGGAGATGGGGCAGTGGGGTGCCCTGGGGGAACACAGGAAGGTGGGCCTCATTGGACGTGGCATTTTGGTAGGATCCTCACTGAAATAGAGACACGGTTTAGTGATGGTTTTTGTCAGTGTTCGGTTGATGGTTGGACTCAATGGTCTGAAAGGTCCCTACCAACGTAGACAATTCTATGACTCTATGAAATCCCACCAGGAGGGTCTCTTTGTTGGGTCCTGGCCACCCCCAACCTCTCCTTCCCCATCAGCGGGATGGTGCCCACACCCCAGGGGTGGAGATGCTGCCTGCCCCATCTGGCTTGCTTTGCCAGCCCCTAAAACCTGCTGACTTTCCTGCTGTTTCCAATGGAAGGAGCCAGCTGGCACCATCCTCACCATCGCTGCTCCAGTGCGGCGACCATGCAGCTCCGTGCAGCAAGGAGGGATGTGGGCCAGGCTGCCACAGGGAATGAGAGAGAATTGACTGGGTTTGGAAGGGTCCCGTCAGACCCTCAAATATCAACCCAACCCTGACAAAAAACATGACTAAGCCATGTCACTTAGCCCATCTTTTAAATATCTCCAGGGATGGTGACTCCATCACTTCCCTGGGCAGCCCATTCCAGTGTTTGACAACCCTTTTGGTGAAGACATTTTTCCTAACATCCTAAACCTCCCCTGGTGCAACTTGAACCTGTTTCCTCTTGTTCCATGGCCTGTTCCTTGGGAGAAGAGACCGACCCCCCCTGGCTACACCCTTCTTTCAGGGAGTTGGAGAGAGCCAGAAGGTCTCCCCTCAGCCTCCTTTTCTCCAGGCTGA
>JAOQGM010051233.1:0-10496 GCA_027564225.1 Gallinago stenura | reverse complement strand
GCCCTCCGGAAGTCCATGATGGCAGTCCTGCTGGCTCCCCTTCTCGCTTCCCTGAGAATCAGAAACTCTATCATTTCTGATAGAGTCTGTAGCCCAGAGGGCCTCCAACCATTACATCCCCCACAAGTTCCTCTCTGTTTACTAACGGCAGAATGGTGTGTATTCCCAAAACCAACTCCTGGGGACACCAGGGTGAGAGGGGTGAGTGAGTGGCTCAGTGTCAGCAGCGGGAGTTAGACCAGAATTAACAATCCATGTCCCTGGTGCCAGCTGCTGGGGGGAGTTGAACATCTGTTTCTCCACCAGTCCCAGTGTGCATGGTGTGTGCATTCATGAGCAAACTTGAAGCTGGACTGGCCGGTCAGTAAGGGGGCTTCAGGTCCAGGCTGGGGTATCAGGTAGGCAGGGGGTCTGTGCTGGTAAGTCCATGGGGACTTGTCAATGTAGGTTACCCGTGGGATATGTGTGAGTGCTGAAGGTTTGTGAGCATGAAACTCACCAGCTGGCAAATAGTTAACTGCAGGGTAGGTGAGAGGACTGGGGTCCAAGCAGGGGAGGCATATGGGCTGTGCTGGACTCAAGGTACCTGCAACTGTGTATGTGCTTGTGAAGCTGATGAGTGTGTGTGTGTGCCTGTACTAGTGACCTTCTGTGCCAGACCAGGAGGGAATGAGTCTATCTGTGCTTGTGTAATGGAGGTCCTGTTGATGTCACCCTGTGCTGCTGATGGCAACACCATGGCTGTGCCAGTCTCTGTGACCACCTGTCTCAGTGTCCTCTGTGTGTGTGTGTTTGTGTGCGCGCGCGCGTGCGTCTCTGGGATGTGTGCTCAACTTTGCTATTGGTTGAACCCACAAACAGGAAAGTGACAGCTTCATCCTTCTGGGCAGAGACCCCAGGTTTCTGGGCACCAGGCTGGACTCCAGTGTCCAGGCAGGATTACTGGGCTGGAGTGGCTGGAGGAGGTGGCCATGCATTCTAACAGAACTTAACATGCTCCATCACAGAAATGTAATAGTTTTGCAGGTGTGGGAGACAAGTTTTTTTCACAATCACTTACTGGACACCTGCTGGATACCAGCTCTTTGTGTTAGGAGTGTGTAGGTGGAGACCTACTTCACAAAAATGCTCTAGTTGGATGTGGTGACAGCTTTTGAGTTAAGGATGTGCTGCCTGCCATGTCATGAGTGTAGAGAAGGAAATTCCACTCTCAGGAATGGAGGAATGTCCCCACTGTGTGCCCCTCAGAGGTGACTGTCCACAAGTGACAATGTCACTGCTGGGAGAACTTCCCACTTCACAACCTGTACCAGTAAGGTACCATCAGTTGGAGCTCACCATCATCCTTCCAATGAATCCTTGACCTCTTGAACTACAATAACTGTAGTTACAGTGTTACCTCACACAGTGTTACCACCACTGCCATCTCACTCCCTCAGGATGTCTCCCTGAGGTAAAGGCTGTAAGAATGCTTGGTTTTATGTGTTGTCTCTGATTATTGGTTCCTATATTGAATAAAGGCCCTGTTTCATCTTTTGCACAGACTACCTATCTGTATCACATCTTTCAAAGACAGTCCACCATTGAACTCCCTGTTTGATGGCAGTCATTAATAAGCCACGTGGTAAACAAGTGGTTAGCAGTGTGATGGCAGCAGAGCCAACTCATATTTGAGGGAAATGGTGACACTGTATACTATGAACTGAGGCTGTCACAGATGCAGAGGCAGTACATGGCAGATGCAAAGGCAGTAGCTGATCATAAATGCAACACTGATTTGTTTGAAGAAACCGAGTAAGGATAGAACATTATGGTAGAATGTTGTTCTTCTCCATGCCTCTTTTCATACTCTCTAGTCATGGTTGTGCACTTCTCCAATCATGTTGGGATTTTGCCATACATAAATATCTCCCATCTCAGTCCTAGTTCACAACCCTGCCCCTGTTCACCTGGAGTCCTTCCATGCTCCCTAGTCTAAGTCTGTCCCTAACTGTCTTTGGGTCCTTGACCCTAACCTATTTCTAATCCAAACTACCCATGTCTATGAGCTGCCCCTGATGTCCCTCTGGATCTTAGTGCTGAGCATTATGTAATTTCCATTCTGGAGTCCCTATTAAATCTAGTCTATTTATTGCTGTAGACTAGCCTAGGAATCAGTCATAAAGCTTGCTTGCTTTCCATTTCAACTATCAAGTCTCAAGTCTTTGTGCACCTGCCATCTGTGCAACTGCCTAATCACTCTCTCAAGATCTCTTGCTGGAGGTGCTCATTGGACTCATCTTTAATCTGGTGATGGTGGTAGTGATCTAGCTACCTAGCTAGCTGACTAGCGATGGTGGTAGTTATGAAGATAGTGGTGAGTGGAAGTGTAGATGCCCAAGTGGTGATATGTTGGGCACATAAATGTTGATACATGGAGATAAAGATCAGCATTTCTAAGAGCTTTGACTGGGGGATGGGACATAGCTCAAATTGTCAAATACAGGGCTGTCTAAAATGGTGTCAGTTGGCTACTTTTAGTCACATGAGTTGTATTCCATATTTCTGTTCACTAGTCCTTTGTTACAGTATATGAGCTATTAATCAGAGAAAGCACAAAATTGCTTTTCAAACCTAAGTATGTGGGACTGACAACTGCTAAAATTAGCTGCTTTCTTCCTCTCACCTTCCTCTCCTCAGTGACAGACCAAGATATAACTCCTTCCTCTGACATGGGCCACTTCAGTCTATATAACCTTTAGACAAAACCAGAACAGATGTATTTTGTCCCTCAAACCCATTTTTCTGTTGCCATCCCTTGCCAAGACAAATGTACAGGAAAGAATATAAGAACAGGGTACACATTTAGTGCTGCTTACCCAATTTGCTCTTCCACCCTGCAAAAAGTAGTGGTTCAAGGAATCCCTGATTCTGATGCTATGCCTTTAGATTAAGTAGTTCTTAATGGAACTGTTCTATGAAACTATTCACTCATTTTTGTACTCCTGTAAACATTTAGCATTTACAACATTCTGTGTCAGTAGGTTAATTACATATATGAAGGGAATCACTTCTATTTGTTGTAAGCCATCTGTCTGAAAAACTAATTGGTGTCATCTACAGTGAAACATTATTTCCTGTCTACTTTTTCCATCCATGCTTTTATACTCCTCAACAGTTCCGAGTTCAGAAGTGATCACATTGCTTAGTTCACTCTTGTTGTCCTTCCCTAAGCCTGCCCCAGTTCATTCATTTCATTTTGGGGTACGTGTATCTAGAACTGCTTGCAGTATTCAACTGTGACTACGTCATATATTTATACACTCATGTAATAGTTTCTCTTTGTGCTCTGTTCTTTTCCTAATAACGTAAAACAATAGGTTTCCCTTTTTGAACCATTAACAAGAATAGAAGCTAATGTTTTCAGAGGAATAGCTATTGTATCTGTGTGATATCTTCTAAGTGATATTCTTAAAACCCATTTCTGCATGTAAAAATGTTCCGCATTTCTCATGGGCACCATTTCACATTTATTATTATTAATTTAGTATGCAACTTTACCACTCAGTTACAAGATAGTTACAATGAAAGAAGGAAGGAATAAAACTCTCCATCCTTTCTCTTGAAGTTGCTCTGATATGAAGAAAAAACTCAGTCTAACTCTGTGTTCTGAGTTAGAACAAATATGAGAGCCAGCAATAACCGCACCTCTGTATGATCACCAGCAAGGAGGTGTCTCTTTATGTTACTGAATCAGTGTTTGCTTGTTATAAAATATACCGAGGTCTTTGAATAAGGTTTAGCACATAGAGCTAAACAGATGGATTTTGTAACTAGTAAGTTAGGAAGTCATCTATGCTTTTCTGCCTATGTCCCAAGCACTCTCATAGACTTTTTATTTTTTTCTGTCTTGGAGGGTAGAACTTCAGAAGGAATGCTGAGAATGTTAATCCATACACACATGGGCCTATCCACATGCTGAGAGCCACACAGCTACAGGAATGTGAACTTGGGATCTGAATTCCTCAAGTGACAGTGAATTTCAGATCTCTCACAATATGGGTAAATATTCTTACCATTGCATTACTTTGTACAGGAGATGAGGTGGCAAAATAGATTTGTCATCATTACCTCATCTTTTCTTTATTTTAAAGGCAGAATAAATATTTGTCAGGAAATGATTTAAACTTTAGAGGCCATGAAATCTTAACACCTCTTAATAGAATTGACCCAGGTCCCTATCCGGAAAGCGATGGATTTTCATATGCATTGTTGTCATCGCTTCATGTTGGCTCAATCTAGGGAATGTCCTTGGTGCGTTAACACAGTTCTCATTGGTTGTTTGTTTTGGATTATGTTCATAATGCCTACTATTTAGATACACTGTATAGGAAGTAAAGGCGTCTACGAGGGTATACTGGATTCTGTTTCAAAAAATAGACCCTTTCAAGTCTGACATTGCAAAATGCAGTGTTGAGACGTGCCTTATTTAGGCTTTTTCTCTTGCTTCTTGAGTATTTTCCAGTATGTTTTTCAGTTCTTTTGTTGCATTGATGATTTTTTTTGTTTGTTTGGCTGGTTTTTGTTTAGGTTTGGGGGTTTTGTTTGTTTGTTTTTGGAGTTTAGTTTGGTTTGTTTTTTTCCCATTATTGTTTTTTAAATCAGAGTTGTTGCCATCCTGTCACAGTCTGGCCTGAAGTGAGACAACTGCATGAAATGACAATGATAACTACTCAGCTGTGGAGATAATATTATTACTGTATTTTTCTTTGACCAATTGCTATGTATCAAGGATTCAAATTGGCTGTGACAGTTGCAGCACCAAGCTTGCATGCACTTTTTACATTTTAGCAGTCTCAAGACCTGGTTTTTGTGCAATCACCTTTCCCCATCTGTCTTACAGACTGCAGTCTCCATTATTTGCTATATGCCCTTACATTTGCATTTGAATTATATGCATCCTTATCTAAACCATAGGGATAATGGAAACAAGATTACTTTTTGTTGGAGACTATATTGTCTTTTATATCTGATTCATATAATTCTTTCATAATAAGAATGATTTTGCATTTTCTCCTCAGTCATATTTTTATTAAAAAAATATATGGTGAAGAACCAATCCTTTTCAAAGACAAACTCACCCACTGGGGACCCTACAAACACAGAATCATTTTGACAATTACACAATTTTTAATCTGTGTAGTGTGTACTGCCCTGGTTTTCTAGCTTACCAAAATACATACAAATGAAAACCAGTAACAGATCTACGTGCTATTAGTATTGTTACTTTTAATAAGAAAGTATATAAATTCATAAGTAACAACACAGATTAAGTTACCTTAAATAGACAATGCAAGTTACTGCATTTAGTTTCGCATATCAAGTATTCCAGTGTTTGCCTCAAGTCAATATCAATATCATTAGTTTACTATTTAGAATATTATTGAGTTACAAACATTTATAGTATTTATAGAATTTTGAATTACTACTTGCTCTCTGGGGGTTCCCCAACATTTCAAGAAATATTGAAAATCAGTATTAATGATGCTTGCTTAAATCTACTTGCCAGATTTTCAGAACAAATTACTTCAGAAGAGGCATGCAAAAGGAAAGAAGAAAATGACTGCTATGGAATAACCTCTACCTGAGGGATGACTAAACAGACTTTGATCTATTTGATCTATCTACAGTGTTCTACTGGAGAAGCTGGCGAATCATGGCATAGACAAGTGTACTCTTCACTGGGTAAAAAACTGGCTGGATGGCCATGCCCACAGAATTGTGTTTAATAGGGTGAAATCTTGTTGGTGACCGATCACCAGTGGTGTCCCTCAGGGCTCAGTTTTGGGGCCAGTCTTGTCTTGTTTAATATCTTTATTGATGATCTGGATGAGGGGGTTGAGAGCACCCTCAGTAAGTTTGCAGATGGCACCAAACTAGTGGGAGTGTTGATCTGCTTGAGGGTTGGAAGGCTTTACAGAGGGATCTGGACAGGTTGGATCAATGGGCCAAGTCCAATGGGATAAGGTTTAATAAGGCCAAGTGCCGGGTCCTACGTTTCGGTCACAACAAACCAGGCAACACTACAGGCTCAGGGAGGAGGGGCTGGAAATCTACCCAGCAGAAAAGGACCTGGGGGTGTTGGTGGACTTAACATGAGCCAGCAGTGTGCCCAGGTGGCCAAGAAGGCTAATGGCATCCTGGCCTGTATCAGGTATAGTGTGGCCAGAAGGAGTAGGGAAGTGATCATGCCTCTGTACTTGGCACTGGTGAGGCCTCACCTTGAGTACTGTGTTCAGTTCTACAAGAAGGACATTTAATTGCTGGAGTGTGTCCAGAGGAGAGCCACCAAGCTGGTGAGGGGTCTAGGAAACAAGTCATATAAGGAGAGGCTGAGGGAACTGAGCATGTTTAGTTTGAAGAGGTGGCTGAGGGGAGACCTCATTGCCCTCTACAACTCCCTGAAAGGAGGGTGAAGACAGGTGGGGGTTGGCCTCTTTTCCCAAGGAAATAATGACAGGACCAGAAGAAATAGTCTGAAGTTGCAGCAGGTGAGGTTTAGAGTAGATATTAGGAAGAATTACTTTACTGAAAGAGTGGTCCGGCACTGGAATGGCCTGCCCAGGGAGGTGGTGGAGTCACCATCCCTGGAAATATTTAAGAAATGTGTAGATGTGGCACTTCAGGGCATGCTCTAGTGCCCAA
This sequence comes from Gallinago stenura, assembly GCA_027564225.1. NCBI lineage: Eukaryota > Metazoa > Chordata > Aves > Charadriiformes > Scolopacidae > Gallinago > Gallinago stenura. The sequence continues at coordinate 3,812 of JAOQGM010051233.1, read as the reverse complement.
GATTGTTGGTTTTTTGGCTTTGTTTTTTTTTTTTTTTTTTTTTGTTGGACTCAATGATCTCAGAGGTACTTTCCAACCATGAAGATTCTGTGATTCTCCAGCTTGAAAAAGATTCAGTGGAGATGGTAATATAGCTATCTTATCTAAAAAATCTAAAATATTTTAAATAGTAAGATAATGGTTCCAAACATATGAAAGGAGAAGTAACTCATTGCCAGAAGGCATAATGGATAACAGCTATGCAGGACATCTGACTGCAAGGGTCAGTGAGAATGACTATCCCAAAAGAGGACCTTTAGAATGAAGGAGTAGCAACAAGGATAATCTTCCAACATGGCTGGGAATTCACAAGTTATTAGGGGAGGACATGGGCTCATGCGAACGAAGGATTGTATCTTCTCTTTATCTCAGGTACAGTCTTCTTTGAAGACTTGCATGAAGAGCAGGGAAACCTCAAGAGTGCAGAAGCATTTGCCCAAAATGGCAGCAGGAGGTTAAGTTGCAATCTGGAGGTAACTGTAGGTTACAGTGCCTGGAGAGTAGCACTGTGAAGCTCAATGGTGGAATATCATGGCATGTACACTCTGTTGTGGTCCCAGAAAATGGCTGGAAGCCCCAGTGTTCTTGTGACTCTTCTTGTGAGGAACTGTGTGATGGGACTAGTTTTCAGACCATAAGCAGGGTTTCCCAGCATTTCTCAATATCTCTTCTGACCCAAGGTTAGAGTTGTTCAGGTCCTGCAGGAACTCTAATCTGAAGGGATGTGAGAAGGGAATGTATGTTTTGGGGCTGCCCACATTACACAGGACATTATGAAGCAATAATAAAAAATCAGGAGCAGTCTGAGGAGGAACATGATTTTCTAGATAAGATAGACAGGTTCAGAACTGCTGCTTCTTTTTATTTTCCAGAGCATATAGTTTTCCTTTAAGAGGGCTCCCAAGTTCCGGGATATATGTGGACATCAATGTAATTCCCACCACCAGGAAGAATGAAAGAGGAAGAGACACAGCTAACTTCTTATTATCACCCATCACTTTAAACAGTTTCTGAAAATATGATATTTTGTGGTTTTAGCCTTCATGTAGGATTCTTCCATTACATCATCAGTGATGCAAAGTTGCATGTCCTTTAAGATCATTTATCTGCACTAGAAATTCTATAGGTTTGGACTGTATCTTTAACTGTTCATGTAGGTCTCTGAAAGCCACAAAGATACTCAATCAAATACATTTTTAGTGTTCATTATGGGATAAAGCCTGTTCCCTGTGCTTTAAATTATTTATTTGCAAAATTATGTGGCATGCTTCTGGAGAAAAGGATAAAAAACCCACCACCTACAAGGCACAGAACTGGGACATTATTCACTGCAATTTAATGCCATGGTAAATTTAATGCCATTGATACCAGTACCCCCAGTATCAACACAGGCTGGGGGATGGAGGGATTGAGAGCAGCCCTGCTGAGAACGACTTGGGGATTCCGGTGGATAAAAAGCTGGACAAGAGCCAGCAATGTGCACTTGCAACCCAGAAAGCCAACCACATCCTGGGCCTAATCCCCAGCCATGTGGCCAGCATGGTGAGGGGGGGATCCTGCCTCTCTGCTCCAGGAAGACACCCTCCTCCCCCAGTGCTCCCTCTAGTTCTTGGGCCTCAGCACAGGAGAGACATGGACCTGTTGGAGTGGGGCCAGTAGAGGCCACAGAGATGCTCCAAGTGCTGGAGACCCTCTGCCATAAGGACAGGCTGAGAGAGTTGGGGGTGTTCAGCCTGAAGAAGAGAAAGCTCCAGGGTGACCTTATTGTGGCCTTTCAGTACTTAAAGGGATTATAACAATGATGGCGACAAACTTTTTGCATGGTCTGTTGCAACAGGACAAGGGTTAATGGTTTCAGACCAGACATAAGGAAGAAATGTTTTACAATGAGGGTGCTGAATCACTGGCCCAGGTCACCTGGAGAGGTGGTTGATGCCCCATCCCTGGAAATATTCAGGCCAGGTTAGATGGGGCTCTGATCTAGTTGAAGATGTCCCTGCTTGTGGCATGGGGGTTGGACTTCATGACCTTTAAGGTCCCTTCCAACCCAAACCATTTTATAATTCTATGATTCTAAACACATAGTTTCAATTAGTAGTGCCCTTTTTATTGAAAGCTTTTTGCATACAGTCTCCTACTCCATGGCCAGAAGAATGAGGTTTCCTCCATAGCTCTTCTCACATTAGACAATGATTTTTAGGCTCAAGTGATCAGTGATGGCAGAATAAATACATATTTATGGAAAGATGTATATTCAAATTTGTTTTTGAACTCAGCAAGGATTCCTGCATTTAATTGACACAAATGTATTGAGCTTTGAAAATAAGTACTAAAGGTTTATCTTCTCAGCCTGACTTGAAATAGCACTCTTTTCTAATGAAAGTTGAGAGATAATTTATGTAAAGGGAAAAGAAAGCTAATCTAAACTTGACAAAAGTGCATGATACTGCATGCTGATTTTCTACTCCACTGAGCATGAGCTTGACACTGCACCAAGGCCAAGTAGAATTAATGATAATCTTTGAGGGATTACTTTCTAAAAATATATTTGCAACCTTTTTTCACAGCTGTCAACTACTCGCAGTCTAGAAGAGCTTCTGTTTTAATATTGAAGATGTCTTTCAGCTAACTACTGAACACTGCAAAATGGTCTATGAAATACATGCTTTGTATTTTGGGGGAAAAGTGATGCCTATCATAAATTTATTGTTCCATCTTTTATTTTTCCAGTGTAAATTAGTGATATGACCATGTCTTCTGGTTGTCTAGACAGTTGTAAAGTTGGCAGCAATATGTATTCTGTGCAGGTTACTGATAAGAACTATTTATTACCCTTTTGACTGTGAGGATTTTTCACCTTAAATGTCAGCTCTTCTACTTCCTTCAGCAAAGAAGGCAGGCAAAAAAAAAAACCAAACTAGAAAGCAATTCATTACCAGGCCACCATTTGTAACTTGACATTGTGAAGGCAACAAACCCTTTTCTTTTACCCAGCAATTCTGACAGCAAAAGCAGTAGAGGAAGGCAAAATTGAAACAATATAGATTGTTTGCTCCAACTTAGAGCTGGTACCTGCACTGTCTCCTTATACAAAAGAAAATTATATTGCTTATTTGGGATGTTACCTAGAAATAGCAGACAGAAAAAAAATGGTGTTGTAAAAAAGATGACTTGATTTCCATGCCAGAATAGCTCAGAATGATGATGACTCTACATTCTGCCTGTTCCCAAATAGACAAAATGAACAGTAACAAGTGGCCAAGACCAGATAGGATTTACACAAAATTTCCTAAAAGGTGTGGGGATAAAGCAGCTGAAATATTGGCTGTAGTGCGTGAACTGCCTTGCTTTTGGAGATCTGGAAGTAGTCTAGTAGAATGCTAATTTTTAAAAAGTGTTTCAGGGAACTGTGGCCCAGCAAACCTGGTGCCTGTATTGGGAAAAGAGCAGAAATGAATGATCAGTAGAATTTGAGGACACACTGGTAATATAACATAGTGAGAAAAATAGCATTTGTAAAGGCAAGTCATATTCCACAAACCCAGTGGAGAATAAAAAATAGGGGATAGGTGGGAGAACCAGCTGGTATTACCTTAATGAATATCTAAAAGCCATGTAAGAAGCATAGAATCATAGAATCATTTGGGTTGGAAGGGACCTTAAAGACCATCGAATTCCAACCCCTCTGCCAAGGGAAGGGACATCTCCCACTACACCAGGTTGCTCAAAGCCCCATCCAGCCTGGCCTTGAACACCTCCAGGGATGGGGCAGC
>JAOQGM010051232.1:0-10528 GCA_027564225.1 Gallinago stenura | reverse complement strand
GTCTCTCTGAATAATCCCAATAGTATAAATTAATTTCTATAACCACCTTCTCTACACAAATGCTTGCCTTCATTGAAACCAAAGTACAGTTTAACTCAGGCACTCCCATCTACACCTAAAAACCTCCAACTGAAGTTGAACAATAATTTAAACTCAGTTCACCTGCATTTCCAAGGTATGGACAGATAGTCAAGTGATAATAACATTCAGAATTGTAATCTTATAGAGGAAATAGATAGGGCTGTTATGTCTCTGTGTTCATGCTTCATCATATGATTATTATTGCTTCAATTAATTTTATTATAACTGTGCTGAAAATCCCGTTACCAGAGGTCGATGTTAACAAGGGAGAGAGAGGAGTTCTGGAAAGACTTTATTTGAATAAAGGGAGAGTCCACTGGGGCATATCCCTGTGGGGGCTCTCAGTTTTCCAGAGGACGCAGCCTCCATTTCATCCTAATTTCCTGGCCGCATGTAACCCTCTTGCTTTCCCGATTGGCTGAGGTACTTGGAAGGTACAGACTTCCCAATCCACCCGTAACATAAAAGTTTAACTTTTGCAGTTTCAGTTAATTCCCTTATTTTTCTGTTATCTCACTCCTGCAACATCAGTTAACTTCTCTGTTTGTGGAGACACTCTTATACCTATTTTATCATCTGTTTGTGAAGACGCTCTTATTCTCATCTTATCATAACTCAAGCGAAAAATCTCAGTGAAAAACAGTTCCATAAAAAGGATTTCATATTGACGTTTCATATAACATTGCACAAGTGCACTTTTGTCCTGCTATGAGGTGAAGCAGAACCAACTCTTTGTTCAGCGACAGAGGCTCTTGCTCTTACATGTTGCTGTGGCAATCAGGGTCAGCTGACTTAGTTGTTTACCTTGCAGAGGGGTTGCACCTGTGGGGAGGAGTGGCACAGGTCAGGTGACCCAAATTGACCAATAGGGTATTCCATCCCATTGGCCATGCTCAGTATAAAAGCTGAGGGATCAAAAGCATTGGGGGTTTTTTGGTGGGTTTTTCCTGGTTTTATTGACCAATGTTTCAGGAGGATCCAGACAGGTTTTTGTTTATATTTGATCCCTATCAGTGAGTTCTGGAAACTAGTTCCCATTCATTACTGAGTCTAGTCAGGAGCTTTCTTAGTGCCTGTCAGTGCTATCTTCCTGGGATCTTGGTTTTGTAGATATTAATATCTATTGTATCCATTTCATTATTTCTTGTTTAATTTTATTATTAATGTTTCATTAGTTTAGTTTTTTGTAAACTCATAAATATTTTCATCTTTTTTTTTTCCTCTTTGGAGCAGGAGGTGGGGGAAAGAATCTGTCATCTTGTTATTAACTAACCTGGCCCAAACCATGACAACTTTAGGCCGAGAAAAACATATGTCATCAGAATTGAGTAAGAAATTATTTTTTTTCTACCCTGTCAGACTACTCAAGTTTAGAAGTATTCCTATTCAGTTTCAGGCTGGGCTTATATTCTGAAGCATGGCTTAGCGGCAGAGCTGTTATGATTCAGTGACTACCAATAATAAATGATTTGAAATAAAATAAGGATGATGTAGAAAGCTTGCCTATACTTACTGAGGCTTTTCAATGTCACACTCTGTTATATTTACTAGTCACAGTAGTCAGGTGGAGACCTTGGTGACTGGAAAAAGGGAAACACTGCACCCACTATTAAAAAGGGGAGAAAGTAATAGTAACTCTATTAGTTAATAGTAATAGTAACTCTCAAGTTACTATTATATTTGTCTTCTAATATATATATACACACACACAAATATGATCCTCTAAAGCTATGAACTGTTCCTCTCAAGGGTCCGTTGAATTTCTTTAGTCCAAAGCTGTGAATTTCATCTGTCATAACAAACTTTTAGGGTAGGAACAAATGATGTGGCATTCACTCAGTTGTCAGATCAGGATCGGGCCTCAATACAGGATGATGGATGGCTAGAGATGGGTGCGGCAATATAACGTGTTTTGCTCGTGGCTGGCATGTTCCCTGTCTGGATGCCATTTGACGAACCTGGCGCTGGTTTCATTACCACTGTGTTATCCTGAAAAAAACCTATTGAACACTGCGGCAATGATTGATCAGGGCACAATTGTATGCAATAAGTAGAAGCAGCAGCAGCAAAAGCAGAAGCACCCTTTACTCACATACAGAAAGCTATATATATAGAGCAAGTTTCTCATTCTCGTCGAATGCGACTGTTTTCAGCCACATCTCTCTACACACACTCCTCCAGGCGGTTTTCCAGCTTGACCTTCAGAGACACACACAATGCTTTTTTTTTTTTTCTCTGTCTAGCCAGCTTGAAACAATCTTATTCTTAAATCAATATAGTCTTATTTCTGATCAAGTTTTGCTTGATCTGCTACATGCTCAGAAAGGCTCCAAAATCAGTCTTAATCGATCTTCCAGATGTTCTGCATGGCCCAAACATTTCCCCCTTTTTTGTTTATGAAGATAGGGTTCACTGCAAGGGTGGTGAGTACTTTGACTTGAGTTCTTCAGAGACCGTGTACCATTCCCCAAATGACTCTGATAACTGCAAGAACAAAACCAGCACAAGTGCAACACAACCCCACAAAAATCCATATTCTTAGATTAAGGTTTGTAAACCAATTTTTTTGATTTAACCATGTTACAGTGTCCAATAATTCATCTAAAACATTTTTCTGTGCCAATTTTGTAATTCCATCAATTGTCCTTGTAAGGCTATGTTTAGATCTTGAACCATCCCGTTAACATTAGTCAAGAAGGCTCCCAGTATATGTTGCTTAATTTGATGCCACTCGTAAATACTTTGATTCCACTGCAGGGGAGTAACACATAAGTTCTTCTCTGTATATTGCCAATCACAATGCAACCGTGTGCGTGTGGTTAGAGCACTCTGCCTATCCCCTAACCAAATTACCACCGCTTCTAGAGCGTCTAAACGGGCCAAAATTTGCTGATCAGTAGTTGTCTGCATAGCAAGATTTTGTCTTATATCGCTTAATGCAGAAGCTTCTTCATGAGCAGTCTGTACAGATTTAGTCAATGCTGTGGTTGCTACAGATGCAGTGGCTAATATAATGGTTGCAAATGCAATAAAAGCTATAAGCCAACCTATAAATCTCTTTCTTCTAGTCTACTGTTGTTTTAAGATGTGTGCTAATTGGCCCAATCCTGATTCTCCTTCCCAGTCCCGTGTTAAATTTACTGGGAGCCATACTTCAGATCAGCGTCTTGTTGGTAATATCACAGATGGATTATATGAAGAAATAGTCTCATAAGAAAGACAACTAAAACAGTAAGGCTTAGTCAAGTTTACCTGGAAAGTGTGATTGATTTGTGAAATAGTAACATGTGCTGATGCTATCAATACATGTGAGAGGTACAAATCATAACAGAGTTATTGTGAATGTGAGTTAAATCTAAACTATAAACAGAACCTTTTTTACTGTGTGGCTCGCACCAAGAGCCACATGCCTTGTGAAAAAAGGTGCAGCCATGAGCTAGATTTTGGTAAAGAAAGGACTGACAGTGTTATTAAATTCATAACTATCAAACCAATCCTTTCCTTTTTCTAAAAAAACCCACTGGTGTAAGCCACGTTCCCCCTATCCATTTGCTGTCGTTATTAGATATCGGAACTTCAGGATCCCACCATGTTATGGGTTTAAACAAAGGGGGATCTACAACATGTGCCCAATAAAGATGTTGAGCCTTCGCAATGCAGCTTATCAAGTGCAACAACAAAACAACTCTTACTGTACTGTTGCTGCTAATGATAGCAACTGGGGTTGGGGGTGCACCCACAGTTGCCATCATGGTACTTTCATGTTGTTGTAGTTGTTTTATTTTTCCCCATGTGATTGGGTCATCTCTACATGGTCTCTTCCATTTCCGAGTTCTCTTGTCCTTGTTTGGATCCATCGTCTCCATCTGTGGCATGGGGTTCTCTGTGACGGTTGTCCAGCTGATGATAGGTCTTGATGTGCCGAGCAGGAAGCCAGCGTGGCCTTGTTGGAAGCAGAACACACGCATACCCTCTCCCCCACGTTATCAGTTCCACTGGCCCATGCCAGGAGAGAGCAAAGGGTCTCTATATAGAACTTTTGGGCGTTTTACGAAACCTTCTGGTATTGCAAAATGACTTTCCATGGCACGTGTCAGTCGCCCCAGAGATGGCGACATATTCAGAAAATTAAGTGTGAAACCAGCATTATCCAGTTGTTCCTGGGGTGACATATTCCCTCTTTTTTGTTTTTGAAGCATACATTTTAACAGAGCATGACTATAGTCAACAATGGCCTGTCCTGTGGGATTATGTGGAATGCCAAAATTGTGATCTATACCCCACTGTTGTAAAAAGGAACGGGTAGTTTGAGAAGTGTACCCGGGGCCATTATCAGTCTTAATTACCTTAGGCAGTCCCAAAGTAGCGAAATGAGTCCAATATCTGTGAATATCATGCCCTTTCTCCCCAGTATGCATGGAGGCACTTAGTGCGCCAGAAAAGGTATCCAAAAGGAGAACAATGAGATACATCCGACTGCCATATATCATTAGATCGAAAGGTCAAGTGTTGAAATAACAGAGTTTTTGATTCTCAGAGAAGCAAGGAGGGAGGTCAGCAGAACTGCCACGATGGACTTCCAGAGGGCGGACTTCGGTCTTTTCAGGAGCCTGCTTGACAAGAGTTCCTTGGGAGGCAGTCCTCAAGGGCAAAGGCGACCAATAGGTCACCAAAGGTGACCCAATACAGACTGAAATACAGCAGGGGAAAAAAAGCTTCAACTCTGTGGATGATGCAGAAAATCTCTGCTTCCTTGGCTAATGAGTGGCGTAATTGTCCTGTGGATTCCTGCAGATGCCCACTGATGTAGGCAAGTTTGGCAAATGGACTTTTAAGATTTCCCGAGAAGTGGTTTTCCTATATCTTTATACACAAAACTGCACATTTCGGTAACCAGGTCAAGTGTTCTTGCAGGTTTAGTGTTGCTTATGAGTAACCTAATTTAGTGGTTTAACGAAAGAGGATTTCTTCTTTATTTCAGGTTGCTGGTATTGGAATCTACAGCTCCTTTGGGAGACATGTCCCAGCCGCGCCACATTGCATCAGTTGTTCCAAACCGCTATCCCCGCTGGTTCACCCTAAGTCACATCGAATCCCAGCAGTGCGAGCTGGCATCGACCATGCTAACAGCAGCCAAAGGTACATTGCTCTCAGTTATGTACTCAAATAAATGTATGCTTTTAATATTGCATGGAATAAACAGATTATAAAACTTGTGTTTAGGAATACAAATTGCAGTCTGACAGAGAGTTTGACTCCCTCCATTCAGCCTGGCTCCAGAAAAGAAAATGTTGGTTCTTTGCTCGTAAACTAGCAAGTTGATTGACAGAGCTTTAAACTAGGCTCGAAGCGGGAGGGGGATAATATCAGGCTTGCCCATGAAAAGCGGTAGGATGACAGGCAATGGTTAGAGGGACGGGGTGCTAGTGAGGGCCCACAGCCTGTTGCTCTGAGACGTGCTGGCTATAATGGCGCACACTTGAAGTCTTACAGAGATGAGTCAGGGGCTCCTGAAGGAGTGAACAGGGAAACACCAGTGAAATACATTTAAAGGAATTAAGGGGTGTTCCTCTAAGAAGGTGACATGACCAATAGCCCAGGTGAAGTGCCTCTACATCAATGCATGCATCTTGGGCAACAAACAGGTGGAGTTGGAAGCCACCGTGCTGCTGGAAAGCTATGACATAGTGGCCATTACTGAAACCTGGTGGGACGAATCCTATGACTGGAGCGTGGCTGTTGATGACTACAAGCTGTTCAGAAGCGATAGGCAAAGAAGGAGATGTGGTGAGGTAGCTCTGAAGGTTAGGGAGAGCTTTGCTTGTCTAGAGCTCAATGACGGTGATGATAGCTCCAGTGCAGGTAAGTCTGCAAGGGAGCAGGAGTTCACAGTAAAAAAAAAGGGGATTTTCCTGAGCTTTCCAGAGCCAGAAAACTCCCGGGAGAACCGGCAGCTCGCATGAGGGTTGCTGACGAGACGGGGGGGGGGCCAGCAGTAACGGTGTTCCCCCCCCAAAGGTGGCCGTAGGGAACATAGTGACTAGGAGCGTTACAGAGGAGGTAAAGAGTGGCGTGCGGCAGTTTACGTGGAAGCGCTGTACCAGAGAGCCATGGTAATCACTCGGCAGAAAGCCTTAGCCTCCCCGAGCTCTGTACCCAGCAGGACTGAGGCAGCTTAACAGATGGAGCTCTTAGGGGAGCCTGCTGCCATACAGGTGTCAGGCTGTAGGGTGTGCCCTACCCTTATGCCAGTATGAGATGGCAGCAGTGAGCACACTCGTGGAAGGTGTGTTCAGACAGAATTCCTCCACCTAGTGATAGAGCTCCGGGAGGAGGTGAGTAGATTGAGAACCATCAGGGAGTGTGAGAAGGAGTGTGAGACTGCTGGAGTTGCCGCCTACCTCCCCTGAACCAGGCCCAACAGGCAGAAAGGCCACATGATACAGAGGACTCCCTGTCCTCTCTCTGCCTGGCTGAATAAGGTAACTTAGAGGATAGGGGGCAATGGGAACATATTCCTGCCTGGTGAAGCAGGCCTGTCTCCCCAGTAACTCACCTGCCTTCCCAGGTACCGTTAAAAAAATAAGTATGAGGCTCTGCAAAGGGAACCCAATCATGACAAGGAAGGTGCTTCAAAGTCCACAGAGATATTGCCATGGTTAATTCAAACTACACGCGCCATGAAAACATCTTCAGTAAAGAGAAAAAGATGGGTTATTGTTGTAGGTGACTCCATCCTGAAGGGAGTAGAAGGCCCAATATGCAGACCACACCCACTTCTCAGGGAAGTCTGCTGCCTCCCTGGGGCCCAGGTTAAAGATATAAAGAGAAAGCTTCCCTCCCTGGTAAACCCTTCAGAATACTACCTGCTACTAATTTTTCGGACAGGCAGAGATGATCTGTTAACAAGAAACCCAAGGACGATAAAGAGAGACTTCCGGGCCTTGGAAGTTTCTCTTGAGAATTTTATTATTAATATTTCATTGAAGTAGTTTAGTTTCTTCTAAAATCATAAATCTCTTTATCTGTCTCTCTCCTCTCCTTGGAGCGAGAAGTTGAGAAGAGCATCTGTTGTCTCGTCATTGGCCAGTCTGGCCCAAACCACGACACTTGCTAAGTGGCGTCCATAAATACTAAACATGCCTCCAAAATATTTTTGATATGTCAGATTACATGTTTCTAGAGTTTAGGGAATACCTGATGAGGGCTGACTGGTGAAGGGGTCAGGAGCACAAGTAGTGTTCTCCTCTGTCGTTCCAGTCACAGGGAAGGAAGAGGGAATCAACAAGAAGAGCCAGCAGATCAATACCTGGCTCCGAGATTGGTGTCAGAGGCAGGACTTCGGGTTTTTTTGTTCATGGGATGGTTCACGTGACACCAAGTCTGCTGGAGAAAGACAGGGTAAACCTGTCTCAAAGGGGGGGAAAGGATCTTTGCACAGGAGTTGGCAGGGCTCATCAAAAAAGTGCTTTAAAATAGATTTGAAGGGGGGAAGGGATGTAACCAGCAGCAGAGGCGCGAAGTTAATTGATGGACTAGAAACTATGGATGCACCTGGGAATGGTCAGGTGGAAGTTAAGACTTCTTCCAGCAAAAAGGTGGCAGGACCAGCAGCCCAGGTGAAGTGCTTTTACACTAGTGCACGCAGCATGGGCAACAAACAGGAGGAGTTGGAAGCCATTGTGCAGCAGGAAAACTATGATGTGGTCACCATCATGGAAACGTGGTGGGATGACTCGCATGACTGGAGTGCTGTATTAGATGGCTACAAACTCTTCAGAAGGGACAGGCAAGGAAGGAAAGGAGGTGGGGTGCCACTGTATGTTAGGGAGTGTTATGAATGTCAAGAACTTAATGATGGGGGCAACAGGGTTGAGTCTTTATGGGTAAGAATCAGGGTGAAGGTCAACAAGGCAGATCTCACAGTGGGAGTCTGTTATAGACCACCCAACCAGGATGAAGAGGCAGATAAGCAACTGGGGGAAGTCTCAAGATCATTAGCCCTTGTTCTCATGGGGGACTTACAACTTACCAAATGTCTGCTGGAAATACAATACAGCAGAGAAGAAACAGTCTAGGAGGTTCCTGCAGTGTGTGGAAGATAACTTCCTGACACAGCTGGTGAGTGAGCCAACTAGGGAAGGTGCCCCGCTGGACCTGTTGTTTGTGAACAGAGAGAGACTTGTGGGTGATGTTATGGCTGGAGGCTGTCTTGGGCACAGCAATCATGAGACAATAGTGTTTTCGATTCTTGGAGAAGTAAGGAATGTGGCTAGCAGAACTGCTACCTTGGACTTCTGGGGGGCAGACTTTGGTCTGTTTAGGGGCCTGTTTGACAAAGTCCCTTGGGAGGCAGTCCTGAAGGGCAAAGGAGTCCAGGAAGTCTGGACGTTCTTCAAGAAGGACATGCTAACAGTGTGGGAGCAGGCCATCCCTATGTGCCAAAAGATGAGCTGGTGGGGGAAAAGACTGGCCTGACTGAACAGAGAGCTTTGGTTGGAATTCAAGGGGAAAAAGGAGGGTTTACGGCCTTTGGAAAAAGGGGCAGACAACTCGGGAGGACTACAAAGAGGTCGTGAGGTTATGAAGGGAGAAAATGAGAAAGACCAAAGCCCAACTAGTATTTAATCTGGCTACTGACATAAAAGATAATATTTTTTTTTTTCTATAAATACATGAAAAACAAAAGGAGGGCTAAGGAGAATCTCCATCCTCTGTTGGATGTGGGGGGGAAACATAGTGACAAAGGATGAGGAAAAGGCTGAGGTACTTAATGCCTCAGCCTTTAGTATTAGAACCAGTTGTTCTCTGGGTACCCAGCCCCCTGAGCTGAAAGACAGGGACAGGGAGCAGAATGAAGCCCCCATAATCCAAGGGGAAATGGTTAGTGACCTGCTACACTGCTTAGACAGACACAAGTCTATGGGGCCAGAAGGGATACACCCAAAGGTACTTAGGGACCTGGTGGAAGTGCTCACCAAGCCAGTTCCCATCATATATCAGCAGTCATGGCTAACTGGGGAGGTCCCAGTTGACTGGCATCTAGCAAATGTGACACCCATCTACAAGAAGGGCCAGAAGGAGGATCCGGGGAATTAGAGGCCTGTCAGCCTGACCTCAGTGCCTGGGAAGGTTATGGAGCAGATCATCCTGAGTGCCATCACGTGGCACGTACGGGACAACCAGGTGATTGGGCCCAGTCAGCATGGGTCTATGAAAGGCAGGTCCTGCTTGATTAACCTGATCTCCTTCTATGACAGGGACCCACTTAGTGGATGAGGGAAAGGCCGTGGATGTTGCTTGCCTGGACTTTAGTAAAGCCTTTGACACCATTTCCCACAGCATTGTCCTGGAGAAATCGGCTGTTTGTGGCTTGGACAGGAGTACTCGCTGCTGGGTAAAAAACTGACTGGAGGGCAGGGCAGAATGAAACCCCCATAATCCAAAGGGTGATGATGAGGGACCTGCTCCAACACCAGGCCGTACACAAGTCTATGGGGCCAGATGGGATCCACCGGAGGCTACTGATGGAGCTGGCGGAAGTGCTGACTGAGCCACTTTCCATCATTTACCAGCAGTCCTGGCAAACTGGGGAGGTCCCAGTTCACTGGTATCTAGCAAATGTGATGCCCATCCATAAGAAGGACTAGAAAGATGACCCAGGGAGCTACAAGCCTGTCAGTCTGACCTTGGTGCTTGGAAAGGACATGGAACAGATCATCCTGAGTGCCATTATGCAGCACATGAAGGACAACCAGGCCATCAGGCCCAGTCAGCATGGGTCTATGAAAGGTCCTGCTTGACAAACCTGATCTCCTTCTATGATGAAGTGACCCTCTTGGTGGATGAGGGGAAGGCTGTGGATGTTGCTTACCTGGACTTTAGTAAAGCCTTTGACTCGGTTTCCCACAGCATTCTCCTGGAGAAACTGGCTGCTTATGGCTTGGACGGGAGTATTCTCCGCTGGGTAAAAAACTGGCTGGAGGGCCGGTCCCAGAGAGTGGTGGTGAATGGAGTGGTAAATTCACTTGGCAGCTGGTCAGAAGTGGTGTTCCCCAGGGCTCAGTAATGGGGCCAGTTCTCTTTAATATCTTTATCAATCGTCTGGTTGAGGGGACTGAGTGCATCCTCATTAAGTTTGCAGATGACATCAAGTTAGGTGGGAGTGTCAACCTGCTGGAGGGCAGAAAGACTTCACAGAGGGATCTGCACAGGCTGGATCGATGGGCTGAGGCCAGTGGGATGAGCTTCAACAAGGCCAAGGTCCTGCACTTGTGTCACAACAACCCCATGCAGCGCTACAGGCTTGGGGCAGAGTGGCTGGAGAGCTGCCTGGCAGAAAAGGACCTGGGGGTGTTGGTTGACAGCCAGCTGAACATGAGCCAGCAGTGTGCCCAGGTGGCCAAAAAGGCCACCAGCATCCTGGCCTGTATCAGGAACAGTGTGG
>JAOQGM010051231.1:0-10540 GCA_027564225.1 Gallinago stenura | reverse complement strand
GAAGGATGGAGATATCTGCTAACTACTGTAAACTGTATTCTTGCATTTACATAATCTCTTAGCAAAAAGATGTTTAATTTACAATCACGTAGACCAGTGTTTCTCAAACTTTTTCTACTCGCGACGCACTAAGGATATCTTAACAAAAAAAGCAAAGTATTTTACAAATTTAGATTGTTGTATAATCGGCTACAACTAATTAAATTTAAATACAAGTTTAATTTAAAAAAAAAGATTTCAAATATTTAATGCTTAATAGTTTTCAAAAATCTCGCGGCACACTAGTGTGTCGCGACAGAGAGTGTGAGAATCACTGACGTAGACTGCCAAGTGAGTGATTTTTCTTGAAATATCTATTTTGATATTAGATAAGAATAAGACACTATAATTCGGGGGAAATGAAAGCGAAGTCAAACTCACATAATTAACGGGTTTAATTTGGATCTCAGTAACACACAACCAAAGCTGGACTTAATAAACTTGGATAACAGATAGTGTTACGATCTAACAGCATTTATGATATGATGAAATTTAAATATGAATTTTATTTTCAAAGTGCAAAGTGTGTCAATATTTAAATTACTGATATACGCAAAAATGTCGTGGTTTTAATTTCGATGAAATTTTATTTCATCCCAATTGATTTATGCCAAATATACTGACGCTAGGCCGGCCGATTTGGCGTAGGCCTGTAATCCAGTTAATTGGAGGCCGGGTGGCGGATATTGCCGTCGCTGAGAATTCCAGCAGTCCCAAGCTCGTTAAAGGAGAAGAGTTGAGTGAATGGGTGCAGATACCCTCACCTGCAAAAAAACCGATTCGAATGAAATCCAATACATAAAGCATTGGACACCAACGGGTGAAAGCCTATGGAATGCTATGCTACAGTCATAGATGTTTCAAAGTAACTATTTTATGGGCCAACAGGTATTTCTGAATTGTTTCAAGTTTGCAATTTGAGATTTTCATTGTATCAAAATAATTATAGGGTTAAATAATAAACTAGTTCTTACATTTTTTATAAGATTCTATGCGTCTAGACTGAGTAAATCCAAGTTTAATAAATATTGTTCTTCCCAAATGCGGTTAAGTTAAGTATCTGGCGCATAGCTCAGATAGTATCCATTTTGCAGTGGTTGCAAGTTTCACACCTGTAGAAGGAATAGTTGGATTGGAGCAAAATGAAGTTCGTATGACCTGTTTGGATGCAGTTCGGCCAGTTGTGCCATGGGTTTTAATTGGAATATTTATTGGAGAGACTTGTTAACTAACATTTAATAGGGCAGGCAATTCCAACGTAGCTGGGAATGAGAGTGCCCAAGAATGTTATTTATAGAATATCCTGTACAATGTATGTTTAAGAAACCCTATTAGTAGCAGTGACGGTAACGTGACGATATCAGAAAGTATGCAATATTCTTCACATAGGTGTGTGTGCCGCAAGCGATGGTGAGTGGAAATCAGAGCCACAAATAGGATGAATATTTCCTTGCCACTGGTGAATTGGAAATGAAACTATATGTGCGATTGAATGGCTTTCTGCGTTGCAATGAAAGTTCTTGTTTAGGAGTAAATGATGCAGCAATCACGGCATTGATGTGTGGCGTTAGAGTGCATAAAACAGCCGATCGCGTTATGGGTGCAAGGTCTTCACAATTATACTCAAGATTCCCATTTACAAATGGGATTATTGAGACTGCTGAGAATTATTGATCCGATGAATTATGCATTTTTGGGATGAATGAATGAGAGAATTTACGGATTTAAATGGCATCACCTTCCTGGTCTAGTTTATGAGAGATAGATAAATCGCTACTGCTCTGTAGAGAGATGCATATTTGATTTTTAGAAGGCTAGAAATGTGAATTCAATTCAGAAGTATGAAAATGACATTAACTGAATTTTTTATGATAAATTAAGAACGTTTGCTGCAACCATATCCACTGATCATGCCCTGCATTTATTAGCTAAATCAAGGTACAGAACTTCATATCTCTATTTTGAAGTTTTCGTCGAAATGGTAGAATCGGTTAAAGGAGGAGCGTTGGATGATGGTGTGCAGATACCGTCACCCGTAAAAAACGAAGACAAATGAAAACCAACGCATAAACCATTGGACACCAACGGGCGGAAGCCCGTGCAATGCTATGCTATGCTATGTTGATTGATAGCAAACATTAATGAGTTAATTATCCTCAATTAAAAAATGAACATCACTCAAGCGGATGAACGTGGCCGAATTGGACAGGTGTTATGCTGCTATGCTCTGCATTATAATAGATATTTTGAGCACCGCTGAATTTCACGTTTCAGTCGGATTTCTACAAATTTCTGAAGAAGAGAGGCTATTTAACAATCAAGATATGCAATTTCGGGCTAACTTTGCTGCCACCGTGTCTTTTCTCTTTCTCTTCAATTTTTTTTTCATTCCATGGGCTCTCGCCCGTTGGTGTACAATGCTACGCATTGGATTTCATTCGTCTTGTTTGTTTTACAGGTGACAGTATCTGCACCCCATCACCCAACCCTCCACTTTAACATGATTGGCACTGGTGAGTCAGCAACATGGGGTATTCCCATACGGTCACCCATGCAGGTACTAACCCGGCCCGACGTAGTTTAACCTTGGTGATCGGCTAAAAACCGATCATGCTACGTTCCATGGAGGGACAATGTTCGTAACTACACAAGCATAATCCCAAATAGTCGATAACAGGTCAATAAAATAAGATTGCATAAATTAAACGAGGACAGTACTGATGCTGCTCTTGTACTTTGTATTTAGTTCTGGCAGATTTGGGGAAAATCTTAAAAGTCTCCTGCTTTTCCTTTACTCATTTTCTCTTAAGGCATTGTATGCACATTTCCGTTAACTTTAAACTTATTTAAACTATTAATATTTTATTATGAACTGTTCATATCTTATTATGGTTTGTATGGGAGCTAATGCAAAGCTTCTACCCGAGTTTTGACTCCTCATTCTGACTAGTGGGCCTGATGAACTCTTAAATAGGAGAGAGATGCAACAGTTGATAATTTAGAGAGTTTATTTGTTATATGACGGTGATGCACTACTGAAAAATTTTGAATTTCCTTCACTACTTACTATGTATTAAGTACACAACCCAATATCCAAATCCAATAAGGTGTTGGTATTCGAAGCTTTGCAGCTCTTAATTTGAATGTTACCTTCAGAAACATATAACACTGGCATATTTGCATCAGCTGCTAATCTTAAAGGGTACATTTTGATCTAATTCTGAGGCCAAATTTTTGACAATGGCGGTAAATTTATAAGATTACTGAATACAGTTTGATATTGATTTTTTCAATCATTTCCACTCATTTATTACACTAAAATGCTTTGCGTTGCAAATTTTGAGTCAAATAACCACAAAACAAAAAACAAAAAGCATTTATTTGCGTTGCAATTCCAATAAAACAATGTAAAATGACATATATCTCCGTGATATAGGCTAAGTAAAGAAGTATGAATACCAAGTGTGCAGTAACTTGGACCTATAAGACCGTGTGTTTTAAATGATGGCAGAATGCGTTACTGTTTCAGTCCAACCAATCCAGAGGGATCAACCAGAGGGAGTTTTGTTTCAACAATTGACTTACTCATTGAGATGATACTAACTGGTTTCTCTCAATAGTTTCTTAAACCAATTTAGTGATGCCTCTGCAATGGAAAAATTGCATATAATTTAATAGATCCCATATATTGACAGAAAAGATACCATATGTTAAATCAAAATTGAAAGATAACTGGGTCAGTAGAAAAACTAGTATCATCATAGGGAACAAACTGTGCGGTATCCCCATCAAATAAACATATGCTCCGAACTGCATCGAGTTCAACTTCATCTTTGGCCTTTGGAATTACTGATGGTGATTGTAGCACTTCATAATGTAGTTAATTTTGACCGGGTTTTAAATGGGTGTTATAAGTTCAAGGTGCCTATACGGTCTACCTTGGATAGAAGATAATATTTGTTACCAAACTTCATTTTGTTTCTTCCATAATAAGCAAATGGAAAAAGTGTCATTGGTAAAATGGGCACTTTATAAATATTACAGCTTTTTAACAATTTACAATTTTTTGGTATGATGCTATGCTGCATTCTACTCTCCATCCCTACACATTAGGATTCACTTCTCTTTTCCTTTGACCGCACATGGTGATGCACGAGAAGATAGGGCGTATTTAGTTCAAATTGGGTTGGGTAAGAAGATTGTGGTGGTGGTCTTGCCAAACGTAGGCTTGAGCTTAGCTTTTTCTCAAAGATATGCCGACTCTTAGATTAACGCCTAGGTGTTCATGATTGTCTCCAAAGAACGAAAGTTATTAATATCAGTGCTGTTATCAAATCTGCTTTAAATTGGATTTTTAAGAGAGTAAAACAATGTGGCGCCCAAATCAAATTCCTTTGCTTATAAAAGCTTATCTTTTACTTAAAATCTGTTATACAAAGCATCTTAGAATTATGTAGGAATGTTCTCTAATACTTCCTGAGCAATTTTCGTTAAGCTTTATCGAAAGATTTTTAAACTCAGAGAAATATTCGAAAATAACACACAGAATAAAAAATAGTGTACTTTATGCTTGAATGTGTCAAAGAGAATACATTGTCATTAAGACGATTCTATAGGATTTGGTTGGCATCAAGATAAAACGCAAATTTAAGAGTTGCATTTGGAAAACAGAAAAGGATTATCACTTGTATGCACCGAAAAATTAATCCTCATACTTTTAAAATCTTTTGTTTTTAAAGCAATTTAAATTCGGTACGTATGTTGTTTCTTTACACGTAAGAATATATAAAGTCGTATTTTAATTAGAAAATAGAATACGATTAAATAAATTTTAATTATTTTGATGTTCAAATTTAGGTTTAAACTTTGACTTTTTTCACTGCTGAAGGCGTCTGTGTACTATAAATGATATCATAGAAGTAAAGGTTTCAAATCATTTTTTATCACATATTTTGCATTTGAATTTTAAAGAAATAAAATAACTTGGTACCAACAAAATGAATGTTTGTCTATTTTAATGCGTTTTTTTGACGTGGAAATTCAACTAACGCAAAAATAGTAAAATGTAAAGATGAGTAGAAAGTTCACGGAACGGTGGCCTTGTTTTATTGGCATGTTGATTTCAAGGAATTTTTGAAATTCTTCTATTATATTCGATTTTCTCTATGACGAAAAGAGTTACGTAGTTATTAGAAGTTTTTGTTGGATGTGGCCAGCATTCCGGCAAGCGCTTAGCAAAAGAAATTATTGGTTGGTAAATGCATGGGAGAGAGCTTGAATGATCATCATTCGTTAATACCAAAACTCTATTCTGATTTTTCTAAAACATTTACTAAATGCCAATTAAATACAACTTTTAAGATACTTCGGCATTGATAACCATAAAAGTCTTCTTTTAATTGGCTCATTGAACAATGTTCGTGTTTAAAAAAAGGACGTCTATTTTTTAATAAGATGTACGAGAAATAGAAATATTCACTTGGTCGATGTCGTTCATCTTAACGCTAAATTTACTGCGCTAAATAATTAATGAATTGTGTTTGGAATTTTATGCGTTCAAGTTAGAGCGTTAGATAGAAATTAAATATCGAAGGATATACTTTTCACTGCTGTTATGAATTACATTTGTATCCGTCAGGCTCAACAAACAAAATGACATCCAGTTTTATTAATAGAAAAAAAAAGAAGAAATAAAATTGCTTGGCTCTTTTTCGTTCCTCTTTAAGTCAAATAAAACGCGCTTCAATACATCTTTCGAATCACATGCGAAATGGCGTTCCTTTAGAATAGAAATTAGACAAGTCATTGACACGAAGTAACCGTTTAAATGTTAAACAGAAATGTTCACCGGAACGATTTTCCTTCTCAAAGTGAAATTAGTAAATACCGGTGAGTACAGAGAAGCAAAATTTGTCCGTTAGATGTGTTTCATTAATTTTATAAAGATAGTATGTTGTCTTATGAATCCGTATTTCCCAGCCGCTGGTTTCCTTCCGATATGGAGTAGTAGTTTTTATAATAACAGTTTTCAGTCATAAGACACAAATCGGTATTTGTTTTTGTACCAAGTACAATTATATTCATTTCTGCTAAAATACTTACGGCAATTTATTAATAAATTGCAGATATTACATCTTTGCTTTATAATATTACATTATTCGATTCTGAATATTGCAACAATTGAATTTCAGAGTTTCTACTAAAATATTTTTTTTTACAAATTAGCTTGAAAGGTTTTATTGGTATTCAAGATTTGAAAGACAAAATAATTGCACCAAAATAAACACTAGCGCTCTTGAATTTACCATTCATATAACAAGCGGATTTTCTGAAACAAAAAGTAGAAAAAATCAGTATATATATATGAAAGTAACATAAAAAAGCACTTATGTAGACAGTTTTTGAAGCATTCACCGGCATTTTTAATTTATTAATTATTTCTTTTAAATTGGTTTTAGTAAACACGAGGAGAGATATATTGACTATGTAATCATGCAGATAGAAGTTCTTATAATAATATTTTTCAGCCATAACACACAAATCGGCATTTGATTTTTGTACCTAGCACAATTATATTCATTCCTGCTAAAATACTTAGTAATTTTTATTGCTATACTGTAGATATTACTTGATGGAGAAATGGAGGTTATCTTAATAATATTGGTTCTTATAGAACAAATTCAGTCATAAAACACAGATCAGTATTTGTTTTCTTAGCTATTACTATACCATGTACGCTTATAAAGAGTCCGTTAGGTATAATTTACGGTAGCTGAAAGCATAGCTAATCTGAAAACTACAGGTGATTCGTTCATTATATCAAATTCTTGTTCACATGTTTATAAGCTGGTATTTTTCTAATTTTACAACCAATAATTTAGACGGTGAAGTTCGTTGAAACAAATGCACTGATAGTTTGTGGTCATTATCATTAAATTATTACCGATTATTGATTCTATTAGAATTTGAGCATATTTTATGCGCACGACAACTCACAAACCCTGCTAATGAAATAACCGCAAGTTCTTTTGAAGAACTTATGCGATAATCGTTAATCGTTAATGTTTACCTTGCATTTCAGTGCACTTATTCCCTATGGAAGGCTTCAATGGTTTGTCTTACCCCTAAGGAGAATATACCACAAGAATTTTTTAATAGAATTTGCAGTTATTGAATATCTTTGCATCACTAAATCCTTTCTAGTCAATTATATTGGCCTTAATTTCGTCCTAAATCGTGTGATCACACGTGAACGCCCGTATTTGCATGCTCTTAAATTGATCCTACCAACCTGCAACGTGAACTCTGCCTATTCTACGCATCACCTCACTCTTTCGAACGCATTCGGTGAAACGTAAAATGGTAGAACAAAAGTAGCACACGAAAGCACTGCCTATGTTTATTGTATTGCATGAGGTTGAGATTAGCACAAGGCATTCTTCTTGCTAGTCGTATGCTGAAGCTATGTTAATAGCCTTCTGTATGACATTTCAAACCTCCAAAAGGCACGTCGGGGCTCATAAGTGGTCCCATAGGAACGGAGTTTAATAATAATCTGATAATCTGCAGATGCATTCGTAAAAGAAGCAGATTTTTCGATATTCGAAAGCAACAGAAGAATGTACAACATTTAGATATCTTTTAAGCATTCATTGACATTTTAAAATTAATAAACTCATCTAAATCGATTTCAGGAAACAAGAGGAAAGACATTGATTTAGTCAAAATTTGCATTTCACAATAAATTTTAATGAAATCAAATCCGAAAATTCTATCGTTCATATCTATACAATACTTAATTGTTTCAAAATTCATATTTGAAGTCTCTAAATATACATAGATAATGAAATTCATTTGATTTATTCAATTTCGTTATAGATAAATTAATTATAAACTGCTTTTAAACCTGAAGTATATTAAAACATTTTAACAAACAGAGAAACGTTTTCGTTTCAGCCTACGTCAAGACACGCCTTGATTTATTCTGCATCAAAATATTTCGATGTAGACAAATAGAAAATAATATGTTCTTAAACCTCCATTCTTATGAAACCATTATTTTAAACACCAAAGTGCGGTATTTCATAGAGAAACGTTTTTGTTCCAACCTACGTCAAGTCAAGACACACCTTGTACTATTCTGGCCTACATAAAAAACAATCGAGGCAGAAAATTTCAGCGATTTCATCCTTTTTCAGGCATGACCATGTGGGATTTGAAAGGAAAAAAGAGGTGAAGCATAAGGAGAAGGAATGGGGAGAAAGCTGATAATAGGCGATTCTTATCGTCTCTAGATGAAAACTATCGCTCTGAAACTTTGATTGTGTTTCAGATGGGCTAAATAAGTATAAGGCGGTGGTCTTGCCAAACGTAGGATTGAGCTCATTCAAGATCCTACTCCATGACAAATCAACGCTCTCGAAGAGGTTTCACTGGTCACAAGATGCTCCACAATAATGAAGATTTTACAATAACCGTTAATACTATCTGTTTGATGTTGAAATTTTAAAGGCTAAAGTAAAGATGTGCAAAAAACACCTTTATATATATTTGCTGAGTTTTTGCTGTTTCGTAACCATCAGCATAAAATTAACCCTGTCTTAGTTGAATAAGTTGACATATTTACATTAAGAAAATTCTATATCTGGATTTAACACTTTGACACCTGTTTGCTGTTGAAAGTGACTAGAAGCGCTAAGAAGTAACATTTAGTGATTGACATATATTAATCTCGAAGACTTATAAAAAGGTTTATTTAAAATCCAATTGCATGCGTTACGTACGCCGTTTCTATATGCATTAACATAAAAATAGCCCTAATTTGATTAACTAAGTTGATGGCGTTCCTGTTATTACTTTATTAGCTCCAAAGCACACCGACCCGTACTATGAAACCTTATAAAATATGATAAATTTAATGAATTCACCATCCATTAAAAAATGCCATTATGGATTAATGAAAAACAAGACTAATCAAAGAGAAGACGTTTGTTGGCTTTTCCACATCTGTCGGATCTAAACACAAAGTATAGCAAGAGTGATCAAGTCTAGCTTCGATTTAATTGTTCAATGTTTGGGTTCTAAATAAATTAACTCACAGTTTAGCAATATTCTGACACAGCAGGCTTGACTTTTATAGAAAAATCTCAAGTGAGTGCATGTTTCGAAAGTTTCCATTCGTTTAATACGAAATTTTATGATAGCGATGCGTTCATCAGGGAAAGGACAGGTTATTGAAAAATACTTTAGTTCCAGGCTACGTTTGACAAGACCATCGCTTTGATTTTTTACTTTTATAATCGACTAGTAATAAAGAGGAGCTAATATGTTTATTCGATTTCAGGGTTTATTCATGCGAGACATCAAATTAATATATATTTGCAGATTTCATCCAATGTAGAACGTCCCTTAATTTAGAGATGGAATGTTAGGAACATCAAAAGATCAATTTAAAAAAGGCACCTATAATTGTTGATGGTCTTTGTTCTGTCATTAAGCAGGAACTGATTTCACGTTCGCCTTAATCCTTAATCTTAATCCATTCCTACTCATTCCACTGACTTCATTTCTCTTTCTTTGGAATGCATATAACAATGCGTCAGAAGATAAGGCGTATTCACTACATGATAAATTAATCGAACTTTATTGTGATTGAAGTGGCAAGATTATCAAAGCCTTTGATCATGCTAAACGTAGGCTGGTGCTATGGTTTTCTCAAAGACATGCCATCTCTTTGCTAATCGCGTCGGTTTTCATAGGTGGAGTCAAAAGAATGGAGGTTTTACAATATTTACTTAATTTTGTTTTACTATGGAATCTTAAGTGCTAAATTTAGCGCGGTGCATATAAACAAGTGTATTTTCTAGTATAGCGCTCCATTTTGACTGCAAATTTGAATTTTAAAGCAATTTAGGATTATTAAAATGTGCATGAGAAATGATCGAATTTTGTTTAATTAAGATTGACTACATGGTTAATGTAAGCAAATGGATTTCCGAAAATTAATATCCAGGAAAATTTCCGAACACCGCACACTTTCCAAGTCGATCATCTTTCATCCTGCAGACGTGACCAAACAAACTCGGTTTCCTCTCCATAATGAGTCGAATGATGTTTATGCTAATGCCAATTCGCCTCATTTCCACATTCGTGATTTTTTGCTGCGAATGTGTAGGATCCTTCTGTTGCACTTTATCTCAAATGCCAGCTATAAATCCTTGTCCCTCTTCCTCAGTGTCCGTGTCCCACCCAGGTCCGGTCTCTTAGATGAAAACGCAGACCTTGTGAACCCGGGCGACGTCCGGGCTGGCATTTTTTTCCTTCTCTGGTTGTCGTTATGCATTGGATTTCATTACTCTTGGTTCTTTTACAGGTGAGGGTATCTGCACCCCATCACCCAACCCTCCTCCTTTAACAGTCTTGGGACTGTCACAGCCATAACGTCGAGGCGGAGTTCCCTTATTAATAAACAGTTTAAAAATCGGATCTCCTATTAAGTCTG
>JAOQGM010051230.1:0-10544 GCA_027564225.1 Gallinago stenura | reverse complement strand
TCTTTTACAGGTGATGGCATCTGCACCTCATCACCCAACCCTCCCCCCTTAACATGATTGGGGCTAATGAGTCAGAAACAAGGGGCATTCCTATACGGTCACTCATGCAGTACTAACTCGGCCCGACGTAGTTTAACTTTGGTGATCGCGTATGATTAGACAAAGGTTAACAATTTGTTGCTCAAAGGACTAAAAATGAGCTGTTGCCGTTCAAAGTTACATTTGTGAAATAGGTTATTTTGCATGAGTTTAGCTATTGTGCCTTATTGATTGCAACCGGTATAAACCTTCTTCTCCTGCAGTCATATATTCACCGTGCGAATTCGTATGCATGTGATGCTCTAGGTTGATAGGTTTCCTGTGTGCTTTACTCATTCGAGTGCCACCTGATCAACCGCACTTATTTTGGGGATTATTTATTCGTGTAGAGCTAGAGAATAGTTATTTAAAAGAGCAAATTTTTCTAACTTGCCTCCATTTTCCACACCACGGAGCTATTGCGAATGAAAAACCACCGATAGCCAGCAGTATTATGGGCAAGACCACGAAGTGAGTCGAAAGGTACAGGAGACTCCCGCGCTATGAATCGTTGCTCAGCCAATGCCGCCGCGTAGGTCGCAACGAAAACGATGGAGGCTAGCCAATAGGATTGATATAACACCCGTATTGATTGCTGCTTTGGTTTCACTAGTACCTATAATATAAGGGAACATTAAGAATTTACCGAACTTAGAGTGTTGTGTTGAGTAAAGAACACTTTAGTGGCCAATATCTTGTAGCGTAAATCATACCAAGCTAACCCACGATGACAGTCCTGAGTACGTCCCGCAAACTCAGTGCTACAAACATGTCAATCGGATAAACCCTAGACCCACGCAAACCCTTGCCTTAAATGTGTGATTATCGATTGTTAATGACAAGCGGACTGCGAATAAAGCTTCCTGGTTGTGCGCTACTCTCCTTTGTTCTCTCTGTCTCTGTTTGGCTTGGTAGCTAATTTCATAAATATGCTTGAAAATATAGTAGACTAGACTTTGCGTCTACTATGATCTAATGTAAATTAATCTAAAAACATGTTCCATTGCATTTTTTTTAAATGTGACTGATATTTTATTTTAAGGATTAATACTCGATCCACATGTTTAAAATTAGTGAGCAGCATTAAATATAACCAATAGAATGCTCAGTAGCCAGGTGATTATCATTTAACCTGGAGATCTAAAGTAAACGCTAATAGTGTTGTACTAAGGAAAGCGAGTAAACAAGATAGAGAGAGAGAGAATGGAGTGATTGGTTCTATGTTGAGAGAGTATGTCAAAGTAGCTCCTGCTTTTTGGCAGACGTGAGTCAGATGAAACGAGCCAAGTAAAGGGAGATCAAATAGACCATTGAATGAAAGATTTAATGTGCACTGTGTAAGCCCATCATATATTGAAAAAGTGTTTCTAGGTTTTATAGTCTATATTTTAGTGTTTTGACGTTTTTTCACTTTCGATTTTGATCCAATAATTGTAAGCATTCCTCTCTTTCATCTTGTCAAGCCATTCTAATCCGACCTTGACAATATTTAAAAGTGCTCCTCCAGCATTGCAAAAGAATAAGAAGAGAGCATTTAAATGGTCGCTACTGTCCACTATCACAACAATCCTTGTTAAAAAATACCTTTTAGAACTTTTGGACGAGCTAATGATGAAAAATCAATCAAATGCGCTGTCTGCGTGCCTACTTAATAACCAATGAAAAAATGCCTTCATGATTCCCATTATTGTGCTCATTTTTGTTTGATATGCGGAGTTATTTAAATTAGTAGTTAATAAAACAATAACAGATCATAATTTTAGGCAAAGAAATCGAAGGGGAATTTATTTAATGATATTTATTTTTCATTGAAATCAAGCATGATTACGCCTGTTTAAATGAATAAATAAATCATGACATTATATATATGCTTATTGATCATTCCTTTGACAAAAAGGCAGTTTTATACTTAGGTTTTGCCTTGATCGGTGTTGTATGT
Source organism: Gallinago stenura (assembly GCA_027564225.1). Taxonomy (NCBI): domain Eukaryota; kingdom Metazoa; phylum Chordata; class Aves; order Charadriiformes; family Scolopacidae; genus Gallinago; species Gallinago stenura. The sequence goes on along the minus strand of JAOQGM010051230.1, from coordinate 8,527 downwards.
GCACCAATAGCGCGTTTTTAAAGATGCCGTAGGATGCCTATGACATAAATCATTCTGCATGATGAAAACTGATTAATGAGAACGCGGTAAGTGCCAATCAGCTTTATACATATTGCGTGAAAACGTGACTAAGTTAAATCGCATAATCTGAGCACCTCCATTACGCTCTAACAGTTGCATGACTAATTGGTTTTCAATAAAATATAGCGTAGCTTATAAAAATTTTTGATAATAGAGTTGAAAAGATGCAACGATCAGTGGATCTGCTGTACACCGCGAAAGTGTTCAGAATGTAAATACGAATATATCGTCATTATTTCTAATTTTCCAGTAATCTAAACCAATACTAGCTGTCACTTGTTTGTTCTTTGTAACTGATATTCGAAATTCCGCGCATTGGAAAGGGATCAAGTCACTGCAGTCTTGTAGGTTTAAAAAGGTGCTTGAGCTGATCAGAGCTTTTCACAAATAATCCCATCGATCAAAAGTGGAGAGACTGCGCAAGATTTCATCGAAATACACCCAACTCCAAGAAGTAAACAAGAATGCGAACTAAAAAGCACTTCTAAATATGGTAACGATACAAATACGGAACCATCTCACAGCATAGCAGACACCTATGGAAGCTCATTAGGTATTGGAAGCAGTTGTAACAGCTTGGAGGAGCAGCGATATTTACGTTCCCTTAATTGCATTCCCTAGAAAATTATTTTCTTATATGCAAAGCAAATTGAGTTCAAACTTCTTCTTATTTAATCAACTTCCTTGTGAAATAAGATAAGGCTTATTCAAGTGGAGTTACGTAACTTGATGCAATCAATCTGGAATCATGTGTTTAGCTCAAGTTGCGACTATTTAAAAGGCACGAATTTCAGTGCGTTAAAAATGCGTGAAATATGCCTTTTTGAATTTCGGAAAGCAGCTTTGCTCGTAAATGGATATATTTATTAATGGTGATGGACACATCAGAGTAAATCCGAAATGAAATAGATAAAATATTTAGTCACTTATGCAATAATTATCTTTTTCAAAAAATAAAAATCACCCTGTTACAAGCTAGTTCATTGTAGATTGAATTCATTTATTTCACTTCCTCAGTCTACTCTAAAGCACAATTTATTATTATAAACTTGTGACTCTTCTGCTCAAAACAAGCTTGCTTGATCAAATGCAACAGGAAATACCGCCATTAAGCATCGAAAGATGCTTTTTGTATTAATGACTAACACGTAGGTTAAATAGGGTATATGCATTATCAAATAGCACGAAGAAATAATCAGTCTAATTTTGTAGTTATGATACCCTTGTATGTTAACTTTTCAATAGGCAAGCACTGCCTCAAATCACATCGTATGAAATAAAGCTTAATTTATATTTTTTAGAAATTTTTAAGAAGATTTAAAAGGAACAATCGAATCTAACCTTGGCAAGCAAAACCGCGGAGAAATTCTGATAGATGACATTGAAAAATTGCCGAGATAAGGGTATGTCGTTGTCCTCAGGCACTGCTCCCATTTGCCTTGTCTGGCGATCATTGACAACTTTGATCACAAAGAAAATCAGAGCTACAATGATGAGAGAAGCAAAAACGCAAAGCCAGATGAAGCCGCTGACAGCGTCGAATATGTGGAACAAATTGAGACCTGTAGCTTCACGGATTTTTATCATCACAATCCCATCATAAAACACAGCATAGGTGCTATCAAGGTGTATATTAGGATCCAGCAATAACGGAAATGCTGACATTCCAAACTTAGGTGTGGAAAGAAAAGATTAAAAGTTATATATTCGATGAAACAACTGCCTCTAAAGCTACTCTGATTTAAACTCACCTCCGTGTCGAGCAAATCGGTCACAAGATTTTCTTGGACAGTTTTACCCTCACTGTAGGAAATATTCACAAACTCATACGAGTAAGGCATGTTAGGAGTAAATATAGCATTAATCAATTGAACTGCCAGTGAAACGTCAGCGGATTTTTCGGATGGCATAAAGGTCACATCCTACAAATAATTGCAAATTTAAATCTGACCTTTCATGTAAGTACTAGAACTAAGTCAACTGACCTTACCTGATAAGCTAGCAATTTCACTACGGTCTTCTTATCAAGGTTTAAACTGATGTCGAGTGAATCATCTTGGATTTTGTAGTAACCAGCAGTACACTATTTTTTTGAAAATCTTAAATCATAAAACAAATCAAAGTTGACGAAATTAAAGAGAATTAGAGGAGTATACGTACGTTTGGACTCGGAGAACCGATTTCGCAAAGATAAAAACTAACAGTCTGTAGCACACCTTCGGTGGAGAAATCAACAACAACGTCCATAACACCGTTCGAAATTTTGTACTAGAAACAGGTATAGTTGATAAGTTACGTAAATGTGATCATAATTTTAACAAAGTTTTCTCATACAAGAAATGTGCAAAGATGAACGTGTTTAAGCTCCCTTTTTGCACACTCAAATATAATTATTCGTAAGTAAAACTGCTGAATAAAACAAGGAAAAATATTTAAGCTGATCATTCCTGCTACATATAGGAATATAATATTTAATCGAATATTATTCTTATATGTAAGAGACTTTACTTTCATTTCTTATTTCTCATTTCTTTCATTCGATTTTATTAAACAAATTTGTACAAATGATTTGAATTAACGAGTGACTTATAACCTGATAACCCAATCAGTCAGACGAGGCGTTTTATGCGTCTTCTGGTTTTGGTGGTCTTGGTTTATGAAGTCCATTGGAACCCAGTGCAAATTACTTAGATAGGATATCTAAGGGTTGGTTAATACATGTTATACGGACTGTAGATAATCTAATTCCCATTATTTCAATGCAATTATATGCAGATGAATGTAAAATATCTGTAGCAAGTTACATTAGAGTTGAGCTCGGGAGTGTTTAAAGTTGTTTAGATTAGCCCAAGTTATTTGTCTGGTCTGATGCGGGTTGGGACTAACACAAGGCGAGACTGCGTTTCGTATTCTCTCAAATAAACAGGTCGGATAAATTGGAGTTCATAAAAATAGAAGGTTCATAAATGCCGACGTCAGCTTCATTTGGACCGAATCGTGTCTCGGCATACTATTCTTTACATACTATTCTGGTAATCTCACTGGGATGTCCATGAAGATAATCTTTTTATTTGAATGCTAACGTTTCATTTGATACACTGTATGTCCTGGTCCTCTCACCTCTAAATCTTCAATCACATCAATCAAAGTGGAATGGGCTACTTTTTTCCTATTTGGGCTAAATATTCCTAGTGGATTGATTGTCAATGGAATGCAAGTGAAAGCAATTAACAACGCAGCTCGAGCTGTTGCATGCAAGTGATATCAGTGTTGTATGTTCCACTAATCGGCTACCTATTGTTAGCCCAATCTATCCCACAGCTTGTAGGTTACCTGCAAACCGTTTCGCAGATTATTTACAATAGTTCTTGATACTTTTCATGCATTTATTCACTCATGCACTTATCCCCTTTGACATACTACATTGACTTGTCTCACCCCTACACCGAAAGCATTGCTCAATCTAGTGTGAAAAGTTTAACCATTCATTATCTTCCTGATCACCTATCACCCTTCCAGAGGTCGATAATTGGAGACTCGCAATTTTCAGACACGGTGATCTTTCCTTTTTTAAACGCATGACATCTTGCCTGAAAAAAGGAGGGAAGTATATAGCTGACCTTGACAGTGTTTAAAGTTGTTCAGATTAGCTCAAGCTGGGTTATCTGCCCATTATGTGATGGAGCTATATCTTGCCTCCTTCTAATAAGCGGATTGGCTAGTGGTTGTCCTAAGAATGGAGGCATTAGGTTGTCATTGCGCTAAACAAGGGCTCTTTTTCCTAACCTCCACATATTAAGTATCTGATCGTGATTGTAAATAGCAGAGGTATTCACTTTCTCCGAGCAGGCATTAGATGAAAAAGACAAGGGGAATACTGCATGCTTGATTATAAAAAAGGAAATAAAACAATAGAAAGCCGAGCTTAAGTTCAAAGGAACGTATGCTCACTTGGGTCAACTGAATTAATTGGAGAAAATTGGCCGAAGTGAAGTCAAAAGTTTGTCCACCTATTGATATACCGCCATCATTATTGATATGGTTGGACAATACTTCAATGTATTTTACCGTAAATTCAACAATATCAATGCTAGATGAGGATAAAGCTGGTGTTATCAGTGTCAAATGCGCCCCCGCGTCTGCGTATGCATTCAACAAGTTTTTAGTCGCTTCATTACTCTGTAATAGAGAATGCTATGAGCGTATGTGTATAATCACGCACCATATTGGCGTATGTATAAACGTATATTTCGGATCCGTAGTATATTCCCGTTTTTAGAAGCTAAAATATGCATTAATATAATATTAATTTATTTTACATAGAAGATGCGCGAATTTGATATAAACTCACATAATCTAGTGTCATGTTCACAAAGTCGAGAGCATCTTTAGCATGACATATCGCGTAGCCTATTCTCATATTTTCAATGAGTGACTTGAGTCCGGTTAAGTCTTTCAATAAATCCGCATCATCGTCAGATGCCAAAACTGACCACTGGAAGGCAGAAGAGACTGCTTCACGAAGATTACGACAGTCTAAAAGGCATGATAATTGAAATGGAATCAAATTTCAATGACATTTACAGTGGCGTTTCATTTACCGTTTGCTCAAGTTATTTGGGAGTCGTACATGACAAGTGAGAAAATTTGAAAAATACTTTACTAAAAAGGAAATTGGACTTTCGAAGATGTGCAGAATTGATGCCATAGATTCGAAATCCTGACTATATTTTTCGTTCGATATTCAAGGCTTAGTAGCTATTCCTTAACACTTTGACTGCGACAAGCGCCACATATGGTACACGTAATGTTAGCCCAAATTGCAACGTGCACCATATATGGTACACGCTTTAAAAAATATACCTCGCTGGCAGCTCTACAACTGAAGTTACACATTTTCGAACAAGTCGCCCCGCAGGCAAACAGGCTATTTTGGGAGTCGTAGTCAAGGTGTTAACTTATTCTTTCTTCCACAGTCTTTTTAGAAGCTTAAAAGCTTTGTATGAATAAGTGTTTAAACATTTGTTTTATAATTTGAGCAGAATTTCGACAAACCCAAAGACGCATCCGAAATGAAAACCCGAATTTCCGTTTCGGGATTCTTTCTTGCCAATTTCATGACCACTGTCGATAAAGTGACCAATTTAGGCTCCATAATAAGCCAGTTGTTGGAATCACTATTTGTATTTGGAGGAGAATTTCCTATTATAAAGTAGGCTACTTTTTCAGCTGTCGTATTCAGTCCAAAGTAGGGGTCGAACGTTCCTATGGCTGCTCGGTAAGTCCCCTCTAAAAACAGTTGAAGAGGTCAAAGCAACTTTGAAAGAGAACAGAGCTCTAACCTAGAATAATTACCGCTAGATCTAGGGGGATAAGTAAATTCTTCAGGTTTTATCTTTTTCGGATCGATATTAGTGGATCTAAGTTGGCTCGCATTAACTCCAAGTTTCGGAGAATAAGCTAAAAGTATAAATGACGTTTAACCATGCAAATATCTTTATTTACCCAGAGGAACGGTAGCTCCTATCGAAAAGTTAAATAGGACAATTATCGAGAAGAGAAAACCGATTCCTAAACGTGTCATTTTTGCAGAAATAATAACACCACTCTTGTAATCCTACTTTGTACCTCCACGCTGTGAAATCGCTAACAGTGGATTGGTTAATTCATATCGGCTTGTTATTGGCTAGCGAACTATAAAATGTCATTCGTTTCCTATGTAATTTTGAGGCCTCAGTATTAGCTAACCGCAGGTTAGATCGGGTTTTTGACAGGATATTCAAATTGTAATCGCATTATAAATGGCGGATTTTCATCCTTTCATGACGCATGTTTTATGCAAGATGAACTAATCTATTGAAATACTTGAATCTTCTCGAACTTTGATATTAGTCCAATTTTTGAGGTTACATTGGGAGATCCAAAGTTATGTATTGACTATTAAGTGATGTAAAGGATAATACAATCTTTAAGATGACATTAAAGTCCTGTTTAAAGAAGTTACTTACCAATTTATTTAATTAGCAAATCTTCGACGAAAAAGTCGGGAGAAGAAATCTTTTAAACCCAATTTTCTAAACCCAATCTTCGGTTGAGAAAAGTAAGATCCTAGATTTTACTGTCAACTGTCTTTAGATTACTAGCAATCTTAGACCATCACTAGCATTATCTTTGTAGTACATTGAAATTGAATATCACCTATACACGTTTGAGATGTATAACAAACATGAGTTAAATTGTTGGTCTATCACTCACTGGAAATTATAATGACATGTAATGGAGAAAACGGTGGTGGATGTTTATCTTAACAACTCAACTATAAAATTACACCATATAGCATTACCAATCACTAACTGAATAAAAAAACAACTGGTAACATTGAGCAGTCGTAACATTTAATTGTGTTACTTAAATGAAATCAGTAGAACTATATAATACAAGAAAATCGAAAACCAGTATTGTGAATGCATTTCATCTATGAAAAACTTTTTGTTAGCTTTGCGTACGTACTATTCTGAGTAATAATGAGCACTTAACTTTATACATATACATATTCATTTAACATCTAATGATTCTATTCATCCGAAACCAATGAAACACAATCTAAGAAATCGAGAAAGTGGAGCTTTGAAAGAGAGAAAAAGGAATAAATGAATTGAAAGGAAAGGGGAAAGCTTTTAATATTAAAGAAGTTTAAGTTAGATAGTGATAGTTAGAATTCAAACTTGAGGCGCTGACGGCGCTGGGTTAATGTGTGACCATAGAATGAGTGATCGATGGAACGAGATGATGCTGGCGCACTTACTAAGACTTTCGGATTCTTCTCTCCTATTTTTATTGAGGCTCCCTTTTACCAGTAATATCAATACTCTGGTGCAAATATTTAACTTAGAGCAGTAAAGAACAGTCTACTGTTAATTTAAAAGTAAGAGACGTATTATACAAGGGTAGTAATTCTCTGCTTCCACGTATTCGTTGACAGATAATTTAAATAAAATAAAAATTAAGGAAACCTCCTAGTTATTCACAACTCTACGCTGTTGGCGATTTTCGTTTCTGAGTAGCATGTAGGGGCGTCCTCCACATTTACCGATTAATTTAGCCACGAATAACGCTATGGTCGGCGAAGTTAGCAAGCAGAAATGAAAATTATCAAATTCTTCTTATTTACAGTAAACTACTGCTTTTGAAAAGATGCTTTAGAAAGTTTGTAGAATAAATACAGGATAAATAATATCACTAGCTTAAGACTCTCTAAACTTTACAAAATAGGGTAAGATAAATGTAGGAAGTTGTGGTATCAATGCATTTACATTACGTCAAGCAAATAGCCGGTAGCAGGAATAAAGTTAATATGAAAACGCAAAGCTTGAAAAATCAATAAACTTTGAGTAAGTTAACTAGGAACAATAATGAACTAAATGTAGTGTTAGTACTGAGCAAGGTTGAATCGGTAAATAAACCTACTCTGTTTTCTTAGAATTCAAACAATAATTGGCCTGAGAAATAAGTTAGGAAACTTAAAGATTTAACTAAAAAGTATACAAAGCTATATTTAAAATGAAATGTTTATGATTCAAAGATGGCATTAACATTAACGAAAAAATGATTTTAGCGATAACTTTCACACTGATAGCATTCAGAGGACAATTAATAGCTAACTTTTTAGTTGTTCGGCTTCTCTCCGTATCTGTTCTATTTCTTCTGGTTGAAGGTCGTTCACTTCGTGGAAAAGTTCCCGAATTTCGTCGACAGATTTGGTTTCCAGGCGACGTGCCAAGGCTATAGCACAAATTTCAACAAGTTGGTCGATCACCAATAAATGAGCCTCTTTGTAAATATCAATAAGAGTCGCATCATCGAGTTCGAGAAATTCTTGATCAAATTTACTGAGATATTCGTATTTCAGCCCATTCAGAGGTGTGTAGACGTAATAATGATCTTTCATCCAAAAGTGAATCTTCTTAAAAATCGATGAATGTACGGTAATACATATAGGAGATAGTTTTTTTCCCACTATAAAATGGAAAAAAATATAGACCTCTAATTTTGTACCAACATAACAAAAGATATATAAAATCTTTGGAAATAAGATTGATTTACATTCTTTCCACTTTGCTAGGACATGCGAAAGAACGTATTCCTTCCGTGCCATCGTAAACTCAACGCCATCGATAGTTTTTATAACTAAAATATCACGGTACATCTTCAATCCAAATTTATTTAGGACAAATTTTACCACAAAATTATTCGTGCTTATTCGCTAATGAATTAAGTTAACGATTAATCGATCCGAAATGAAATTTTTCATAACATGATAAATGATCATCAACACTCGTAACTGCGTGAAATAACTTATCAGTTTAATGAGAAAAGTTTTCAATTTAACATGCAAAATATCTGATGCATATTTTAGAGTATGCAGTATCGCCTTAATATTAAAGAC
>JAOQGM010051229.1:0-10548 GCA_027564225.1 Gallinago stenura | reverse complement strand
GCTTTGGCAGGGGAGTTGGACTAGATGATCTCTATGGTCCCTTCCAACTCCAAAAAAATTCAGTGAAATTCAGTGACCGGTTCCTAGGCAGCAATGCAAACGCGGTCCCAGCTTTGTGCCTACCCAATGGCGAGCACCATGGAGCAAAAAAGGAGTCCAGCTCTGACACGTAGGATGCTCTGCTGTAATACTGTGAGCAAAAGCCCTGCACAGACCAGGGGATGCCTGCAGGAACCCTTCTTTCTGTTTAAATCATTCTAATAGCTTCATTCTTCCCCTCCCAGTGCAACCCCCTACAACCAGTCTAACACAGACCCTCTCCGGGTGGTTGTATTTTATTTACTTTTTTTTTTTTTTTTCTCTAGTGGGTAAATATGAGCCATCCAAGCCCTTCTATTCAGGAGGTGTGATGGGCTCAGTAATTAGTAAACACTGCTTGGCAGTGCAGAGGGTTGGGCTGCTGCAGCCACCTGGCCTCCTGGCAGGGATTTTACACCCCGGACTGCGCTCCCAGGGTCCGGGCGCCAATGAAATCCACGGGAACCCATCTCTCCCCACAAGTGGGGCAGATCAAGGCCTGGAGAAGACCAAGGGGGGCCCTGGTAGCCCTTCCATTTCCACAAAACACACAGAAAACAGGTAAAGGGAAATGGTTGCACAAAAAAGATTGTTCCTGTGGGTTGGTAGCATCTGAGCAGAAGCCAAAGGACAGCCATGAAGAACAGAAGCACTTGACCCCTTTCTCCTGGTGTTTTTAATTTTAGCTGAATTGTTTTTCCAGACAGTGGGAATCAGCTTTACTTTTTCCCATCCATGAGCAGCATAAAATTTGGAAGGATGGTGCTTGCTACCCAGCTGAGTTCCTGTATCTGTGGGGTGGTCACGGGTTATGTTCACCTCCAAATTACAGAATACCAGCCACAAGCAGGGCTCTGCTGTGCTAACAGTGAGACACAAACCCTGTCACGCAGGGTTTACAACCAATATATGAGAGAGAGCACATTTAACATTTTATAGACTAGAAACAGAGATCTAAAAAGCCTATTTAAAGCATATTTAAGCTTCAGGAAAGACTCTCCTTGACTTCACCAGGTTTTGGATCATGCTCAGGCAAATTAAGTGAGTTGCCAAAATTCACACAGCAGGTTTGCAGAGAAGCCAGAAACCAAAAGCTAGATTTGCCGAGCTCCAGCATTCTCGCTCAAGCCAGCCTGCTGCTGGAGGTGCTGGAATGGCAACAACAATCTGCTCGAGTGAGAAATTCTAGCTGCCAACCTGGCAATGCCTGTATTCCTCTGACCTATTCCATTGCTCAGATCCAGGATTTTCCTTGAGCAGAAGAGAATTACAGAGAAGAGCCGGCAGGACTGTCACTGGACAGGCACTAACGTGTCCGTGGTAATTCATTAACCACAGGGAAAAGGGAATGAAACTCATTTTCAGGGCTTGAGAGGCAGACTTGTGTCACCAGGGTGCTTAACGGTGAACCAAGGATGCAGCTTTACAGAGCTCAGGTACCCAGCTCTCTGAGCCATGAATTCTATGATGGTTTTGCCTTCCTGGAGGCTGCATTCTGAGGATGTTTGCTCTTCTGCTCAACAACCATGAGGATACCTAGCCTTAAGTGGTCAGCAGGCACTCTGCCCACTCTGGTGACCCCTAGCCTCACCTGCAGCATGAGAGAATAAGGTGATCAACATCACCCAGGAAATATATTAATTCCATCACAGCAAATAAGCACTGAGATTTTCCTCCTCTTTCATCCACAAGTGATTTTGGCACCAGTTTGTTTGCCTGCCAAGCTTCACATTCCAGCTAAGGGGTTTTCCCTAAAGAAAAACAGTTACTGCCGTAGACAGGGGATTATTTGGAATCACTTCATATGTCACCAAAGTGCAGCCATTTCCACAGCAGGGGCCAGGAATGAGGACAACTGCACCCAGTGAAAACTGCAAAGAAATCTGTAGATTCATGTGCCCATACACACATTTGATTTTGGCTAAGGCATTACATCAGTTGTTAGAAAAGCATCAAGGTTTTCTGACTAAATGTCCTTTAGTTTTGGATCTGATAAAAGCATCTCTGGAGAGAAGGCGAGGTGGTGAATCTATTTGAAGCAGCAAATTTGAAAATAGAGTATTCTGAAGGGTTTTATTTAAAGATCTTCTTGACACTCTTCTAGGCTCTGAAGATCTATTTTTAAGCCTTTGTTTTCATTTGAAAGAGAACACTTTATTCCAACTGCCCTGTGACTACCAAAGATGATTATGAAAAAGAAAAGAAATCTGCATTTCCTTCTCCTCTTAGCCAAGGAATTTGCATGTTATAATAATGGGTGTAAATTTAACAGATTTTTTAACAAAGCAGAAAGCCCAGACATCTGATGAACGTGGTGGCATGTCCCCCCCACACCACTTTGCCTTGTACAGAGGATACAAGAGATCAACAGGGGCACTTGAGAAAGGGCACGTATTTGCAGAGATCTTGAGATGTTGAGATTTCTAACAAGCAAATACTTCAGAGTCCCCAGCCCTGCTGTCATTGCTAGAGGTCTTTAATCCTGATTTTATAAAGATCTGGGCCACATCGTAGATTCCAACCACTGCTCAGAGCCACACCAAGCTCTAGGGATGTCAGTGTTTTAATTTGAGTGTGGCTGCCCAGTGGAGAATCATATTTAAGACACAGCTTTAAAAATCAGTCATTTGCAGGCTGTATACCACATGTCTTATTACTGCAGACTCCAATGCTGTATTACAAGTTTTATTTTAACATTTCATATTTACTGGGGTCTGTGACCAACAAGAATTTAGTGTAAGTAATGAATGGCAAATATTACCAAGCAGTACAATGTTCCTACTCACAGCAGCACCATAAGCTCATGAGGACCTGCCTGCTGTCACCCAAGCCCCGCAGAACAGCTCGCACGGGCTTGGCAGAGACTCACAGGGCAGGGGGGGGAATAACTCCTTTTATTCTCCTACAGAGAGAGAACTAAACCATGAATTTACCTTGGAAAGGGAATAATCAGCAGGTTAATCAAAGTCCTGAGAGAGCTAGGAAACGGAGAGTATATACTTGTCTGTGCTGTTTCCCAATACAGGAACAGGTTTAAAAAAAATTTAAAAAGAAAGAAGAAAAAAAACAGTGAAATACTAAGTGTTGAACTCAGGAGGAGACTGATCTCTCCCAAATAACAGCGGCTCTGTGGGAGTCTCAAACCCAGGAGATTTAAGGTTTTGACCTTAGGAAACAAGGAGAGACTTTATTTCAGTGAAGTATAACACTAAAGAGATTTTTTTCTTTAAAATGATATTAAATCCCATTTATAAGATGTAAGCAGACCTCAACTATTAAAAAAGGAGGCTGGAGGACTTCATGCAGTTGGTTTAGACTCTCACACACAGAGTGGGGGGGCTTAGACTTTCCTCTTGCATAAGAAAAAGATAAAACTGAAGAAGCCTCAGGAGTTCCCAGATTGGGCCAAACCCATTTCCAGCAAAACCAGGTAAGAGCTGGGTGAGGTGGTAAGAGGTGAAGCTGCTGAGCAGAATCAGGATTGATCCAAGCTGTAGCACCGAGGTTCTGTGGCTGTTTGGTGTCAGCACACACACCAGCACCCGACCCCCTTTAAAAGTTATTCCATTTCTTTCATGGGAGTCTACTTTAATAAAGTATCTCAATGAAGAAAATAGGAATAACACATGAATCTGTGCAAGCTTGTCACCAACAGATGCAAGCAAAGAAAAAAAGGTTAATATTTAGGAAGAAATCATTTTCTCACCAAACATGCTGTTCTACAACTGTCAAACCTACACGGACTTCCCCTGCATCAGCAGCTAATCCTGTAAGGAAAAGAAAAGGGGGATGGATGTGTTGATGTTATGTTTCAAAGTTTTCTAGATTAAACATTTTGATTTTTCTGAAGTGGTTCAAACAACGTTCTTGCATTTGACAGACAGTGTCTGAAAAAAAAAAAAGTACCGTATCTGCTCCAATTTGAAATGCAGGCTGTCAGTAAGGCGAGAATAATTTCTGTTTGTCTCCATCTAAAATGCTTAGGTTTTGGGCCACAGAGTTAAAAAAGCATCTCCACAGAACTACAGCTAGAAGAGTGGTTAGGGAGGATTTTTCAGAGGAGTTTAACACTTGCCTTACCCTTTCCTAATACTCTCTTAGACAGCTGACCATCTGCATCCCTGTAGCCACCCAGACTATCTACAAAGATTTGTCAAAACCAGCCGCCACGCACACAAGTTTTTATTCCATGACGTTAATATGCTTCAATTGTCCCAACGCTCTGAAGACCTTCAAAAATAGGTTGTTCCTTTCATGTGCTGGGTAGTTTTTAGAATCATAGAACATTTAGGTTGGAAAAGACTATCATCAAGTTCAACCATTAACCTAACACTGCCAAGTCCACCACTAAACCATGCCCCCAAGTGCCACATCTACATGTCTCTAAGTACTTCCAGGGATGATGACTCCACCACTTCCCTGGGCAGCCTGTTCCAGTGTTTGACAACCCTTTAAGTAAACAAATTTTTTCTAACATCCATTATAAACCACCCACCTTGAGACACCACAACTTGAGACAGTTTCCTCTTGTCCCATCACCTGTTCCTTGGGAGCAGAGACTGACCCCCCTGGCTACCCCCCCCTTTCAGGGAGTTGGAGAGAGCGAGAAGGTCTCCCCTCAGCCTCCTTTTCTCCAGGCTGAACACCCCCAGCTCCCTCAGCCTCTCCTCACAAGACTTGTGCTCCAGATCCCTCATCAAACTAAGACACTTGAAATAAAACCAGTTTTTATTCCAAAACTCAGCAACAGAAACCCTGCAAAGAAGCGGAATTCCCAATTCTGCCTCCCATTGCTCTATGACCTTGCTTATGTCTCAAACAGGAACTCTGCCATTAGAGAACATCAGGTTCCTCCCAACTTCCCATAGCAACTCATGCTGCTCAACATCACCAAGCAGGGCAGAATAACGGTGCTTAATCCTTCTGGCTCTCCCATTTTCTCCTTGTACGACAGACAGAATTGTGTGTGTTTGAATCTGGTAGAGGAAAGCCAAGCCACAATGAGTAGAAGTCTCAGAGAAAGGTATACCAGAAGACAGAGACAAAACTTGGTCTGCACAACTACTGTGCATGGACAGGCTGGAAAGCTTGATCTTGGGGAGGGAAGGATACATCCCTTCCAAGCTCAGCCATCTCTGTGGCCTCTGAAACCACCTTTGGAGCTGGGTCCTGGTGCTTTCCAGAGCACAGAGACTGATAGGAAACACCACGGCTCACCCACTCCTTCTGCAAAAGGCTGTAACTCTTCCCCCTTGACCTTCAAACAGGCTACTTTTCAAAGTAGCAAATTCGAAAAAAAAAAAAAAAAAGCTAATGAAGCACAACTTAAATGATTCATGTCTTCCAGTTCTGCAGGGTGGATCTGGGCTTCAAAGTGAACCTGCTGCTGGTCCTCTTCCACTCCTCTCCTGCTATTTCACAGCTGGATAATCAAGAGAAGCTAGATCTCTATGCAGAAATGGGACTGTGATGGTGAAAGAAATCAACCTCCATGAAATCCAGGAAGGAAAGTATGTTCCCAGAGATGAGAAGTGCAAAGAGCCTTCTCAGGGAAAAGAGAAAACAAGGGCTGATTTAATAAGGCGTGTAAATCAGAAGCACAGCAGTAAGGAGCCAGAGCAGCAAACGGGGTTAGCAAAGGTAACTCTGGGGACTCAGAGACCACCTTTTCCCCAGAGCAGAACAGCAGTATCACCCTTGGGGCACCAACCTGCAAGCCCCACTATGCCCTTGCCATGATCCTTCACCCACCAGCTTCCATATGCTGAGCAGAGCCCGGGAGGGTGAGCTCTCCAGTGCCTACACCCCGAGAGGGCTCCGAGCGTGACGTACAGAATGAAACAAACGCTCCCCCCATCCACGCAGGACTGAGCTCTGCCTTCTCTCCAGGCTTTGTCAGGAATCCCTTTGTTCCTCTCATTCTTTTTCCGAGATCGTTCCAGGCTGAGGACACGTGTTTTTCCCTTGTGCAGATACACCTGGCAGCCGGGGAGCCCCTCGATGGACAGCGCTAGTCGGCTTGTTCCCTCTGGGTGCTCTCCTGTAGCTCAGCTTCACCGGGAGAGAACAATATTACAGGTTCTCTAATTCAGCTTCTGAAGGAGGGGGAAACCAAAAACTCTTCAGCATGTAGAATAAAGACACACTATATAGGAAAAAATGAAATCAAGAGGATGCCCCAGAGCAGAGGAAGGAGGCTGTTATCTTCAGGAGTTGGAGAAGAATAGACAAGGCAGTGAAACCAGCTGAGTCTCTCAAGGAAGCTACCATTCTATGTCTTTGGACACACAGAGGTATAATTTAATGCTACAACTGTAGCGGTGGTGATCCTGGCTCAGATCAGGGACAGCAGAGACAACAAGGCTTCATAGAAGAATAAAAAGACCAAGAAAATGCTCATAAGCATAAACTGAAAAGAACAGGATCATTGCTCAAAGAGAATTTCACTGTAAATATTTTTATTTAAAGCAAGGAATGGGGGGGTGCCAGTATATTAGGAAAATTGAAGACTTGCTGATTAAAATCCAGAAAAGAAGACAGTCCAGGTGGGAAGGCTAAATGTCTCTGTGTCTTGTCCCAAGTGAATTCAAGCACAATCACCACCCAAGACAGGTGAAACCTTAAGATTTGAAAGCAGTCTTGACATTTACATTAATAGAGAACACTCAGGGGTGTTGTGGAAGGGATATTCAACTTTGTTCGTCAGACCTGAAACTAATTGTTAATCATTAGAGACAGGGAAGATGTAACGTGTGGGCGAGTTCTTCCATACCTGCTTCCATTAACTTCTCACACTTAAAACCAAAAGCAGCTGCTTCAGAGCTAAATCACAATATAAATGTAAGGAAGAAGAGTCTGATCCAGCCTGACAACTGTTATGTTCCTTCAGTGGTTTTTTGATATTTGTGAGTCACCTCTTAAAGTTGCATCCTTATTCCAGGACAGATCCTTTAGATACAACCATTAAGCCAATTATTCATGACCAGCACTCTGGGAGAAATTCAGCCCTTCACATTTGCTCAGTTACATTCTTCTCTGTCCACTTCCAGTAATAAATATTTGATTTCAATATTGCCACCTGCTTTGATTTTAAGGAAAGGTATGTCTAGGATGGGATGTACAGAGGTCTTCCTACCCTGCTTTTTTTTAAATATATATATTTTTTTTAAAGCAGTTATCATTCTGCAGTGGCCTGTAAGTCATTTAGAAGAGGGCTGGCTCGAAAACCCAGGAGAGATGTGAGGCACGGCAGAGGGGAGCGGTGATGGATCTGCTCTGCAGAGCCTCCACCAAGCACTGTCTGTTTGCTGCACGCACCCGAGCTGGTTCTGCTCTCCATCACCACGGCAGCTTATTGACAGCCAGGCATCTCCACAGGCACCCTCCCAGCACCTGCCTGAGACTGCAAATGAGGGCAGCAGACGTGCCAGGAGACATCCCGAGCAGCAGACTGGGCATAAAGGTGCCAACGTAAAGCGGGAATGCATCCAAGGGGGTCGTCGGAATTATCTCACCACCTACAGCAGGTGTCAAACACAACTGCTGAAAAGAGACAAGCTTGGACATGCTACAAGTTCCCTAAAATGCAAAGAAATCCCAGTATTATTCTCTGTTGCATACATCAGACTCAGATCAGGCATAACTCCTCCGGAGATCGATGCAAGAGTTGGTCATGAAGTGACATCTGTCCCACCAGATGCATGAGCACATCCCCCACGGAGAGCAGGAGAGAGACAGTGGCCGGGGAAGGATTCAAGCGCAGCATTTCCTGACCTTTCCTCTGCACATCTGCTGTCAAGAGATGAAGGAAAAACTGCTGAGCAGAGCCATGAAGAAAGAATCAAGAAATATTTGTCTGCAGGTTTGCTTCTTTTGAACTGTCGGAGACAGCCATGGAAGTTTCCATTCCTAAAAGCTCAAGAACTACAGTCTAGAGAAATGTGCTTTTTTTTCTGGTGACACAACAAAAGCCATTGCAGAATTTGGGTTTGTTTGGCTTTTTACCTATCAGTTGCCCAAATTTTCAATCAAGAATCCCCATTTTCTACCGGACCCCAGCTTCATCTCGTCAGTTGCCAAAAAAGTCAACAATTACAAACACTAAAACAACAAGAACACCTCAAAATACTGTCCCCTTCCTCAAGTCAGGCACATCTCCTGCACCACTGGATAGAACATGGACAATTTGCAGCTCCTTCAAGAGCCCCCATCAGATCACCAAGCCCCCTGCTTGACCTGCAGAGTTGTGAGAGAGTTGCACCAAGGGTTAACCATAATTCCAAATAAAAGCTGAAGAACCAAAGATCCTAGGTTTGGAAGTCAACACCATACCTGCCTCCCACCGCTCTCCAACAGAGGTACCACCCCCACATACTTGGCCCCCAGGACCAACAAGCCACAGTTACTAAAACAGACCCTGGGAATACCAGTTTCCCAGTCAACTGGGCAAATGGGTCTGTGTTGGCCACTTGCTGGGTTCCTAAACAAAAAGCTCTTTGGGGAATGGTGAAACACGAGGGAGGCAAAGGGAACCAGCCTCCTGGGTCTCACCGGTGTCTCAGAGCTCACTGCGGCAGAGGGTTGATATTCTACACCAGGTCTTGGAGGAGGATCCAACCTGGATCTCAAATCATCCCCGTTTTGACCAATTTGTACTCTGTGCACAAAAACAAGGGGCACAAAGTGCTGTGCCCGCCGTCCTGGCTCTGCTGCTAAGCCGTGCACACCATCTGCGGCTCGGCACACCCTGACCAGTCACACCAGCTGGTGGGAGCTCCCTCCTGCTCGAGGAAATCCAAACCTCAGCATCTGCTGTGCTGATGATCCACGGAGGAGACCAACCACGGGACCCCTCGGATGCTCACAGGGTATGGCGCAGGGACAAGGTGTCCATGGTGCAGCTGTGCTACAGCCAGCTGGGAAGGGAGCCCAGAGGGCACAGCTGGAGCAGCAGGACGGCCAGCACACGCCTGTCTGTTACCTGTTCTATTTAGGCAACTGCAGAATAAACCTCCACTGGCAGCACCCCGTGGTGATGCATAAGAGATTTGCCTCAGTTTCCCGTTTGAGAGCCACCAGGAATTCTGCCTGTTCTTTTAGTCACACCTTAACGGCCCCCCCCAGCTGTCTCCCCCCTCTGAGCATAGCACTGCCGTGCTCCCTTTTGGCTGAACACCCCCATATACCACCATCTCCCTGGGTTCCCATCCGCAGAAAGACAGTCTGACCACCCACCTCCTACTTTTTCCTCCCTCAAACACACCTTTTCTTCTTCTCCAAGTCCTTTCCATCCCCTTGGAAATTCTCATGAGGGACAGTTGAAGAGCTACCCCCATCTCAGCAAGCCCCCCCTGCATCCTGGGACTCCTGCCTCCTCCTGTGCAGCTCTACCAGGGCCAGAACCTGGGGGGTCCCCCCACAGCCCCCGAGCAGCAGGAATCCCAGGGGGCATTCAGGGGCAGACCCCTGTGTTTCAAGGGAGTTGCTTCTGCTCATCTTTCACTCCCCTGAACTCGGTTTTGCGGTTTATTAGTGCAGTTAATGAGGTCAATTAACTCGGTCAATTAACGGTGCCGTCTTTTGGGTCTTTGTAGGGGAAAAAGAGAGAAGAAAAAGGCCCAAAGGTGAACCATGGTTTTCTGATTCTGGTTCAACACTGAGACCAGAGCCATGGCCTGGCTTGTGGACACTCAGGCCACAGCGAGGATCAGCTCTCCATCTTACTCTGCTCTGTCTTTCTCTCCAAAATGGGTCAGCTCTGAAGTTTGACACCCCGAGTTCCTTTTGTCGGGCAAACACAAGCACCGAATCCCACCGATGCCTCCTGTCTCCCTGTTATTTCTATATTAGTTGAAATGACAATTAGGGGAATGCAAACCCTTTTCAGACTCAGCCGATGGCAGGAGATGTGAAGGCAGAAAACCTCCCTGAACCTTTCCGAGGTAGAGTCTGCTCCTTGGGCACCGTAAATCTTTATAAGTCCCCTTGTCTTTCATCCTTGAAGTTTCCAGGCTCAGTGACATATTGACAATAAGGTCAGCTGCCACGTATGCCAACTCCCTGCTACTCCCCTCCAGACATTTCCCACCCTTACCCCGACAGAAAAGATTTAAGGCAAGCTTCCAAACAGCCTGTTTGAATAAAATTCAGTGATCTTTCCTGCTTTCATCACTGCTCATTTTTTCCCCTTGCTGCGTGGCACAGACAGCAGGCAGGAGGGCGAGCCGAGCACCTGGATGCTCACAGACCAAGAGGCATCATCCGAGCACAGCAGAATACATTGCCACGTGGGCTAATTGGGGACACAGGAGCTCCCAGCCCAGGAAAGGATCTCGTGTAGCATCTGCCTATTCTCAGTGTCCAGAAATCATTAGAAAGAGAACAAGTTCTGTAAGGAGATGAACAGAGACAATGAGAGTCCTACAAAGGTTGCATTTCACATATAACTTTGGGAATATATCATACAGACCC
>JAOQGM010051228.1:0-10559 GCA_027564225.1 Gallinago stenura | reverse complement strand
GGGTCAAGTGTAGGGGAGACACTTGCCCAGCTTACTCTAGTACACAGACTGCCGGGAAGAGTCTGGCTGTGCCTTAAATTGCTGCTGTTCAGATTACTGCTGGAGTAAAGGTGATTTTAATAGAAAGTGTTAATTTCTGTATTTGGTGTATTTATGGAAAGAAAGAAAAGCATTTGGCAACACATTTGTCTCAGAAAATACCCAACATAAACATGATGCTTTGATTTATGAGTTGGTAATATGTATTGTCTTTTCATCTCAGGCTTATAGATGCTGAGTCTACCGCTTCTGTCTGTGTGGGCAACAACCCTAATCACTGAGGAAAGGATGGGACTGCTGTCAGGGTATGGTTATGGGTGGTATGGGAGCTTGAGTGTGGTATGGGAGCTCTCCTGCTGTTGCATTATCCAAAAGCTCATAAATATGAGGGAACTTTGAAGAATTTGTATGGTCTAAAACAGGAAGGTATGTGAGAAACAAATTTAGAATCATTTGCAGGCTGTGGGTTGGAAGGAGTTACAAGACAAAGGGAGTCCCTGCGCATGGAGGAGTGAGTAGTGGGAGTAGGACAGAAGATAGGATGAGGGAAGCCTTTGCACAAGGCAGATGGAGAAAATCAAGTCAACCCAAGTGGAAGTGGGAAGAGATAAAGAAAGAAAGGTAAAACTTCAAAAGAGAAATTGGAAGAGGTGGAAACAACTGAGAAAAAGTCAGCTAAACAAGGGCATGATAAAAGCTAAGAAGCATTAACTAATGTTTGCTAATTTCTAAGTAACTTCTTCACTCTGCCTTTCACCTGCCTCCTCGGCTGCTGTCTGAGCTGGGTTCTCCCTGAGGACTCTGGCTTCCTCTCCAGTGTTGTGCCATCAGCTTTGGGAGCCTGGCTTCTTTATTTCCACCCAGGTCCTGTGTTACAACCTGTTCTGCATCAACTGGGATGATGTTAGCAGGTACAGCCAGGGCTGGAGCTGAAGGAGGTGCTAAAGTGACTGACTAGCCTGCCCAGACTTTCTCCAGAACAAACCAGAGTCACTCAAAGTTCAAAACATGTGAGACCAAGTCATACAAGGAAAGCATCTATCCCACCATTTCTTTAACCATGCTATGGTGGTCCAGAGCAGCCTCAAGCCCTCTTTGCTCCCCAAGCAGGTCCCTCTCCCACAGTGGCTGCTGGGGCACCACTAAGATCTGAACTGGGAACAGATCTGACTAACTTCAGAGACATGCTGAAAAAAGGGAAGAAACACTGCTCAGAAACATAAACACTTGGGTCTTTTCCCTGTTCTGGTTCACAGCACAGACTCATCAAACATGTGACAGTATTTCAGCTAAGGACTTTTGTAATGGCAGCCTAAAACTCTGTGTCTGGCACAGGTGGGCTCTCTGCTTGCTGTGATGATCTCTGTTTTGGGAGGAGCAGCACGCTCTCACCTTGCCAGTGCTCCTGTCTGCAGTGCAGTCTGAGGGCTTCTCCCCTCCCCTCTCAAAGCCTTTTTGCTTTTCTGCCAGCTTCTCTCAGTGACAGCTCTGGCTAATGGGGAACTGACACTCTTAACCGCTTTGATCCAGCTGTCATGCCCTCATAGAATTCTCAATCTTGAAGGGTACAGGACAGATAAAAGTAGAATCGGGATCCTAAACCTCAGAAAGGCAAACTTTTAACTATTTAGGGTGCTAATGTGTGGGATCTCTTGGGAAACTGCCCCCAGGGATAAAGGAGAGAACGAGAGCTGGGAGATATTTAAAGACATTTTACTTAGGGTGCCATAGCTCTCAATCATGATGTGCAAGAAGTCAGGAAGCCATGACCTCTTAGCCAAACTAAAATACAAAACCAAAATGCATAGGCAGTGGAGGCAGGGATACACATCCTGGGGAGATGATAGGGATATGTCCCAGGGAAGAGTGACTCACGTCATTTACCTAGACTTGTGCATTTGATACTGTCTCACAAAACATCCTTGTCTCTAAATTGAAGAGACATGGATTTGATGGGTAGATCACTTGGTGGATAAGAAATCGGCTGGATGGTCATACCCAAAGAGTTGTGGTGAGTGACTTGATGTCCGTGTGGAAACCAGTGACGAATGGTGTCCTACAGGGGTCTCTATTGTGATGAGTATTATTTAACATCTTTTTTTTGTGATATGGACAGTGAGATTGAGTGCACCCTCAACAAGTTTGCAGACGACACCAAGCTGAGTGGTGTGGCTGATAGTCTATAGGGAAGTGATGCCATTCAGAAGGACTTCAGCAGGCTAGAGAGGTGGGCCCATTCAAACCTCATTAAGTTCAACTAGACCCTGCACCCTAATGGAGGCAATCCCAAACATGGATATAGGCTGGGTGACAAGTGGATTGAGACCAGCCCTGCGTAGAAGGACTTGGGAGTATTGGTGGTTGAAAAACTGAATATGAGCCGGCAATGTGGCTAGAAGCCAATTGCATCAAAAGAAGTGTGGCCAGCAGGTTGAGGGAGGGGATTCTCCCTCTCCACTCCACTCCTGTGAGACCCCCACTTAGAGCTCAGCTCTGGGTCCCCCAGGATTATAAAGACATGGACCTGCTCAAATGGGTCCAGAGGAATGCCACAAAGATGATCAGGAGACTGGAGCACCTCTCCAATGAGGACTGGCTGAGAGAGTTGAGGTTGTTCGGCCTGCAGAAGAGAAGACTTCAGGGAGACCTTATTGCAGCCTTTCAATACCTAAAGAGGACCTACAGAAAAGACGAGGAGGGGCTCTTTATCAGGTAGTGTAGTGATCAGATGAGGGGCAACAGTTATAAACTGAAATTCAGAGGGTAGATTTAGATTAGATATAAGGAAGAAATTCTTTACTCTGAGGGTGGGAAGACTCGGGAACAGGTTGGCCAGAGAAGTTGTGGATGCCCCATCCCCGGAAGTGTTCAAGGCCAGGTTGGATGGGGCTGTGAGCAACCTCATCTAGTGAAAGGTGTCCCTGCCCATGACAGGGGGATTTGAACTAGATTATTTTTAAGGTCTCTTCGAATTCAAACCATACTATGATTCTATGAACTCAGCTGCCTCCTGTGTTTCCTTGCCTACTTCTTCTGCCTTTAAATAGTTCTTTTTTGATTTAGTTGTAGGCATCCAAACAGATAAGTACATAAACAGAAACAAGAAAACCAAGGATCATGTAATAATAGTACAGATAATAAGGGTTTTTTCCTCCCAATTTATCACAGCAGTTTTAATGATTAACAAGAGAAGTAGAAGAAAGAGGAGGGCCTGGTTAAAGTGGGTGATTTATAGTTATATTTTAACAAATGTTTTTCTGATGATCGTGTCTGTATCTCAAAATAGAGTAACATGAGCTGTACTACAGCTCTGTTCATAAGATAGAATCACAGAATCATAGAACATCTTGAATTGGAAGGGACCCTTAAGGATGATCGAGTCCAAATCCCTCCTTGTTGGACCACCTAAAACTAAGTCATATGGCTAAGACCATCATCCTGATGCTTCTTGAACTCTTACAGACTTGGTGCCATGACCACTTCCCCCGTTCCAGTGATCGACCACCAGCCAGTCCAGTGAAGAACTTTTTCCTAACGTCGAATCTGAACTTGCTCTGATGCAACTTTGTACTGTTTCCTTCTGTCTTATTACTGGTCACCAGAGAGAGGAGATGAGCACCTCCTCCTCTGCTGCCCCCGCTGAGGAAGCTGTAGACTGCAATAAAGTCATCCCTCAGCCTTCTCTTCTCCAAGCTGAAAAACAAGTGACTTCAGCCTTTCCTCACAAGTCTTGTCCTAGAGGCTTTTCA
The DNA here is from genome assembly GCA_027564225.1 of Gallinago stenura. Lineage (NCBI taxonomy): Eukaryota > Metazoa > Chordata > Aves > Charadriiformes > Scolopacidae > Gallinago > Gallinago stenura. The sequence goes on along the minus strand of JAOQGM010051228.1, from coordinate 6,771 downwards.
CCTCTTGGTTGCCCTCCTCTGGACACACTCTAATAGTCTGATGTCCTAGTACAGAGGTGCCCAAAACTGTATTCATCACCTCCTTCGACCAGCTAGCTATGTTGTGCTTGATGTACCCCCCTAAACACAGTTGGCCCTTTTGGCTGCCAGGGCACACTGTTGACTCATATTCAACTTACCATCAACCCAAATTCACAGATCTCTTTCTGTGGGGCTGCTCTCCAGCCTCTCATACCCCAGTATGTATGTATAACCAAGATTACCCTGTCCCAGATGCAGAATCTGGCAATCTCTCATGCTAAATTTCATGTGGTTGGTGATTGCCCAGCTCTCTAGTCTATTCAAACCTCTCTGTAAGGCCTCTCTATTCTCAAGAGAGTCCACAGCTCCTCTTAGGTAAGTACGATCAGAAAACTTACTTCATGTACATTCAATTTCTGCTTCCAGATCATTTTTAAAAGCATCAAAGAGCACTGGCCCTAAAATTTAGCCCTGGGGAACTCCACTGGTGACTGGCTACCAGCCCAATGTAACTCCATTTTCTATAACTCTTTGAGCCCAGCCTGTCAGCCAATTGTTCATTCATCTCATTACAGACTTGTCTATCTGCATTGCTGAAATTTTGTCAAGAAGGATAGTGTGAAAGACAGTATCAAAAGCTTTGCTGAAATCAAAAATCTCAACATTTACTGGTTTCCCTTGGTCAACTAGATGTGTGACCTTGTTATAAAAGGAAATTAAGTTAATTAAACAGGACTTTCCCCTTGTGAACCCATGCTGACTATGACCAGAGACTGCATTGTCTCTCAAGTGTTTTTCAACAACTGCCAGAATAACCTTCTCCAAAATTTTACCAGGCACTAAAGTGAGATTGGCATGCCTGTAGTTACCAGGGTCTTCCTTCTTACTCTTCTTGAAAACTGGGACGAAATTTGCCTACCTGTGACCTCTCCAGACTCCCCAGACTCTTGCTGTCAGCATATCTTTAAAAGTCCTTTTTGTTGTCATTCACTGTACTGTCCAGCTTGAACTTTAATCAAGCTTTGGCCACCCAAATTTTCCCTCTACAGTGGTGAACAGCATCTCTATAGTCCTCCTGTGTCACCTGTCCTTGCTTCCAATGTCAAAACTCTTTCCTTTCCAACCTAAGTTTTAGAAGATCCAAGCTGGCCTTCTGCCCTGCTTGCTTGACTTCCAACACTTTGAAATTGCCTGCACCTGCACTCTTAAGAGATGGATCTTAAAAAGTGTCCAGCTTTCACAGACCACAATACCTTCAATAGCAGATTCACAAGGGACCTTACTAACTCCTTCAAGCAGACTAGCAGCACTAAGTCTATTCTCCCCGTATCCAGAATTGAAGTTTTCCTGGCAGTTTTTCTCCTATCAATCACCATGCATTTGAAACTCAGCTGCCTCGTGGTCACTGTGATCAAGACAGTCACCAAGCACCACTTCACCCAAGAGTCTCTCTCTGTTTACAAACAACAGATCTAGGCAGGCACCCTTCCTAGTCAGCTCCCTTAGTACCTGCATCAAGAAGTTATCTTCAAGGTTCTTCAGGAATTTCCTGGACCTGTTTGTGTCCACTGTATGATATTCCCAGTTGACATCTGGGAAGTTAAAACCACCCATAAGGACAGGGGCAGCTGATCTAGTGATATTCCTGAATTCCTAGTAGAATAATTCATCCTGACTGGGTGATGGATAGTAGACTCTCACAACAAAGTCCACTTTATTTGCTGTCCCCTTCATCTGTACCAGAAGCTCTCACCTGTATTGTCATCAACTGCAAGTGTCATACAGTCCAACCCTCCCTTACATACAGAGCCACCACCCTCACCCTCCCACCCTCATCTTGCCTATCCTGCCTATCCCTCTTGCAGAGCTTACAACCAACCACTATGGCACCACAGTCATAGGACTTATTCCACCAGGATTCACTTATGCCAAAGATGATGTAACTCCAAGACTGGGTCAAAGCTTCTACCTCCTCTTGTTTATTCCTCATGCTATGCGCATTAGTATAGAAATATTTCAGATGGGCTACAATGCTCCACATTGTGAGCAGATGGAAGGACCTCGCTAGCACAATGTTCCTCAAACTTCGGCATGCTGTCCTGTGGCTCAGCACTTTATTCTGTAGAGCAACTTTTTAAATGTAAGATTATTTAACCTATTGTCTTAAAAATATTACAGTTAAGCTGTTAACCCCAAGTCTGTGGCTATATAAGTATATCGAAGTGTATACCTTATTATTATGCAAAAAGTGTACAATACTTTTAATGCATCAATTCGGATGTTTAGTAGTTTATTTGGTCTGGTTGATATGGGGTAATTTTCCCCAGAGCAGCCCTTATAGTGCTGTGCTTTTTATTGGTAGCTATAAAGGCGTTGATAACACACCAGTTTTTTGGTCACTGCTAAGCAATGGTCGCACAGCATCAAGACTGTCTCTCCACCATTTTCCCTTCCCCAGTAGGCTGGGGGTTGGCAAGATGTTGGGAGGGCACATAGCCAGGACAGCTGAGCCCAACTGACCAAAGGGATATTCTATGCCATATGACATCTTCCCAGCAACAAAAGCTAAGAGAAAGGAGGTGGAGAAGAAAGGGGGCATTATGATGTTAGCCTTGCAGAGCAACTGCTACAAGTACTGATGCCCTGCTTCCCGGGAAGTGGCTGGACATCCCCTGATGATGGGACATAAAGAGTATCTTTTATTTTTCCTTTGGTCTGTGAGCTCCTTCACTTTTGCTGTATTCTGAATTGCCTTCATCTTGACCCCCAAGGTTTTTTTTCATCTTATTTCCTCTCACTGCCCTGCTGAGAAGAAGAGTGATAGAAGGGCTTGGTGGGCAACTGGCATCCACCCAAGGTCAATCCATCATATACAGATGAGATCTTTGTTAGAAACAAGATGCTGAATTGTTTGTTTTTCTTGTGCACAAGTATTATAAATAAAACTTGACAATTACTTGTGCCAAGAGATTGCTTGTGGGTTTCTTTTTATTTTTATACACTTTTTTCATTTTTTTTTGAGGCCATACCCTGCACAAGTCAAATAGGGAAGAATGTGGCATTGATTCTCATGCAAACCTTGTTCATAAATCATGTTCCAGCTGTCTTGGACATAAGGATGGACTGTTAATCACACCAGACTGGTACACATCTTTGTAATAAGGTCATCCTTCTCTTTCTTTTTATGGTCTGACAGAAGGGACACAATGTTTAAGTTTAACTGGGAGTTTGAGTTAGAGCTTTTTATGAGCAGCTGAAGTTCTAATTTCACACATTGTTGTAAACAAACCCTCTCAATGGTATTTAACAGGATGAGATGGGGAAAGAGCTGAAGGAAAATACAGAATAAAACTTACTCTGTCCGCAGCAGTTTGTGCTCTTGAAATGCTTATGAAGAGTTCTAGGTGAATTTCAACAGCTCTGTGAAAAACCCACCCATTTTGACAGAATTAAAAGGGATGGAAACAGACAATGGCAAGGTGTTTGGTGTTTAATGCTCTGTGCTGCTTGGCCTGTGCTAGGATTCTGGTCTGAGGATGAGTTGAATGTTCAGCCTGGTGGGAAGCTTTCTTCCCTCAGCAGCTTTATTTTGAAATAGAGGAGAAAGTACTGCATTGTGTAGCAAAAGTCAGAGGTTTTAACTCTGTGTTGTCTACAAAGCTTATTCTACTGCCCCAGGGGAAATACAAATTTTTTCCTCAGTAAAACTTCTTGAATTTTGCAGCCTTTCTGGAAGCTCTTACCATGGGCTCCAGGGTTTTTAAGTGTCAAAAACTCAGAGCCTGCTGCTGAGGCAGAGAGTGGACTGTCAGGAGTGAAACCGGAGCATGTTTTCACTGTGCAAGTCCCTCTCCGAGTTGCTTGTCAGGCGTCTGTTGCCAGTGCGAGTGCTTTGAGGTCTGTTGCTTCTTGTGTGGTGACTGATCCCAGCTGGTAGCCAAGCCCCCACCCGGCCACCTTGGGGAGAGAATAGGGAGGGCAGAAGTGAGAGCAGCTTGTGGGTGGAGACAGGTCAATAAATAAAGATTATGAAAAAACAAACAAAAAAAAAAATTGGTGCAAAAGCTCTCCCCACATACTACCAGCAGACCAATACCCAGCCAGTCCCTGAGTGATGGCTGCTTTGGTGAAAGCCCCTCTCCAAGTTGTATTGCTGGGCACGTCACTATGTGGCATGGGTTATCCCTTTGGTCAGTTTGGGGTCTGGTGTCCCAGCTGTGTCCCCTCCCAGATTCTTGCCCACCCTCAGCCTGTCCCCAGGAAGTCAGTGTGAGACGCGGAGAAGGCCTTGAGGGCCTGCAAGTTCCCCAGTAGCCATACCACTGGTGTGTTATCAACAATGTTTTGGTCACCACTTCAAAGCACAACACCGTAGGGGCTGATATGGGGAAAATGAACTCCACCCCGGCCAGATCCAGTACGGTTGTCATGAGTAAGAAATGAGGTGTGGTTGTGGGCACTCCTGGTGTTCTTCTCCAGGCCCATGTTGTGCTTACTTGTCAAAAAAGGTAAAGAAAGAATAAAAGACAAGTACAAAGAACAAGTAAAGCACGGGGACTTGCTGTGTTCTGTGGTGCTGGGGGCTCCCCCAGCCGGATGTCAAAGCAGGCTGGGTAAGCTCTTAGCGTAGATCTGTGAGGGTCTCTTCCCTCACCAGAGCTCATAGAGCTTCCTCTGCCCTTGATATAGGCCAGTCTTCTTCACTGCTGTCTTCTGTTTATTGTTTTGGTTATTTTTAGTGCCTGCAAATACATTTCTATAACTGCTATCAGCAGGGATCCTACATTTTTACATCCCTTCAGGCTTTTGCAAGTGATTTTATTATCATTTCCTCAATTTTGCTAACCATTTCTCTTTGTGGTTCTTATACATTTGTCTACATCAGTCTGAAGAGTCAACTTGTGCATTTCAAAAATTGAGCAACTTAATTCATGTCTTTGACAATTTCCTGGGTAAATTATGCAATGTTACACTAAACGCTGTATTAACCATGAATACTTAGGGTTGCAACATAATTATTGATATGAGGGTTAGCACATTAGAGAAAAGACATTAATGAAAGACTTTAGGTAAACTACCCAGCTTTAAGATAAACATGGTAGTATCCTGATTTTGATAAATAAACTAAAACACTTTGTGATAAATTTTCATTTAGAAAAATAAAAAAAAGCGTAATGTTCGCCGGTCTGATTTCAGTCTAACCGAAAACCAAACCTGTACATGCAAGAGTAAAGCAATTGAAGACTCCTGCTTTATTCTAAATTAAATTTCCACTCACCAAGGTGGCAAATCACATACGTTGTTACCAGTGGGTCCTCCCATAGCACGTGGCACAGTAGAAGGTACTTATCTGCTTTCGGTTATGTTTCACAGGAGGCAAAAGAGATTTTGCATAATGTCTGACACAAATCTGAACTTTTAAAATCAGTGAACTAGTCGCTCCCTGTTCCTCTAAAAATCAAGTTACAGTTTTGAAGTTCTGGACTGCTGATCTCCCCTGCATCTACTCCTGACCTTTTGAAGGAAATATTGCTGTATTTTGCTTCTCACATGTCTTAGGTTAAAAAAAAACAAACAACCAAAAAAACCCCCCACAAAAAAGTGCTCTGCATTTCTACTGGTGGTCAACTAAAGTTGCAGTTTCACTCTGCACGGAATTGAAACCCAAGTGCTCTTGGCTGGGTGACAGTGAGTTCCTAATATGAAAAAAATAAACTTAGCCTCAGTTGAGAAGGCAAAGCCTTGGTACATCTATTAAAATGTGTGGTGTATAGACTGCAAGGAAGATCTCTAAAGACACAGAGGACCTGTCGAAAATTACAGCGTGTACCCTGTGCTTTAGGAAACATACAACCAAAATGAGTGGGTTGTGTTCATTTTGGCTGGGATAAAGCTAATTGTTTTCAAAGTAGCTAGCATGGGGCTATGTTTTAGATTTGTGCTGCAAAAAAGTATTGATAATGCAGAGATGTTTTTTTTCATTGCTGCTGAGCAGTGCTTACCAAGAGTCACAGCCTTTTCTGTTTTCCACACCTCCCACCAGCGAGCAGGCTGGGAGGGAACAAGAAGTTGGGAGGGGACACGGCTGGGACAGCTGACCCCAGCTGACCAAAGGGATATTCCAAACCATATGACATCATTCTCAGTATATAAAGCTGGGGGAAGAAGAAGGGAGGAGGGATGTTAAGTGTTTGTCTTCCCGAGTAAACACTACCTGTGATGAAGCCCTGATTTCCCAGGGGTGGCTGAACACCCATGGGAAGCAGTGAGTGCATTCCTTGTTGTGCCTTGTTTGCATGCACAGCTTTTGCTTTACCTATTAAACTATCTTTATCTCAACCCATGAGTTTTCTCACTTTTAAACTTACTATTCTCTCCCCCATTCCACAGGGGGGAGTAAGCAAAAGGCTGAATGGGGCTTAGTTGCCGGCTGGGGTTAAACCATAACAGGGACATTAAGCATCTCATCTTTGAAGTGAGATTCCAGTGTAATGTACCATGGACGTGGTTAGGTGCTTGAGGAAATCGACTTTCAAAATCCAACTTGTGCTGAGTCATTCTCTTATTTAACAAGCAAGCACATTTGCTCTACAATCAGGTGAATAACTGAATTAATGAAGGCAAGCTAACTTTCCCTTCTGGTGACATACAATCTGTGAATTAGTCAGAGTGGAATTGGTAGGGTAGGGTTATTGCAATGAAGGTTTTCCTCTTACCAGAAATGGGTTGAATGGCCTTGCAGAGCATGTC
>JAOQGM010051227.1:0-10576 GCA_027564225.1 Gallinago stenura | reverse complement strand
AACGAAAATTGGCTGACCTTGGTTGTTATAGCAATAAGTATAAGCAAGGGCCTCTCTGCATACCATTCCTTGGCATGGAGCACAAACATTGTTCTTATCATTGTGAGAACGAGCAGTTTTCTCCACAATATGCCGTTAATTTCAGAGAGAGGAGGCCTAACTAAAATGTAAAATTACAGAACACAAAATTGGTTCGGTTTTGCTTCAAACGGGGACACAGGGTCTGCACACATGAAGACTCCTTTAAACAACTGGAGGAAGCTTTATCTCCTTTCTTGATCAGGTGGTGTGATTAGATTAGCCTTGGCTAAGGGCCAAACTCCAACCCAGCTGGTCACTCACTACATCTTCTCAGCGGGACTGGGGGAGAAAATAGGATGAGAAAGCTCATGGGTCAAGATAAAGACCAATTGCTTACCACTTACTGTCACAGGCAAAACAGACTCAAGTTGAAGTAAATTAATTTAACTTACTGCCAATTAAAATAGATTACTACAGTGAGTTCTCTACATGTCAAGAAAATCTGCTCTGGTGTGAGGTATTCCACAGGCTGCAGGGAATATCTATTGTGATGCCATGGAGCACTTCTTTCCCTTCCTTCTCTGACATTGGTGTTCCCTTTGCTGTTTCCCACTCTTTTTGTTCCCTCTTTCTGGTGGAATTTTTGCCCTTTCTTAAATAGGTTTTCACAGAGGTGCCACCACCTTCACTGATGGACTCAGCTTTGGCCTGTGGAGGGTCTGTTGCCAAGTCAGCTGGAACCGTCAGTGTCTGGCATGGGGCAGCCCCTTACCTCATAGAATCATCTAGGTTGGAAGGGACCTTTAACATCATTGAGTCCAACCATCAACCGAACTCTGACAAAAAACATCACTAAACCATATTGCTAAGCGCTACCTCTACATGTCTTTTAAATACCTCCAGGGATGGCAACTCAACCACTTCCCTGGGCTGCCCGTTCCAAAGCTAGACCACCCTTTCGGTAAAGACATTTTTCCTAATGTCCAATCTAAACCTTACCTGGCGCAACTTGAGGCCATTTTCTCTTGTCCTATTGCTTATTACTTGGGAGAAGAGACCAACACCCACCTTGCTACAATGTCTTTTCAGGTAGTTGTAGAGAGCGATATAAGGTCTCCCGTGAGCCTCCTTTTCTCCTGACTAACCGACCCCAGTTCCTTCAGCTGCTCCTCATAAGACTTGTTCTGTAGACCCTTCACCAGCTTTGTTGCTCTTCTTTGGATGTGCTCGAGCACCTCAATGTCTTTCTTGTACTGAGTGGCCCAAAACTGAACACCGTACTTAAGGTGAGGCCTTTCCGGTGCCGAATACAGGGGGACGATCACTTCCCTAGTCCTGCTGGCCACACAGTATTTCTGATGCAAGCCAGAATGCTATTGGCTGCCTTAGCCACCTGAGCACACTGCTGGCTCATATTCAGCTGGCTGTCCACCAATACCCCCAGGTCCTTTTCTGCCAGGCAGCTTTCCAACCACTCTTCCCCCAAGACTGTTGCCTGTAGCGTTGCATGGGGTTGTTGTGACCCAAGTGCAAGACCCAGCACTTAGCGTTGTTGAACCTTGTACAAATGGCCCTGGCCCATTGAACAAGCCTGTCCAGGTCCCTCTGTAGAGCCTTCCTACCCTCAAGCAGATCAACACTCCTGCCCAACTTGGTGTCATCTACAAAGTTACCGAGGGTGCACTCAATCCCCTCGTCCAGATCATTGATAAAGATATTAAACAGAACTGGCCCCAGTACTGAGACATGGGGAACACCACTTGTGACCAGCCACCAACTGGACTTAACTCCATTCACTACCACTCTTTGGGCCCGGCCATCCAGCCATTTTTTTACCCAGCAAAGCGTACACCTGTCCAAGCCACGAGCAGCCAATTTCCCCAGGAGAATGCTGTGGGAAACAGTGTCAAAGGCTTTACTAAAGTCTCAGTAGACAACATCCACAGCCTTTCCCTCGTCCACTAAGCAGGTCACCTTGTCATAGAAGGAGACCAGGTTAGTCAAGCAGGACCTGCCTTCCGTAAACCCATGCTGACTGGGCCTGACCACCTGGTCTGTGCCACGTGATGGCGCTCAAGATGATCTGCTCCATAACCTTCCCTGGCACTGAGGTCAGACTGACAGGCACGTGGTTCCCCGGATCCTTCTTCTGGCCCTTCTTGTAGATGGACGTTGCATTTGCTAACCTCCAGTCAACTGGGACCTCAACTGGTTTGCCAGGACTGCTCATAAATGCTGGAAAGTGGCTTAGTGAGCACTTCTGCCAGTTCCCTCAGGACCTCCTCCTTGGGTGGATCCCATCTGGCCCCATAGACTTGTGTGTGTCTAAGTGGTGTAGCAGGTTGCTAACCATTTGCCCTTGGATTATGGGGGCTTCACTCTGCTCCCCGTTCCTGGCTTCCAGCTCAGGGGGCTGAGAACAGCTGGTCTTACTAGTAAAGACTGAGGCAAAGAAGGCATTAAGTACCTCAGCCTTTTCCTCATCCTTTGTCACTATGTTTCCCACCGCATCCAGTAAAGGATGGAGATTCTCCTTAGCCCTCCTTTTGTTGCTTATGTATTTATAGAAACATTTTTAATTGTCTTTTATGGCAGTAGCCAGATTAAGTTCTAGTTGGGCTCTAGTTAGTCCCCTCTAATTTTCTCTCTGCGTAGTCTCATAACATCCTTGTAGTCCTCCTGAGTGGCCCGCCCCTTCTTCCAAAGGTCATAAACTCTCTTCCCCCCGCCCCCTGAATTCCAGCCAGAGCTCTCTGTTCAGCCAGGCCAGTCTTCTTCCCCGCCAGCTTGTCTTTTGGCACATCAGGACAGCCTGCTCCTGTGCCTTTAAGATTTCCTTCTTGAAGAATGCCCAGCCTCCCTGGCCTCCTTTGCCCTTCAGGACTGCCTTCCAAGGGACTCTGTCAAGCAGACACCTGAAAAGACCAAAGTCCGTTCTCTGGAAGTCCAAGGTGGCAGTTCTTCTGACCCCCCCTCCTTGCTTCTCTAAGAATTGAAAACTATCATTTCATGATCACTATGCCCCAAGACGGCCTCCAGCCATCACATCACCCACAAGTCCTTCTCTGTTTGCAAACAGCAGGTGCAGCGGGGCGCCTTCCCTAGTTGGCTCACTCACCAGCTGTGTCAGGAAGTTATCTTCTACACACTCCAGGAACCACCTAGACTGTTTCCTCTCTACTGTACTTTATTTCCAGCAGACACCTGGTAAGTTGAAGTCCCCCACAAGAACAAGGACTAGCGATTGTGAGACTTTTTCCAGCTGCTTATAGAGTATTTTGTCTGCCTCTTCATCCTGGTTGAGTGGTCTATAGAAGACTCCCACCATGATATCTGCCTTGTTGGCCCTCCCCCTGATTCTTACCCGTAAACACTCAACCCTATTGCCACTATCATCAAGCTCTAAACAGGTTATCTGTGTTGAGAGCTGCTGAATAAGGATCGGGTGACAGGCCAACTGGCTCGTCACCTGCCCCAAGGCAAAGCTCCATTAATTCAAGCCATGTGTTTGCATAGAGCCCAACCCTTATTCTTCACCTTTTTGGCCTTGCCTTCCTAAAGAACCTGTATCCATCCATTGCAGCACTCTAGTCCCTATGCATTCCCTGAACGCTTGCATCAAGAAATTGTCTTCATCACTGTCGAGAAGTCTCCTGCTTGTTTGTGCCCAGATATATTTCAATTCCAGCAGATATCAGGGTTGTTGAAGTCTCCTATGAGTACTAAGGCCTGTGCTCGAGAGGCTTGTTTCAACTATTTAAAGAGCTGTCTTCCTCTTCTTGGTTAGGGTGTCTGTAGTAGATGCCTTCCACAACATCAGCCATGTTGGTCTATCCTCTGATCTTTAACCATAAGATCTTCAGTCAAGGATGATCCAGGGAACTATAAACAGATCAGCCTCACTTTGGTTCTTGGGAAAATCATGGAGCAAGTCTTTTGGAATACATTTCTGGATTTACTAAAGATATCCAAGTTAGGACGCTATGGTCAGGATAGATGGACAACTTAATGGGTAAAAATCGGGTTGAACGGTCAGGTTCAAAGGGTAGCAGTACTCTATCTGGAGGCTGGTAACAAGTGGAATACCACAGGGGTCTGTCCTGGGACCTGCCCTGGTTAACAGTGTTATCAGTGACCCAGACGAAGTGACAGTGTGCTCTCATCAAGTTTGGAGATGACATGAAATTGAGGGGCCTGGGGGGCAGTTAATATGCTTGCAGACAGGGCTGCCATTCAGAGGATCTAAGCAGGCTGGAGGAATGGGCCAACAGGAACCTGACAAAATCAACACGGATAAATGCCAAGTTCTCTATCTGGTGCATTACAGAACTGCTCATAGCACATTCCACCCTTCCAGCCTTTACATTCATGATGCTTTTATACAATCAGTTTGTTCTTTATTAGTCAGGGCTTTGTGCCTCTCAAAACATTCCCTGGACTTGCACAGCAGTCTGCAGCTAGGGCACCTTATCCTCATGCCCATGCTAAATGCACAGTCATGCGACTAAGAGAGCTGGCAATATTTACAGCTATGGATGTGACAAAGCTCACAAAAGTTTCTCATCCACTCTGGATACCTTCTTGTTGTCCCTAACACCCTAATTATGTTCAGCATGTAAAAGAAGGAAAAAGGTCTTGGGATATTCAAGCCTATCATTTGACTTCAAAAATTCCCCAGCATTTTTTATCCTCAGATAGGAGGGAAGACATATATTAACATGTAGCAAGTTGTCAAACGAGGTGCTCTCACACAGTATAACCTTCCTGTGCACTTACCACCTCAGATTGTCATGTAGATCTTTTTTATCCGCATCTGCCAGATCCCTCACTGCTGTGAGCACTGTAAACTCCCAGAAAAACAGAAATTATGGTCGTTGATATTTAGATGAATTAAATAGGGCTGCTTTTTGTCTTGTCGGGGTTTGGGCGAGATTGGCCAATGACAAGACAACAGATGCTCTCCCCCACCTCTCACTCCAAGCAGAGTAAGGAGAGAAATAAACGGAGTTATGAGTTTAGAAAAAAACTAAACTAATAAAATATTATTAATAAAATAAAAAGGAAATAATTAAATAGATGCTATATATATATATATAAAACCATATCAAGTTCCCAGGAAGATGTCACCAGCAGGCACTGGGGAAGTTCCAGACTGGACTCAGTGACAGATGGGAACTGGATTCCAGAACACACTGATCAGAATCAAAGGCAGAGGAACAGACAGGATCCTCCTCAGGCATCAGTCATTGAAGAAAGAGAACCGTTGAAGAAGAGCTGCCCCTTTGATCCCTCAGGTTTTATACTGAGCATGGGAGATGGGATGGAATACCCTACTGGTCAGTTTTGGATTACTTGACCTGTCCACTCCTCCACACAGGTGCGATCCCTCCCCAGGGTAAACAACCGAGTCAGCTGACCCTGGCTGCCACAGCAAGAAGTATAAGCAAGAGCCTCTCTCACTGAACAGAAAGTTGGTTCTGCTCCACCCCAAACCAGGGTAATGTCTGTAACTTTGGAATGGGGGATAGACTGCAGAGTTCTGCGTATCCCAACCCCCAGCAGCTTTTATAAGAATGATAGCCAGGGTGAAAGTGTGATCAAAACACAACTTGTTCTTACTTTGTAGAAGAGTACTGACCCAGTCTAAAAATTTCACAGCATTCATATTGCTTAAATTGACAGTAGGAAAGTATAAAGTTATGCATGTGGACATCTTCAAGACAGAGCCAAGCATAATCACCAAGTTCAAAACACAGGAACTTGAACACTTCCCGGCATGTTTCTGTCTTCTCCCTCCTCAGTCAGTCAGCTAGAGTTGTTTAAAATGTTCTATAAGGTCTTCATTGACCAAAGAATAAGAAAATACATGTAGCACTAGCCTGCACCCCATAATAGTCTTATAGGTAGCTGTAAGCTCTCTCACCACTGTGGGCAAAGGGAGTTCCCACCACCACCTGCCCTCTCTGTGTGACGCTTACCTCAAAATATAGTTTCCCATTCATGGGCCCATCGACTAGTTCTTCTGGTTCACATGGTCTTTTGGGGAGAATCCCTTGGGGGCTTTTCCTTATTGTCCACATACATGTTCTTCTGAAGTTGATGTTTTGTCTTGATTTTTCACTTTAGCAGACTGTGTTGCCTGCGTCTTGAAGCACAGTGCAAAGCCCAACGGCTGCCCCAATAGTAATCTGTGGCCATCCTGTTGTGCTGGGGCCAGATGCAGGGGGACTCTTAGTCTGGCTCATAGAAATGATCTCATCTTTGCACAGGGAGGGGGTTGCACAGGGGCCCCTTGGTGGCCCTCCTAGGAGGGGTCTGTAGTCCTCAGGCGTGTTCCAACTTGTTTGTGCCCCCCCCCAAACACGTTAGGGCTTCTTAAGCACATTTGTAACATGGGCGGGAGGGGACACAAAGAAGCAAGGGGAAAACTGTTTTAGAAATAGTATGTATTTGAGCCAGTATTATGTTTTTATTAATATTATTATATTATTTTGGATGTTCCTAATGGTATTAAAAAATGGTATAAAAGGTTGGACCAGATGTCCCTGAGGTCTCTTCCAACCTGGTATTCTATCGATTTTGTTCCTAAGGGCGGTTCTTGGTGAATTGCATATAAGAACCAAATGCTATTCTGTGGGTAACAATAGGGGACTGCACTACTTGGCATCTTTGTATTAAAAGACTATTTCTCCCCTCTTTGCTGTACATTACTCACTTCTGTCTGGTGTTTGGAATTTGTAGTCGGGACGAATAAAGACCCAGTAAAGTGGTTTCCTTGAAGTTTAAAAATTCACGGAGGAAGACTGATTAAATGCTGTATACTGGAAAGGCAGAGAGCTATTTCAAATTTGATCTGATGGGAGGAGTATATCATTCCTTGCATGGAATATCAGATCATGTTTAAAGATGAACCCCACCAGAGCGGAGGAAATTGTCTTCCAAAAATTTTTAAACATGTTGTACGAATGTGTGTATGCACAACCTGGATAATAGCCATCATTTTGTGTGCTAATTAGTAAAGCTGTGATAATTCAGGAAGTTCTGTAATTTTAAAAAGAATATATGTTCTCTTATATAAAATGTAGAAGAAATTTAATGTAATATTTACAAGCTAAACTTTCTTGATCTTGATCTTTTCCTAATTTTCTATTTTATTATTTGTTATTGTGGGCCGATATACAGTCTGCTTCTGTTGTTGTGAAATAGTTATACGATACTTGCAAATGTAATGCATTGCAGTATTCCTGTTTGTGCTTTTGTGGATGCTTTAGTCACAACTACATAATAGCAATGTAGCAATTACTTGTTTACTTCCATATTACTTTCCCACGTAGTTTTTTACCAAAAATTGGTCTCATGATTCACTTCTCTACTGATTTAATTTCTGCCACCCCAATATATTATTTTGTCTCAGTTCACTATTAATGCGGTGTTAGCTCACTCCATGTACTTTCAAGGTAGAAACCACTAGCTGTTTTTCTCCATCAACTTTTTCCTCAGTCTTATCTAGCACTATTTCCCTTGTGCGTAAAACTTGATGTCCATGCCCTGTTTTAAGGGATTTGGGGGAATTTTGTAGAATAATTTAGATACAGAACATAGTTTCACAAATTCATTGAAAATAAACTACTCAGAGGCTGGAGAGTACAGTTGCTATCATTGGTTAAGTAAGAATGGCTTGACTGATCTATTCTGTGAGGTAATATATTTTGTTCTATTCAGATGTTTCTACAGAGTCAAATTTTTAACATGTAGAGGTGAGATGGGAAACCTCACAAGGTAATAAATTCCCATGTTTGGTGAATAAGCAAAGCTGGTGGTTAATGCTGCAGCTGTTGCTGATTAAGGGTAATTGATAATTGCTTACTTTCTCCAAGGTTGAATTAAGTGGTTAGTAATAGGCAATTTAAAAAACATTTTTCACTACTTCTGTTCATTTAAGTGAAAACCTTGTTGAGCACTAAGCAGTAAGGGAAAATATAGCTAATATTTTTTTGAGACCTTTAAGGTCAAATACGTAATTGAAATATATTGAGTATGAGAACAAAATTGAGAATTCTGGCTGATGGGCAAGTTGGTGAATCTAGTTCTCACTCCACCTGCCCCTTTTCTGAAGAATTTCCTCTTGCCCTTTTTACCATCTTCAGGCTATATTAGCAAAACCTGCCTTTGTCAGTGGTTTGTGCTAATATGACATACTGTTGAGCATCTGAGGTGCAAATATATGTTTTTGCTTCAAGGTGACCATGTCTAGCAAGGGGCGGACAGTTGCAGGCAATAATTTCTTAAACTGCAGGAATGAGTCTGTCAGCTCTTACATAAATGAAACACTCCTGTGATGGTCAATGTAATTTTTCTGTGGCTGTGATAATTTGGACCTTTCAGTTTTTGTTCAAGATTAGCTTCATGGAGAAGCAGTCTTTCTCTGTGTTTTGACAAAACAACCCAGAACACTGTTGTAATTTTCCACCGAGCTGTTTTCTCTGAGACCACATCCCTTAGGCCAGTGTAACGTTGTAGTGTTACTGTTGTGATGATACTGCTTTCATTTCTGTAGTTGAGGTTTCATTCTATACTAAGATTTTATTTGTCATAGTTTGGGAAATGTAGCTGGTGGTAATTGCCTTGACTTGGAATACAGACAAAAGACTGCACTGGAACAATCAAAGAATGTTCCATATGTTCCTTAAGGTAGGTTTGAACACCGATTCATTATTAGATTCTGTATGCCTTAATTGTTGACTTTTTTAACCTCATTATTTTCCCCTGTATGTTGTTGAGTGAATCATTTAAATGTTGAGAATATAGTGGCCCTTTCTGAACCCACACTGTGAAAGTTGGAAAATTCTTCACAGTTGATGTTACGATTTAGAAAAGGATGAATGTTCCAGTTCTTATAAATAAATAAAATATATTTTAAAACCCAGTTCAGTTATCCAGCTATTACAGAATATTGGAATTTTCACTTTGTGAAGGAGTACACCAACAAAGTGTAGTATTCATTTTACATGAGACACATGCAACAACTGAAGGAGATTTCAAAGGGATGGGTTCCTGTAGTGACTTCATTAAGCTTTACAAAAGTGAGAGATGGAATCTTTCCTTTAGCCAGTGTAACTGATCCCAAATATAGATTTCATAAGATGCGTTCAGAAGATATGACCTGCAAGAAGCATGGCTAATGAAATGTAGTGGGAAAAGAAACCCCAACTTTCTTACCTTTATGCTGTTTGCTAAATGTAGCTGATAGAATTTATTGCACTGAAATAGTGAGAAGTTCATGCTAAGGTAGCTGGATTTAGAATATCAGTAATTCAAGGCTCTTCTTTTTGCGTATTTGGTTTAACAGTCATTTTGGGTTTGGTCAACGTGTCAAAACAAGCCACCAGCTGAAAAAGCTACAATTGTCCTAGCTAGGGCATTATTAGTTACTGTACTAGAGGACTCGATTTTCAGCCTAGAAAAGAGAAGGCTCAGGGGGGATCTTATCACAATCTTCCAGTGCCTAAAAAGTTGTTAGAGAAGGTGGAGATACTCTTTTCACAAGAAAATATGTTGATGGGACAAGAGGCAACAGGCACAATTCTGTCTGGATATAACAGAAAAATTCTTCACTGTGAGAAGAATTAAACAGTGGAATAAATTGCCCAGAGCTTTCCCTCACTGGAAATAATCAAGATTTAGTTTGGTGGGGCTCTGAATAACCTGGTCTAAGGCCTTGCTTTCAACATAAGGTTGGACCAGATAATCTCCAGCAGTCACTTGCAACCTAGATTTTCTGTGATTCTAAAACAAAGAGCAGAGTACACCTTAAAACTACTCTAGGATTTCAAGAACAAAAGAGGAAAGGAGTTTTTACAAGGCTCATTTTTTGTGTTGTATAACTTGTCAAACAGCCGATTTTATAAAAGTTATGAGGGTACATCAAACTTCAGAAAGAATACATGGTAGCTGTTATGTGTTTACAAGGTTTAGGGGCAATTCTAGTACCTTCATTCGCTCATCTTCTGTAGGAATCTTCGGCTGGCTGATAAAGCTGCTAAGGAAGTGGCAGGACAAAGCATTCTTGCATTAGTACCAACCAAACAGATAGAACTACCAGTATCGGAACCAAATTACAGTAAAGCAGACAGATATCTAGCATTGCACCTGAAGGCAACAGTGAATGAAAGAGGTTGGTTAGTAACCCCCAATAAGCAAGTTATAGTAACTCCACAGGTAATGATCAAGATAGTAAAGGAGAAACATAAACACATTGGGGAAGTGAGGCCATGATTGATAGCCTCCGTGATCAGGTTATTAGTGTAAGAATGACTGAAGTAATTAAATCTGTGACTGAAAGGTGTGTAACTTGCGAGAGGAATAACCTGGTGAATCGGAATAGACCTCCTCCTGGAGTAACTAAATGGGGAAAAGTACCAGGGGATTCCTGGCAAATTGATTTTTCAGAATTACCAAGGCAAAGTGGCTACAAATCACAGAATCATAGAATCATCTGGGCCGGAAGGGACCTTCAAAGGTCATCTAGTCCAGCCCCCCTGCAGTCACAGGGACA
>JAOQGM010051226.1:0-10607 GCA_027564225.1 Gallinago stenura | reverse complement strand
GACTCTCTCCAGCAGTTCCCTGTCTCTCTTGAACTGGGGAGCCCAGAACTGGACCCAGTATCTTCCAGTTGTGGCCTCCCCAGTGCAGAGCAAAGGGGAAGAATGACCTCCCTCCATCTCCTGGCCACACTCTTTCCTACGCAGCCCAGGATCCCATTGGCCCTCTTGGCCACAAGGGCACATTGCTGGCTCATGGAGAGTTTACTCTCCACCAGGACTCCCAGGTTCTTCTCAGAAGTGCTTTTCAGCAGGTCCATCCCTAACCTCTATTGGTGCCTGGGGTTCTTCCTCCCCAGAGGGTTTTCCAGAGAGCTGCTGCATGGCTGTTTTGTGTCTCTCTTTTAACACATCTGCATTGTCCAGGGAAGAAAGAAGACTAAAAGCAGAAGAAATTTCTTCCTACTGTGTTATATCTAGATGATAGATGCATTGGGAGCAAGGAAACCTGTCGTTAACACCTCTCCTTTTCCTCTTCTCTCCCTGCTCTCATCACTTCCAGGGGTTTCTGCTATTTCAACTCCGTGGCCATCGCAGCCAAGCTGCTCCAGCAAAGGCTGAACGTTAGCAAAATCCTTATAGTGGACTGGGTGAGTAAATGCCGGTTTTTACCCTTCAGGAGAGCAGGTGGAAATTTTTCTGGGTTTCTTTTTCTTGCTAAGGCAACGTTGGCTTTGTAAGTCAGTGAAAAAAATGTTTCTCGTGGTCTGCGAGCCAAAATTTTTAAATTTAGGTTGGGTTTTTTTTCACTCAAGTGTTTTAATAAAAGAAAAAATTCTTAAAGGGTGCATATGTTTCAGAATAAAAGTAATAAGTAGTTGCTTTTAGAAACAAACCCGTAACGTGTCTGGTTTTTTCCGGAAGTTTTTGACTTTTAACTGTTACGATCCATCCCAGGTTTTTTTGTTTGGTTGGTTGGTTTGTTTTTTTTCTTTCCCAAGATGTGAGGACTGCTGCTGGAGGGGGACAGGCTGTCTGGTGCCCCTTGGCCACTGGTCTAAATGGTCTGTGTGTTGCCTCTGGGCCAGTGCAGCCTCTGTGGGAGTGGGCAGGCAGTCAAAAGCTATCTCTAAATTGGGACAGGAGAGTGCAGCGGGGTTGAGAAAGAGCTTGTTGGTTGGGCCTTTCGCTGTGGCAATGTATAGATTTAAAAATGTGGGTGATAATTTTTTTTTTTTTTAATAGATTTTAAAAAGTATTTATGTGTCTGTAAAGGCATTTGAGTTGCCAGGTATCGGTGGAGAGTTTTTGCCACAAATCTGCCATGGGCTATACGCACAGGTTAAAATGGATGTATTTTTCTTCTTGAGCTGCTGGATGGACATCCTTTTTCCTCACTTACCGCTAATGTTTTTTGATGTCAGGAAGGGCGTTTTGAAAACCCATCCTGTTACAGACTGTTTCTGCACCAAGTAGCAACGCAATAGGGGATCCGGGTAACGGGTCTGTGTTGTTTAACTTTGTTGGGTCCAACACAACTTTGCTGGCCGCTTGTATGACCCTGCAGACCAAATGAAGATGCAAATTTGGGGTAACTAATGTAGCCTCTCCTTCCACCCAAGATTGGGTGTGAATCCAGTCCTCTCCATGTAAATTGATCCCGTCCTCCTCAATTTTGATATAGGCTTGAGATTGTGTTTACCCACCATTTATCCCATGTGTTAAAGAAGGGGTATAGCCTGAAGCCAGCTGTGTAAAGCAGGTTACTCTCATTTGTGATAAACTGCTTCAGCTAGATCAGAGAAGCACAGAAAATGAAGCACAACAGCAAAGAAAAACCCTCCAAATCCCAAGTTTGATGGCTTTAATCTGCAATTTGACTAAGGTACTAACCTCCCTCATATCATGTAATCTCTGCCCCTGAAGGATGTTCACCATGGGAATGGTACTCAGCAAGCTTTCTACAATGATCCTAATGTTCTTTATATTTCACTACATCGCTATGATGATGGGAACTTCTTTCCAGGCAGTGGTGCTCCCGATGAGGTAAGAGCATGGATCAGCATAGCATCCGTCTGTGTCTGGTAGATCCTGCCTGGGGCTGTCATTCAGGTGCCCCCCAAAATCTTGGGGAGCCTCTGCCAGGGAGGGCTTGGAGAGAAGCTCCTGCCACTGTTCCCACGCTCGTGTTTGTTAGCACCCTTTGGGAAGGCATCGCTTGGGTTTGTGTGTTTGGTGCCTTCTCGTCCAAGTCCTAATGGCTGTGGGAGTTGTGTTCTGCCCCACAACCTGGCAGGAAAGCATGCTAAGTCTTGGCTAATGAGCAGAAAACGAGTCAATGCAATTTGGCTGTCCAGCCCTTACGGGACAACTTGTTCCAGAAGAGCCCTTCACCGATTGTCACAGCACTTTATGTCCTTTTCAGGATTTCCCCCTTATAAGTTGTTTCTTAGGTGCAAGGAAGAGCAGGTTGTCCCTGGCTATGCCACCAGTGCTCAGGTTTCCCGGCACAGCCTTGGAGCCTATCCATCCTCCCCTTCTCCTGGTCCTTCTGAGGCATCGCTCACAGCCACAGTTGCATTCACATTGTGCAGCCCGGGCAGTGGGATTTGAGCAGCAGTCACTGATGCTGCTGGACCAAATCCACCAGTTCCTGGTGGTGTCCTCAGACCCTGCAGCAGAAGGACTGGGCTAATGAAGGTGGGAGACCTTTCTCCCTAGACCCTGGATGGATGCTCCTACATACATCGCTTGCTTCCCTTCCCTCTAGGTTGGCAGGAAATCTTGTCCTTCCAGGGTGATTTATCAAAGGGAGATTATATTAAATACTTAGTTTTGTGTACTCTGAGGCACTCCGGACTACATCTGAAAACTCCTAGAGTTCTTACCCTGTCCATTTTACATTTTCCCATTCCTCAAACATGGATATTGCCATTTTGATTTCTAAAGAAACTTGACCATAAGGTGATACTGCTTCATTGCCCTCTTCATGCCCTACTGTGGTAATGAATAAACAGCAGGCAGCGGGCTGAATTTCTGCTTCAGGTCTCAGGTCTCAGACCTTTTTTTTTGACCTTTCAATAATCCGGTAATCGGGTTTACAAAATACCTAGTATTGTAAGGAAACACTGGACTGTGCTGGCCAGTCCATATTTACCATTGATAGCAATTTTCACACGTATCATTCCAGAACAAATAAAACAAAGAATACAAAATAAATACAAAGAATACAAGCCATAGATGGATTAATAACCTGTTTTGGGTGGATGAATCACTGTGTTTTTCCACCAGCGGTATTTGCACCGGTACAAGGAAGAATGTGCAAAAAAAAAAAAGCCCTGCAGATTTATCTAGCCTGAATTATCAGGCTTTGTATTGTATAACTCAGTAATGTTCAGTTTATTTATTTTTTTTTCATATGCAGAGGCCAAAAAGAAACAACTCAGAAAATAAACTCTGTGTGTAGGAGCTCCCCTGGTGTCCCCTGGGACCCACAGCCCGTGCTTTTACGGTTCAGGTGGCTGCAGGATCCCTGCTTGATGGAGAGACTGACTCTCAGGTTTTCATTCTGGATGAGGAAAACATGGCCCTGCTTCTTAGCAAATTAATTACTTAGAACCCCCCCGGTTTATTTTTCAGTTTTCCCCTTTCTCAGGTATTTCCAGTCTGTACAGACGGGGACGTTTGCGCTACATGCAGGGACAGGGATGTACTTACATTTGCCACCCTCCTGTCCCTTGAGCAGCAAAACCCTCTGTGAATCCTATTTTTCCCCAGCAGAGGGGGAGCTTGCTCTGATGAAAACCGTGGGTTTCTTCCCCCAGTTGCAACTGTAATAGAATAGAAAATACACTTCACATAACACGCTCTCCTGCCACAAGGGAAGAGGATCCAGTTGATGATGAGGTGATTTTGGGGTGAGCAGCAGTCAAATACCACCGGTCTGCAGCTCCCATAAAGATTAGACAAGGAAGAGCTTTATTTTCACCCCTTTTTGAGGACCAGGTCACGGTCGAGGGGAAAATTAACCTCACTGCCACCAAACTATTGAGTCAAAATCCGTATTCAACTGGAAGAATATTAAGACAGCAGAGATGTGTTGCCAGAGTTCACCCTTTCCGTACGTGTAACTAAGAGTACCATCTCCCTTTTTCAGGTTGGCACAGGAGCAGGAGTTGGTTTCAATGTTAACATGGCCTTTACTGGTGGCCTTGATCCACCAATGGGAGACACAGAATACTTAACTGCTTTCAGGTAATATTGAAGATTTCCTCTTACAAACACATTTTTCATCTAAACTGAATTTCTTCCTCCTTGCACAGTCCTCCTTAATCTTGAGTTTCTCTCTTGCTATGATTAGAAACACAAGATGTACACCTAGTTACAGTTACTTTATGAGCACCGTAATAAAAGTAAGGCTGAATTAAGTAAATAGGGTGTTTCTGGCCATAAGAAGTGTGGCTGTGACATTAGGTGATTGACGTACTCGCTGCTCAGCACCGATGGATGCATGAATATAAAATGTCAGCTGATACGAATAAGCTCTTCTGATTTTGGCTAAAAATCTTTTTACCTCTTTGGGGTGAATATTTCTATGGGTAAATAGAAATTTAAATAAATTGAGGGCGGTGAGGCACTAGAACAGGTTGCCCAGGGAAGTCATGGATGCCCCATCCCTGGATGGGTTCAAGGCCAGGCTGGATGGGGCTGTGAGCAACCTGGTCTGGTGGGGGTGTCCCTGCCCAGGGCAGGGGGGTTGGAACTCCATGATCTTTAAGGTCCCTTCCAACCCAAACCATTCTATGACTCTATGATTCTAAAACCACCTGAGTGGGGAGGGAAACCCAGAAGAACTTTTTAACAAGTTGTCATGAGTTGAAAATTGGGAGTGGGGCTCCCCCAAGGCTTGAGACGTCATTACCTAGGAAAGGGACATCGTGTAACTAGCAAAGGGACATAGACTTGTTTTGATAAGCTTTAGATTTTGTTATGATCAACTCCAGATATCAAATATGCTGGTTTCAACCAACTTTAAATGGAAATAACTGAACTGTTTGGTTTGTGCTTTCCTCCTGGGTTCTGGTTTCTCCTCCGAAGCAGCATATTGTGTGTTATTAATAAAAATACAACCATCTCTTAAATAAGTATTACTCATCACTCACTGTCAGAGTGTGAATGAAGGTAAGCAAAGCTGTGGAATTGAGTTAGTGTGTTGCTGAGGTATCCTCCTTGATGAGCAGCTCTAGTAAAGCCAGACACAAACCACTGTGCTCCAAAAAAACTGGCATCATTTGAGTCCCCAAGTGGAGCAGAGGGTAAGGACACGCTCGTTGACTCACTTCTTCATGTCCTGCTGGTCTCACTGTCCTGCTCACAGAACCGAATGATACCTGGGGATCACAGGGAGGTGTCTGCAGGGAATTATTTGGTCTTATCCTTCATATCAGCACCGTCAGATGAGATGCATGAAGCAAAACACCCTTTAGCTGGTCTAGGGTCATGCACCCTTGGGTTGTGGTCTCTCTGAGCAGCGTGTCACTATGAGAGCACTGCAGGAGTATGGGTTGAACATCATCTTGCTGCTCTGAGCAGAATACCCCAGTTGGGTGATGGCACATCGTTCGTGTTCTGGGGACTCGCTACGAGCCTGGAGTGATGCATTTGCCTCTCAGAGCTGCAGAGAACAGGCAAGGAAGATACTAAAAATTACAAGAGAATAGCGAGGTGACCCGAAGATGGATCTCTGGGTGAAGGAGAACTTGTAAATAATGCAGTAGTGGGTAGAGGCCAGTGTGAGACCACACTTTCCTTTCTGATACTCTGTCCAGGAGAATGCATATCATTTTCTGACCTGCCAGATATATAGGCTTTATTTTTCTTAGAGAGTGTCCTGTTCCACCCCTCACCTCTCCCTTGCCGTTGCTCCAGCCTCTCCGAATGGCATCTTTTTTAACAATTACAGGTGGAAGTCGTTTTCTGTCCTCAAACCAGATTTAGGTGCTTCTGGTGACCACTCCGCATAAATTGAGGGAGACACACACTTGCCAAAACACAGGCAGATGGAATATCCCCTTCATGGATTAGTGTTAAATCTGGGAGCATTATTTTTCTGTTCTTCCCTGTGCACATCTTTGTATTCCGTTATGCCGAGCAAAAAAGATCTTTCACTCTTCAGCTTGCCATTAAAAAGCCTTCAAAGACTGTACGGTTTAAAATAACATCTAGTCAAATAACTGTCATTTTTTTCTCTATGTTTTATTCCTGTTACAGGAAAGCAGCACTTTTCCCTAAAGTGGAAGTCTGCTTATCCCAGCAGTCGACAAGACTGATCTCCTCATTATAAAGAGAGCCCATAGCTCGCAACGGTGACACGCTTGCTATTAAATATTAATTGAGTTTCAAGGCTCCTGGAAAATTGCTCAGTCCGCTCAGTAAGACTTTTGCCAGCCATTCCTTAATAGGCACTGGTGTCTTTTTGCCCAGAAACTGCAGCTATTTGAGGAACATATTTTTAGAGCTAGGCAGAGCCCTTATTTTGCCAGGGTTTTGAGAAGCCGAGGGATGTTGTGACTTGTCCTTCTAGGTAGCACCTCCCGTAGCCTGCCCCATGTGCACACCTTCAGTCAATAAGTTAAGTTGGAAGCTTTTTTTTAATCTTATGCCAAGTTTGGTCATGATAATACATTATCAAGTGACCTTTTTAAATCCTAAGCAGCTTCTTTGAAAAACATTTTTTTTCCCTCTGAATCTTTTTATTGATTTTAATGTAAAATAACTCTTTGAAGTTTGCAATTTATAGTCCCCAGAGAGTTAGAAAGCGAAGGGAATAGGTCATATATCCTTTTTTTTTAAAATTCTTTTCTTGAGTTATCCCCTTGAGACAATGCATGCCTTCAAGGCAGCACCTTGTTATTCCACCCCATCGAATGCCACGTTGCATTTGCTGGGGATCAAACCTAAGATGAAGAAAAGATAAGAAAATTGGCCATAATGAACTCCAGAAGCAGCAGGCATTTTCACCATGAACTTGGAAACTCACAGTGGAGAACTAAGTTTTAATTCAAACCAGTCCAAATGCCAAACTGTGAGGCTTTGAAGTCTGTAGAGGAATCAGTGGAAATCCTTTGAGCTAGGCAAAGATACTGATATACTTTTTCTTCATTTTTTTTCTTCTTTTTTTTTTTTTTTAAGCTTTAACTCTTCACGTGCTTGCCTGTTTTAAGGGGAAAAAAACCCTCTTTCTACGTACAATGAGCGGAAGGAAAATAAGCAGCGTGCTTCTTTTTGTTGTTCTGTTTCAGGATTAGCTGGCGCACGGATTTTGATAAAAGCATGTGCTCTAATGAAATAATAGCTGAGATAGTTGTCCTCATCAGTTAGCCTTCTGATGAGTGAATGAATAAATCCCGATGAGACCTATCACCCCCGCAACTGCCGAGCCGTTTCGGTGGGGTTTTACCCTTCCCAAAGAAAGGACGGTAACTCGCATCAACGATTTTTATTTTTATTTTTTGTTTCCCACGGAGAATTTCTTCTTGAATATTGGCTCCCCCCTGCTCGCAGTGCAGCGTGGAGTTGGAGGCTCCAGCCTGAACAAGAGTTAAAAATGCGAAGCGGGGAGCAGCCTCGTTGCTTCTTGTCCTCGCTGCCGAGGGTAGAACTCAGCATCCCGAGGTTGGGGTTGATAGCATGATTCCTGTATTATGTTTATTTTTGGGAGGGAATAAGGGAGCAGGGTGGAGTCGACCTGGTGGCTAATAGGTACCGAAGGGATTTGGGGGAGTTTGCAGTGATTTTTGGCTCTCCTTCACCCTGTTGTCCGGCCGCTCTGCCTGCCCGAGACGGCGTGACGTCGGGATTGAGCTGACCGTTCGCCGGGCGAAGGTCCCGCGGCTGAACTTGCTGCCAAAGTTATGTGAGCAACACAGATTTCACAGATTCGGCAGAAGCCTATTAAACTCCCAACGTGAAAAATGCAGGGCATAGAGTTTTTCAAAGTTCTTAACTCATCTCAACGGTACGGGTATTCATCGCTGTTATTCTGTAGCTATGGGGGAAAAAAAAAACCAGTTGTAAAATTCAAGTTTGTTTTATTTATCAGAGTCTGTTGTCACCTAACTTGTTACACAAACAGAAATCGGGTTTAGTTCTATAAATCTTCATGATGTTTTGAAAAACAGAGTGTGTGAACCCGGCTAAAGAGACCTGCAGAAAAAAATACAAAGACTCCAGCCAGTTCCTTAATAACAGGAGAAGAGCAATTACTTAGAGAAATTAAAGTGTATCATCCACAGGAGTTTTGCTCTGAATTTACTGTTAAGAATGTTTTCCTGATGATTTTAGCAGTTGTGGAGCCTCCTACGATTAATTATTATTATTTTTTTCCTACTCGGACAGAGATCTCCTCCACAATTATAATTCCATATACAACTTGATTCCCTGTTAGTTTTATTTTTATTTAAAACACCTGAACCAGAAGCAAAAGCCGGGGCTGTGTTTGAAAGCTCCCTCCTCCTGCTTTTCTCGGAAAGCGTTAAATGAGTTCAGGAGCCAGTTGGGGGGAATTTTGGTTTTTTCCTTCGATCCATAAACTCTTTCAGGAGTAAGAGGGGGAGAGGGGGTGGCGGGGAAAGCTGATGATGTTTTGCCTGGAACGGTTGTTTCTGTATTTTACATTTCATGCTCTCCCAATGCTGATTTTGTCCTCAAACTCCTAATCCCTTTTGACATAGTAAATGACCGTGGAGATGGCTGCTTAGAGAAACAAAGACCGGAGTCTTCAGGAGGCTGATTAGCCTTATAAGCAGCAGATAATGTTTTGAAATATCTATATAGATAGATATACATAGAGAGAGAGAGAGCCAACAGTGGGAAAAAGGGTCTCTGAAAAAAGTGCTCAGCCTTCAAAGTTTCAGCAATTTGCTCGCTGCAATCGAGCATTTAAAAAAAAATCCTCTGTAGGATTGTTTAATCTGCCTGTCATTTATTAGGTGTTTAATTGGTGAATTGGCTAGTAAGAGACTAAAAATTGTTCAGTCTTCTGGAAAATAGATATAAAATTGTATTTATTTTTTTCTCCCCCGAATGATTGCAGAACACGATCAGTAGTTTTTACTGTTTGCAGCCATGGGTATCGACTAATGCAGAGCTGTTCAGCTTAGCTGGAATCAGAGTCAAATGAAAGGATTTACTTTTCTTTTAAGCAAGCAAAACAACTCTCTAAAATGTAGGAAATTTAAAGGTAACCGCTGTATTTAAAAAATTTCTATGTCGCTTGAATGAATAGTCAGTGTTATGAACCCTTTCATTCCTTGGTGAATAACTCTACAGCAAAGAGGCAGTTTTCATCTGTTCACAAGAAAAATTAAAAATGGAAAGACTGGGTTAGATGTGCCCACAGTAAACAAATATCAAAAATACATGGTTTGAAAGTTGTTCGTTTGCTTGTGCCATAATTATTAATTTATTTTATTTTTTTAAACACAATTAGAAAGGGAAAAATGAGGGAGGGGCTGCTGAGAGGCAGGAGGACTTTTGCCCTCCTGGGTCAAGTTTTATGGCCAAAGTCATAGCTGATGTTTTACGTGTGAGGAACAGATGGAGGTGGGACTGCACCTCTGGAGTAATGGTGAATTTAGGAACAAAGTCAGAAGAGCGAGCAGCCCAGGAGAGTTTTGGTAGGAGTCACAGGTGAAGGAAAGCGTTCCAAGTCTGGATTTGAGAGTGCTCTTCAGTTCGGATGGGTTTGTGATTGTCAAGGTACCAAAAGCACCATTAGTTTATCTATTCTGACACCGTGTCATCTTGCCCTTTTCTGGCTGCCCCTGTGCACTCACAGCTCACGGGTGTGCAGCACCCATCCCACAGGTAACAGACTGTCTTCTCCTGGCTCCTCATGGACAAGGGAGCTCCAGGGACCTGTGACACATGTTTCTTAAAATTCTGAGTACCCAATAAAAATGTACTGTGCATACAGAGCACCACTAATAATTCCTCGGAGTTGAAGGTACTTGCTGGGGTAACCAGTTACGGCTGTAAGGTTACCCCATGCTGCACCAGAGAAAACTCTGGACATCTTCAGAATGATGACTTTGAGCTTGTCAAATAGTGGTTGATTTACTATAAAGCAGCGAGTGCTGCTTTTTCTCTCCTAAGATTTCAGACAGGGTTCACGTTTAACTCTCGGTGCTGCTTGTGTGTTGTCTGTGCCACTAGAGGGTATCTTTGAACTGCTGTCACTGCGTGTGGACCTTCAGCCAAGCATCATCAGCACCGTCTCAGGGCTCACCAGCTGCCCCTGTTCCTTGCTCCTACTTGCACGTTCCTGGTGCTGTCATGCTTGGACATCAGCAGATGAGCTGTAACATGGCCAAGAAATCACAGAATCTGAGAATGATAAGGGTTGGAAGGGACCTCTGGAGACCATCCAGTCCAACCCCCTGCCAGAGCAGGTCCACCCAGAGCAGGTTGCCCAGGAACGTGTCCAGGCAGGGTTTGAATGTCTCCAGAGAAGGGGACTCCACCACCTTCCTGGGCAGCCTCTTCCAGGGCTCTGCCACCCTCACAGGAAACAAGTTCCTCCTCATTTTTAGCTGGAACTTCTTATACTCAAGTTTGTGCCCATTTCCTCTTGTCCTGTCCCTGGGCACCACTGAAAAAAGACCAGCCCC